>JAACJT020000013.1:3761136-3773902 GCA_009936485.2 Gymnarchus niloticus
GGGGGGGGGGGGAGGGGGGGGGGGGGGGGGGGGGGGGGGGGCGGGGGGGGGGGGGAGGGGGGGGGGGGGGGGGGGAGGTGGTGGCAACAGCAGGGGCCGGAGATGGCTGAGTGGGACATGATGTCAAAACAAGACCAGGGGCTGAAGATGGAGAAGAGGAGGTGGTGCTGAGACTAGGGGCTGGTGATGACCGAGGTGTAGCATGGGTTGCTGGACTAGGAGGATGAGCTGGCCGACTTGGAGCAGAGGCAGGAGGTCTTGTGCTTTGGGTTGTTTGAGCAGGAACTTGAGGTGGTTGAGGAGGAGGAATGACAGGCTCTGCAGCTTGGGATGTCTCAGACACAGGAGGAGATGGACCAGGACCAGCAGAGCGGTCTGAAGAAGAAACAGGACCCTGCAGCTTGGGAGACAGGGTTGAAGCCTGGAAGAGATCCAAACATATAGCTTTACATTTAGTATACAAGAAGCTTACTGCAGGAGTCCGAGTCTATCTATGATACCGATAATACGCAAACAATCTGCGCCTCACCCAGGGCTTGTTCTTCTCCCCTTTTCTTCCAGTTTTAGGTGAGAGAGATCTTTCTGCATTAAGATATGGTATGAAGCATTTTAGAGCCAAAACGTACTCGGTGTCCTCTCATGACCAAAGCATGAATGAATGGAGCCTGCAGACCTGCATCCCTGGCCTGCTCCTGAAGGTCTCCCTTCCTCCGGGCGCCACGTCGCTCGCTTGTCTGCAATCCCGTCCTCTTCCTGCTCTCGCTGACCTGGGCCCCCACCTTCTTCCCATTTCCGCCGGCATTAACAGAAGCCTGAAGAAGATTACCATAAGTGCATCTGGATAGCTAGCTGTTACAAAGCCTAACTGCTGTACTTCCCCAAAGTGTGGCCTAAGAATCAGAGAGATGGTCCAAAGGACAGTCCTTACGCTAAGAGTTGGAAAGTTGGTCTCATCCCTCTGCATGATCTCCAGGAGGGCCTGTTCCTCCTCTCTATCCGGGCACTCCTCCGACTGAGCCCCAGGCGTTGGGGCAGTTGTGGTTCTTGGGTCAGTCCTCCTAAAGCAATAATGTAAATCAATTGTGAAAAAGATGGACCAGATCAGACTGAACCTGGCCATCACACCACACCTCCCGTGGGATACAATCACGTGACCATCACTGTTCAAACAGCTTGTGTGAATGGTTACGTTAACTAACTCTCTGTATCCCTTTAAAGATGATCCTAATGCAATAATATAGTGCTAGCGAGACAAAATGTGTGTCCCAGGACAAACCCATACATTTTTATACTGTCTAACATAATCTAGTAAACTAATCTGGTAGTGTTTCTTTGGCCATTTTCATATCTTAAAGTCTGCACCAAGATTCCAGTTTTGCTCCATCGTATAGTTTCTTTGGTTTGGTTCATTTCACACTGCTTTAATTGAAATGCACCAATGAATGATACATTTACTGATGTGGGTGTCTACTGATTGGTCGAAAATTTTTCCAGGCTTATGAGTGCCACTTAAATTTGCATTAGGCTATAATTCTCAAAATCTATTCTCGTCTATGCTGCGTTGTGATGATACCGAATTGTTTTGATGCTATAACCAGTTGATGTTAGAGCCACTGCATTACTAATGCCTGTATAGAAAATAGCAGCATACTATTATAGTTCTACTATAGGAATGGGTACGGATACCAGAATCGATACTTCACTGCTCAAGCAGTAGTCATCCCGCATCAATTGCCATTTAAACCCCCACCAAGTGTTTTTTTTTTAAACTGTACAGCTAGCCTGGTCACAACATTCTCACAAAAATATTTATTCACTACTGACCTTCCAGCACTCTTGGATCAAAATTAGTGCACGTTTCTTTTTAAAACAAAAAAAAAGCCCACACACCTTCTGTGCTCCTAAATCCCAGCAACCACCACTTTCCACTGATAAGGTAAATCAAATCTAAAATCCACAGAAAGTAACAGCAGGGTGGTCTACCTTTAAGAAAGATGCAACAAGAGCGAGTTGTAAATGTGCAGAAGGCACATTTGTGGATGTTTATTCAAACATTTTCCAACAAAACTAGCACAATAACTATGCTGATCTAAAGAAAAAAAAACAAACAGCATTTATTAAAAAATTTTAATTGTTTTAAAAAATATATTACTGAGGGGAAGAAAGTTGCAATGAACTCCATCGATAGCATACATCAGTGGCGGGATGTGATTTTGACATGACAAAATAAGAAACACATATAATTGGAAAGCTGACCGGAATAGCATGGCCTTTCCAACGGTATGTGGATGGTCCTGGTATGACTAAGTACGAGGGAGCCGTTCGAAAAGGGAACCACAACTAAGCATCATTCTAGGAATTTCTTTAAAGCTGAACTCATCTTCTGTCTAATGACAAAGCACATTACTACAAATGTGTAACGGTAGATTAAGAGACAAAACAAAAAGCCATGACACTAAGCTTAGAATTAGGGTTGCCACCAGTCCCGTATGATACGGGATCATCCTATATTGAAATGTAAAACGCTCTGTGCCCGTGTTATAACAGTAAGGGATGTCATTTGTCCCGTATTGGAGTACACCATTTCATACCTACATATACACGAGTTTCCAGAATACAACGTGAGACTTCATGGTTCTCAGAGCTAGCCAGTATGTCATGCCCAAGAAATCTCATGGTATTAGATCACCCTGCACAAAAGTTTCCCAATAACACTAAATTTCTCATTGCGGACAGCCCCCCCGCTCTCACAATGTTTTTTTTTTTTTTTTTAATTTTATACCAGTTTTCAATTGCACATTTCGCTATTTTGAGTGCGGTGTGACATGACTAGCAAGACCTGTATTTGGTATGTATGTAAATGTAATTTAAATAGTTTAGGCTGTCCCAAATTAGTTTCATAATCTGATTGATATAATTATCCATTTAATTTTATTAAATCATTAATAAAAAAAAAATCAATCTGACAAACTTTAAAGCTTTTTCACAAGTCATGTAAATTAAAAATTGTAAAAATCTAATTTGACGTCACAATTCTTTGTTATTTGACTAAAACAGTGCAATACATGTTTTGCCATAGTGTGTCACTTACAACAGTACTCAGAGCACATCAAACCAAGATGACTCAAGTCAGGGAAGAATACACGCAAATGTGAATTTGCATACCACAATTCCACATTTTGGCCTTTCTCCACCCAAAGTTCATAATTCACTTCAAGGTGCCCAAGTCAGCACTTTAATCAGTTAGGAGAATACACTATGGCTACATGCTTTTTTGACTTAAGTCGACAGGAGAATACAGGCCTATATGAGCAACCACCTGACTTACCGGATTGTACCTCCTGACTTTTCAGGCTCATGTCCATTTAAATAGGGAGTTTGTAGAGATGTTCAAGTAGACGCCTTTCTTGATGTGAGAAATTTATTGATGTAATTTTAAAATTCAGAGTTTTATAATATTTAAACATTTTCATGGTTTTCCATGGCATGCACCACCTGATATGAAAATTGTTTGAGACTAACCATGAGATAAAAATGGCCATTTTTGTCAATATTTGAGGTGAATCTACCAAATTCATTGCACCATGAGAGTCAATTGGAGTCGTCTTTATGATGTAATATTCTGTTCGCTATTTTCTAAAATGACTTCAAAATAAAAGCTCTTTGCTGTTGTACTACATGACAATTGAGAAATTTCTAGACAAAAGTTTTTCAATTATAAGTTCTAATTATTTTAGTCTGGCAGTTGCACAACCAGACATTTTGACATGCAAAAATGTCTTAACTGTAAATATATTGTCAATACATTAAATACACTAATATGCTTTCATAGAGTAATGTTGGTTTTCAATGTATTTATTACTGGATTTTAAAAGAAATGATTCCAACACAAAAATATGCAAGTCATTCACCACCCATAAGCTAATATTAATGACGTAATTCTGAATAATGTCAAGCCTTTTGGCTGGCACACACGCTAATCTCTCAACACAGCTTCTCTTTTGCATGCTAGTGTGCTGTGAAAACTGCACCGATGGCCATTTTGGCTCAGGTATTTCAGGGATAAAATGCTAGAGTCTACCAGGTGAAGTCTGGCTGCACTCATTCAAAAAGTTTTGTAGCTAACATGCAACAAAATGTATTTTTTGGCACTCTTAAGAAGGCCATCTCTGTGGACTTTGGTTAGGATTGGAATTAAACCCAAGAATATGGTTTTTGAGTAAGAGGCCAAGCAGGAATCAAATCAGACAGGAGACAGACGCACCTGAGCTGAGAAGTCCGGCTCAAAACTGGCTCCTCCGCTGCAACCTGCGACGACCAGAAACTCTGCTTCGGCATCCTGTTTGGCACGGCACCCCGAGTTGCAGGAGACTGATTTTTCGCTGATCTCCTCGCTCTGGTGTCCCACTCTAAGTAGGATTTGGGAAGAGTTAATGCCACTCGGCAATGTCTCCTGGATGAGAGAAACAGACAAGGCGCGCAGATGCGGATCCTCACCGGATCGCTGGCCGTTCCCATCAGGAAAGCTCTGCTTCCTCCCCTTCTCCCCCACGGTGCTCCATGCCTGTGGCTCGTCCTCAGAGGGCCGCAGGTTACACAGGGGGATGCGGTGCCTGCCCAGCCACAGGGGGACGCCATCATTCACATGCTCTACTGTTATTCTGCATTGACACCCACAACTCAAAACCCAACTGGCCGATAAAGAAGCAGAGTCATCTGCACACAGAACCATAGTCCATAGCCCTAGACTACCTGGAGTTCGAAAGGTGACCGCATGATGCAGTGCTTAGGGCAAAAACTGTCTTCAGCTATAGATCTGGTACTGACAACCAGCTGGAGGCAATCATTTTGGGCTCCCTAGCTGAACCAAGCACATTCAAACTAGAACATTACCATCACTGATATTACATTGTTTAAAGAAAATTGAATGAGGTCTCGGAAAATTACAACACAGGTTACATCAACATCATACTAAAAGAATTATGCTTGCGCCTCAGTGCTATAAAGCAAACCATCTTCAGATTAGTGCAGAATTGTCAGTCCTTGGTTCTTCAGCATCCTCATCCGATTAACCATTGTGAAAAATTGCATCATTAATGGCAAACCTAAGAAGTGGAATGCTCAGATTCAACTACGTGGGTGGAGGTAAGCAAACTACACGTTACATACTTTTCTCCAAGCTCTTCGATGAAGACCATGACTGGACCATGGTTAGGGGAGACTTCCTGCACATATGCACTATAGAACTGCCCAGAATTACCCAGACGTGCCTGAAGTGATAGAAATATGCTACAATCAGAAAAGAGAATGCATGTCCTGTCCCCAAGTGTCACTCAAACGATGAACAAATTGTACGTCATTTTGTCGCAGATGAGATTATCACAGGTAGAAGTGGGGCTTGGCTCACGTCGTACCTTGCACTTATCTCCAGCAGCGTACTGCATTCCAGCAGCAATGCAGAAGTCACGTTTTTGCTGAGCTATGGAAATATAGATGCTTCAAGGCTAACTGAATGACATCTCAAAATGGACCAAAGACCACGCCATGTTAGGTACTGATAACACAAGTAGGAGGAGCGGTTGTCACCTCTCTGAGACCTCAGCCACACGTCGTATGCCACGTTTCGGAACACAACGGGGTTCAGAGACTTCCGTACCCGCTGAGATAAAACCTGGGGAAGGTGCGACTTGGCAGACATCTAGAGGTTTAGGAAGAATCAAAGCTCTAGCAAACAGCAGAAATGCACACATGCATTCCAACCTTTCATAGACCAGTCACCAAACCAACCAGGCTCTTAAATAGCTTAGCAAGATCAAAATAAATGTCAAAAAGGACAAGCACACGACTCTCCTTAAAACATCCACAAGTCCAAATTCCCAGAAAACAATTTCACAAATTAGGCTTTTCAGATGAAAGCAGACTTCAATCAGCGCCAACTTATACCTTATAAGTCGGGGTACTGTTAGCAGATCTGACGTTGTTTGTGTTTGGAGAATCCGCCGCCTCACTGGACCTGTCCGGTAAAGAAAGATTCAAGGCCAAATTTGTTAACTTGCAAGAAAAGGTAATCCACAAACAAAATAAGTCTGAAAGACAGTTCTACACCAGTTAATGTAGGTTCTTCAAGTTTTATTAAATGTTTTACTACAAATGTCACCACACGAGGTGAAAGTAGGCAGAAAAAGATACCTCATATTTCCTGTAAAAGAAAGTGTTTTTTAAAACATTTCTCTAAACAAATCTAACTGAGCAAAAGGAGTTAACAGGAAAGCTTTGGATCTATCAACTGATATTTATGACCTCCTCATTAACAATCAACTCCTATCATGACAAGAGCCTGCCTCTAACCAGGCTGTCATGGCAACACATCCACCTGGTAACTACCAGAAACTCCCTTACTTTCTTACAGTCAGCACTGGGAATTTATAATATCCCTCTGGTTATTTGGACACAAGCTACACCAAGTCAAGGTGAGCAAGTTGAATACATGAAATTCAGGACAGAATACAATCAAACAGTTTAATGTAAACATGGAGGAAAAATTCATTTCCACCTTGGCCATTTAATAAACTTCATGTACAATATATGCAATTAAAGGCAACTCAACATAAAAATGTACTACCCAAAAATTAACACCTAAATACTCAATGCATTAAATGGTAATGATACTTTTCCAGCTTATAATATAAAGAGGGATGGCACGCTACCATTTCTTCATCTCCAATACTGATAACGCAACGTTAAATATCAGCTAATACCAACAGACTAATTGTTTCGACTGTGTTGCATGTTAAGTTCTACTGAAGTGGTCTGTTTGCCCTGTTCTGGACACCACACCTCATCTGCACAGCTGTGCCTTATTGTAAAGTTGCCTGGAGTGGCACAAGTTCAGGATATGGAGACTAAATGATTATGAAGTAAACCATTTGCATTTTCACTAAAACTGCTCAAATTGTGGGGGGGGCTCTAATCCCCTAAAGGAATAATTACGAAATGCCAGTTTGGCAAAGGGAAGCAAAGCCCACGTATCGCATCGGATTGTAACAGTTTTTTCTGATATCCGGTCCAGTGTTTTTGGTCAGTATCAGGACCAAACCGATACTGACTGGATCATCTCCCTTTTTAGAATTTTTTTTTTTTTCAGAAAAAAATATTCTTCAAAAAATAACCAAGGCTCAATTTGTGGATCAGAAAAGCACAGTTAAAAATCTATGGGCAGAATGCGCTGTTTGTTTACTTTTGTAAAAACCATCAAGCTAAATTTCAATTCGCCGGTTTCAGAAACCGCTTCCCTGAAACGGGCCAGTTGATTTACCACAGGTCGTCGTCGTCATCCAGGTCCGACTCCTCGCTACTCCTACACTCTCCAGCTACATCCTGGCTGCCGTCATCACATCCTTTTAAGCAAGCATCCACCAGGTCACCATCCATGCTGCACACCTTCTTATAGAGCAACTCGTACAGGATGGCTAGAGTGAGACACAGCAGCTCATGTTGTAGTATGGCAGATATACACTCACATTTCCAAATGTAAGACAGCTCTGGAAAACCATAGGCTAGCCAGTGACAACAAGAGGGCTGCACACTACATTTAAACAAAAACTTTCAAAGAAGTCTACAATAGACCACAAACAGGGTCATGCATGTCCTAAATTTAAGCAACATAACCGTCTAGATATGTGCATTATTCTTTGGAATTCCATGAGCAAGCTCATCCATTTCCAATGCGATTCATAAATTCAAAACAAATTCAAGCATCATGTCAATATGCGTAGTGAAACATATTAGTAAGCAGAACAGAGGTCTGTAGTTCAGATTATGGTGGCTTTTTCAACATTTCATTAACACTTACATTGGCAGAGTGCAGCATTGTACATGAAGTCTTTGGGATACACGCTATCATAATGATTCCCATTTAGGAAGCAGAGCCGAACCTTAATATATTCACAGAGGGACAAAAAATAAAACAATTAAAATAGGCATACAGGTTCATATCCATTGTCGACCACATTAGAGCAGAGTTTAAAAGCCTTGATCTAAGTCCACATCGTCAGCATAAGCTCAATAATTCAAATGGAAAATTCCCCCTACTGAAAGTCACTTACACAATATTGTAATCCAAACAACACGTGAAAATGAACTTTAAAGAACTACATGTTGCATTTACCTTCTCCGTGAAACCATTTTCAGTTATACGCACAGGTGGTTTCCTAGGTTCCTGAAAAATTATGAAGTCATGCCTATAGTAGGGAGAACAGGAACCGTTAATTCTTCACTGGATCATTAAAGCTTTTAAAGTTACAAAAATACAGTCTGCTGCACAGATGTACCAGAATGCTTAAAAATAACAGCATTTACTATTAGTATTTACTAATTATCCTGAGTATTATTCAATTAAGTAATAGAATAATTAGTAAAATCTATCAGTATTTACTATTAACTATTTACTACATTCTAAGAAACTATGAATATAGACTACCAGTCTTACTTATAGATGAGGGCCAGGGCACTTATCTCAACTTCTCCAACCCAGTTCTGTCGAAAAAGAAATGTTTATACCAACGGCACACTATCTTACGCACACCAAGAAATCTGACAAGTTATATTACAACAAAAAACAAAGATGATGCATTAAAGGGGAAAGCGAAACAAATTCAAGATATCAAAGTGCAGCTATATAACAAAACAGCAAAAGCAGCACCGGACCAGCAACTCAAATCAATGTGAAGTTCCTCGGCTACTGTACCTGCGGATCCCGCAGACGCTCCAGGTACTCGTCGAAGTTGCCCTCGACAAACTGCGGGTCACATAATGCAGGACGTCAGACGCCACAATGGAAAGCATCACCGTGCAGGAGGACTCGATCGGAAGGAACCACGTGACGGCAGCCTACGTACCGCTTCGTACTTCGATCTGTTTTTCCTCAAGTAATTAACGCAGGCGGCTCGTACTTCTGTGTGTCGGCTCTGGCAGTACAGCACCTGACCACGAAACCACAAATAACAATACATTAAAAAAAAAAAAAAAAATGAACAACTTTATAACCATACAGGGTGCGGCGTCGGTCGCCCCAGCTGGCCCGTATTAAGCGGCTGAAGTCCAGCTGGGCCGGCCGGCCGGACGGACGCACAGCACGTGCTACCGCGGCTACTCTCCGCTTCACAACACATTTCCAAGTCTTAGGCGAAACAGGCGGATTGTGTACATGTATAAACCATACCTGCTCCGCCACTGCTCTGAACAAACATGAACCGTCTTTGGCTATTTTCTTTCGGTAAAAGCCTTCGGACTCCAGATAATCGTCCATTAGTTTCTCCACCCCACGCTCGCTTGACTGCACGTCCTGCGAGCCCGCTTCCATGGCTAATCGTACTTAAGTTTTTCGTCGCTCTTCTTCGTCTTTCTCTCCGCTTCTCAGTTCTTCTCCCACGTCCCGCTCACTCTCCAGGGTTCAGTTTCGCTTGAGGCTGGTTAGGAATCCAGGAAATAAAGTCCCCGATTTCAGCGTCGGTTTCGTTTTCACCAAAACATCAGCTGCAAAGCAACTTTACAGCAGCCGTTGGCTGCAGCCGGCTGGACATCCTCTCATCAGAGTGCGACTTTCGATTCCTATATGAATCCCGCAATAATTCCCTCACCAAGTTCCCCAACGTATCTGTTCGCTGTTACTTCGTACGCCACGGAAAGTACGAATCGACTACGTACCGTTTCATAACTCGGCCCCAGCACTGAGTTTCTGCGAGCACTTTTGACAGCAGTTTCGCAGTAAAGAAACTGCCCAATTAGTTGTGTTCTGGGAGTTGTAGTCCACTTGACTCGGGACAAATGAGGCTTCAAAACTTTGCTATCGCCAGGCTTGATTGGTCGTTCAGGATACTCCCAACTCGACACTGGTTTTGAAGCCTCATCTAGCGCCAGCAATTGATTGGTTGGTTTTGCATACTCCCGCCCACCATGGGTTTTGTTTTTCACTTGTCCCATCAGTAGCTGGAGGCACTTGAAGCTGGAACTACACATCCCAATTGTCATACAGAGACCGGCAGCTGGCTGTGTGATCTTTTTTTTATTTTATTTTATTTTATTTTATTATAAATTAAACTTTTACCTACCTGGTATTTCTTGTGGGATTTGGTCTTCGTGCGATTAGACTCCGTCTTATTTTAGGGGGACAGTCCAGACCAAACGGTACCGCCAGCACTACAGGATTCTGTACAAGTCTAGGCGCCCGGCTGGTTTATTGAAGCCATCGTTTTCGGAAGGATTCGTGTTACCGGACTTTCGCACGTGTGAATTATGTACTACTTGGGCCACCGTCAATTCAGGAGCTAGGCTGTACCGCTGAAGTTAGTGTGTTATTTCTGGGAACAGATTGCAGTATCAACAACTCGACTGAGTTGTAGGATCTACAGTCTTGTAATACTGTTGTTCTGGCCGGTGATAATATGGTCCCATATTAGTGTAACTATTATAAGGAAAGGGGAAAACGAACATTTGTAGCAATATTTTGTACCTCGTTTCACGTCGTATGTATGGGCAATACTAGCTGTATCTTGGACTGAAGTGTTTTGGGATATGTACTGTTTTTTAATTGGTTAATAATAGAACATTTTTAACTAGTTTAACTTAGTAACTTAATAATAATAGTAATAACTTAGTAAGTGCCTTTAGGTACTGAATGTTATATCTAAAGGGCACAGCTCCTTGTTCCCACACAATCATTTGCTTTCGGCTGCTCCCATCAAGGGTCGCCACAGCGGATCAACCGTCTCCATCTCCTCCTGTCTTCCGCATCCCGCTCTGTCACACCAACCACCTACGTATCCATTCTCACCACATCCATAAATCTCTTCTTTGGCCTACCTCTTTTCCTCTTGCCTGGCAGCTCCATTCTCAGCATCCTTCTCCCAGTACACCCAGCATCTCTCTTCTGCTCATGTCCGAACAAAAGCAATCTCACATCTCTGGCTTTGTCTCCAAACTGTCCAACCTGAGCTGACCCTCTAATATACTCATTCCTAATCCTGTCCATCCTCATCACACCCAGTGCAAATCTTAACACCTTTGCCACCTCCAGCTCTGCCTCCTGTCTTTTCGCCAGTGCCACCGTCTCCAACCCATATAACATAGCTGGTCTCACTACTATCTTGTAGACCTTCCCTTTCACTCTAACTGGTACCTGTCTGTTACAAATAACTCCTGACACTCTTCTCCACCCACTCCACCCTGTCTGCACTCTCTTCTTCACCTCTTTTTCACACTCTCCATTACTCTGAACTGTTGACCCCAAGTATTTAAACTCATCCACCTTCACCAGTTCTACTCCCTGCTTCCTCACCATTCTGCTGTCCTCCCTTTCATTCACACACGTATTATGTCTTAGTCCTATTGACCTTCATTCCTCTCCTCTCTAGAGCATACCTCCACCTCTCCAGGGTCTCCTTAACTTGCTCCCTACTCTCGCTACAGATCACAATGTCATCCGCAAACGTCATAGTCCACGGGGGCTGCTGTCTGATCTCGTCTGTCAACCTGTCCATCATCATTTCAAGAAAGGGCTGAGAGCTGATCCTTGATGTAATCCCACCTCTACCTTGAACGCATCTGTCACTCCTACTGCAGACCTCACCACTGTCACACTGCCCTCGTACATATCCTGTACCACTTTTACATATTTCTCTGCCACTCCCGACTTCTTCATACAATACCACAACTCCTCTCTAGGTACCCTGTCAGATGCTTTCTCTAAGTCCACAAAGACACAATGCAACTCTTTCTGACTTTATATTTCTTCTTCAACGCCATCAGGGCAAACATCACATCTGTAGTGCTCTTTCCCAGCATGAAAGCACATTGTTGCTCCTGTTCCCACACAATAATGGAGCTAAAACGCAAGATTGTTGGGGAACTTGGGACTCCACAGGCTGTGTTAGCTTGACTTCTTTACAGCCCTCTGCCTCTCAGTTACACAGAACTTTCTTTAGAATAACCACCATTGTATTACTTGCACAATTGCCACTACTGCATTTTTGAACTCAGCAGTTCAACACACTATTTATTTTTTACTATCGCCTGTTGTTTGTAATTTTGCACTGTCCTGTCTTATGGACTACCTTATGTCTATACACTGTAACCCCCCATTACCCTGCCGTCTGTTTTTGCACTGTATGCTTTGTATTTATTGTGAAGCTTTACTATGTTTTTACCCCCCATGCCCTGTCCCCTCCCCTGCAACTCTGGAAAGTTATTTTCACTGTGCTCTCCAGAACCCATGTGACAATAAAACTTGGCTTGACTTGACTTCACTTGACATGCTTAGGATTAAAATAATAGTGAAGTTTACGGTTGTGGGTCCCCTACATATACATGTTATTGGCTTACTGAATTACTGAACTTATGAAGGAAATATTTGACTTTTTAAAATTACATTATTTTAAATCACAATACCATTTCTTATTAATTGTGGTCAATCATGTTAGCCTGTTTTATAACAAAATTAAAAAGACCCATAATTAAAAGGTACTCTATATTGATTGACCCAGAATTAAATTATAATACGACTTTCTTTGTGGGGCATTCACTTGAATATAATTAATATAATGAAATGTGTTTTATTCTTCCATTAAGTGGTTTTACTTGTTTAAGAATATTAAAAACTCAAGTTCTTGTTATTAGGGAGATTCTGTAAAGTGTACTGCTCAAAAAAATTAAAGGAACACTTTGAAAACACATCAGATCTCAATGGGAAGAAAAATCATGCTGGATGTCT
>JAACJT020000013.1:3774261-3809686 GCA_009936485.2 Gymnarchus niloticus
CCGGGACTATGTAAAGCACTTTGTGACCGTGCTTCGTGTTAAAAGCGCTATATAAATAAAATTGAATTGAATTGAATGTATTTATTTAGCAGATGCATCTGTCCAAAGTATCATACAAGTGAGGAAAGCCTGGAGTCAGAGGGCAGGGTCATCCAGCATCCCTGGAGCAGTTGGGGTTAAGGGCCCCGCTCATGGGCCCAAAGGTGATGCGATTATTCTGCTGACCATTGAATTCGAATCCAAGTCACCTCTTGAACATGGGCTCAAATCCCTAACATACTAAAATGCAAACCTATGTAACGTGCATAACAGCCTTTTCACAACTGTCAGTGTGCTCATCTGTGTTCATTTACATGGTAGAAATTGACTAAAATTTGAAATTAGCTAACGTCCCTCATCCATGTTCTTTTCCCAAATTTGAACGAAATATCATTTCAGTGATTATTTTGTGTTTAGCGAGAGGCCTGTGAGGTTTCAGTTCCTAAATCTTCTGGTGTTCATCTGGCAGTGAGGAGCACTGCAAAGCACCAGATTCTGATAAAACTTACCTCAGTGTTTCAAAAAGGTGCCTCCTTCATTAAAAAATATACAGGAACCCTAACCCTCCATTGTTTCCTCCCTGGTTTGTGGAGTTTCTTTCAACTTTGTTGTGACGGAGGGGGGTCATGATGGTCCTCACAGCAGAGTCCATGACACGAAGACCTCAAGGCTGTCCTCTATCACGATCTCAGTGGGGAAGTGGCTGCTGGGCTGGGGGAGAGCGAAGCGGAGGAGAAGTGGCCCTAGAGGACATCAAGCACCCTGAGGAGGAAGCAGAAGAAGAGGTAGGGGGCCAAGGAGGAGCTGGATCCTGGCAGCCATGTGAGCATTCCATGCTTGCTGGACGCCCGGCCCTAAGTGCACCAGTGGCATGCTGTACATCATTGACAGACGGAAGCTCCAACCTCTAGACACGAGCGACTTCCCCTTCAGATACGAGGAGGCCTGCATCAAAATCCACCCCACCAGGTCAGCCTCGCGCTTGGCCATCCAGAGGAACCGCATTTCTAGGTTGCTGGCAGATCATGCCCAATAATACTGCCCTTTATTAGCCGTCTGTCAGGTTTTGAAGGAAATGTTCTTGGAGCAGAAGCACTTATTCTCCATAGTCTTCAGCTAGTTTGAATGGAAGATTAGTCCCATTATATGGGAAGATTTCTTTCTGCTATTGTTCTCTCTCCGTCCGTCGGTAACAATGCCCAAGATGGGCAGCCCACCCCGAATCCCTCACAATGCCCCCTTCGTCCAGTTGTTGAGGCACAGGCTCTCGATCATGTGACAATGGTCCAGGACATCTTCTAAGCTACTCAGATGATCGCTGGCCCATTTTAATGGTTGTACTGCTCGTATTAGTGGTGCCATTAACATCAAAATCGTAATAATCCATCATGCATTTATTTTGTCAGCCGAAACTCCATCTTCATCTTCCAAGAAGAGCATATGGATTGTGGCCACCCATGTCTCCCACCGCAGCACATGGGGTAATCATGAAAGCAAGATTAACCATGCCCATTTCAGGTCAACTAACTTGAGTACTGTAACTGCTGATTCAGTCACTCGCTCTAAACTGAATCTAGACCTCCACGCACTTGACCCCAATCACATTTTGATCAATCCTTAAGGTCCCCACCTGATAAATTTCCTTAAAAAATTCAATTCATATTTTTTTGATATTCTTAAAAGCATTCCATGAACCTCTTGTAATTATGCCACTGACCACTAGGGGTTTGCCTCGTTGACCCCTGGTTGAAATACACTGATGATGATGATGGGTTAAAATGTTAAGATGGGTTAAAATGTTGACGAAGCTGTGCAGTGGCTTTGAAAAAATGCAGTTACAGATGTGCCTGTGGCAGAGTAGAGCACTGGTCTGCCGGTGGGGCGGTTTATTGCTGCTGTATCCACGCTGAACAGCTAAGCAGGATTTCTGCTCTGGGGGCTGTCAACTGGCGTTAACCCATCGATGTTGAGATGGCGTCACTGGCTGGACTTAGCACTTAATGCTGCATGAAGTCTGTTGTTTGGTAGGAAATAAAACTAACGGTTGTGCCGACAGCCTGGGAGCTCCTATGAGTCACCTCTGCCAACAGCCTGTGGGATGACAGTGGAACATCACTCTGGGGCTGACTCTAATTTTCCCAATTGGAAAGGACTAATCACTCTGCACTCTAACCCCCTGGCACATGTGATTGTCCCATGTAAATAAATGCATGTTTTTTTTTTCCCCCAATGGCAAATGATGTCATTGGAGTGACATGGATTTATCTCTGGATATGGTTTTGGGCAGGAGGTCCAAAAGAAGGTTTTGGAATGAAATGGCCATGTTTTGGAGGCAGTTTACATGTTGTGCTGGTCGACAGCTTCTCTGACCTCTCCTGCAGCCGTAGGTGTTTCTACCTATGTTTCCTGTCCAACATCAATCACAATACTATCATGAAGAACATCAGGAAAGTCGGGCCATTTTCTGGGGACTCTGATTATACCTGAGTCCAGGTCTCCCGTCCCTATGCGTCTTGTCTGGCCCTACAGGTTTTTTGCCATGCCCTCACATCTTTATGTGAATTTCTCTTTAAGAAAATGTGTCCCCAAAAGGTTTTATCCCACAAACAATACTGCGTCCCAGGTCTGGACTGATATAAATTGCAGTGAAAAAAAGTAAGACAATATGCAATCCTGACTGACCCCGTTCCTTTTGACCTCTCATGGTGGGCTGCCCCTCTGCAGCAGGTGACCTTTTCACAAACAGGAAGTGTCTTCTCCCCAGCTGAGCCCCTGTATTGCATTGGTTGTGAGGTTCTGTGGCGAGAGCAACTACAATTCCAATGCACCTGTACTTGTGTAAATGGCAAATCAAGTATTGTTTTTAAATAAAATGGATACTAGCACACACGGAGAACACATGATCCTTGCCATAACATGTTCTGTTGTTCTTGCATCCTTCTGTAGTGTTGGCCTTCCATACATTTTACTGTGTTTCAACTATTGGGGAAAGATTTGACTAGTGCACCCCCTGCTGGATCGCAAGCCACCAGCAGAGTCCAATCTCATGGGTGTCCTTGCCAGGCCTGGTAAAAAAAAAAAAAGACACTGTCCTTCCACTCATGTATGCTGAGGTGTGCAGCTTCTCCTTAAAGTGGCTAAAGATATTCTTGCTCCTTGCAGGTCCTGCTCACAGATCTCAGATATCCTTATGAATAGGATTTTATTTGACCTTCTGAGTAATTAAAGTGCTGGTCCCACAGGCCATTTACACGTAGGCATTTTTGTTTCTGCTTGCGAAGCCTTAAGTCTCAGTAGTGATGTTAGCTTGGATTAAGCAACCTGGAATTCTGCATAAATGACAAGGACCATGGACTGTGATATGGGAATGCAAGGTGACTGGGCTTCAATAAAAGGAAAATAACGTGTGATGTATTTTAGTCTTGTCTGAGTGTGCATGTGACTGTGCCCTGTGATGGATTGGCACCCAAGGGGTCCCCTGCCTTGGACCCTACAGCTGCCTGGGATAGACTCCAGGTCCCCAGACAAACCTTAATAGGATTAAGCAGTTTAGATGAATGGAAGGATGGATATTAGTCATATTCAGTGTGCACTTAAGGAACATGTTTCCCAAAAATGGTTAAATATGTCAGATGAGAAGACCCTGGCCAGCCGTCTCTGGTAGTGATGACACAAATGAGGCTTCAAAACCTGTGTTGGGTGGGAGTATCTCGAACTAACCAATCAATGCTGTCTCATCATTAATACAGATTCTGTAAAATAATCCCTCAAACAGGAGCTCCTGTGTTCTCCTTCAGTTGAACATGGAGAATAAACGCACCTCATTCGTCACATTCCTCCTATCCCCCAAACTTCGCTGCATCTCAGGAAGGCGTAACCAGTTGGCTGCCTTCACCTCGCCCCTCTGGTCCATTTCATAGTTTTTTTTTTAACAACCACAGGATTGAGTTTGATTCCGTTCAAATTCTTACTTTTAAAAGCAGTTGTTCCTATTCCAAAGCAGACTCTATAAACATCAGGGTCAGTTTTGGCCGTCCTTTTGTCTGTCACTTTCAGGCCTGAGGCCATCCTCTTTTCATTTAGTGCTGATGTTGTGTCACAAAACCTCACCTTATTCTTCTTCCTCTTTAGTCAAAGTATGCAATGCTTGCTTGTCTGAAGATGTATGTATACTTAGAAGGTCAACTAGAGGTTTTTCTATAGTCAGTCATCATAAGATGAACTTTACCAAGGTTCACTTCTCATAACTGAAATTATGAATTTAATTCAGTAGTCAGACTCCACTGGTGGTTTTGTGTAATGTGTGTGTGTATACAGTTTTTTTTTTTTCCTAAATCTTTCAGAGAGGCCTTGTGTAATGTTTGAGAGCAAGGTCTGCCAACAGTACAAGGTTACTCTTTTAATAAGTATCAAGGTGAAAGACGTTTGAAGCTGTACGTTGTCTGCATGTGATATTCGGAAGATGTTTTTACTACATTAATCTGTGACCCTTCAATCAAGAGAATGTGTTTCTTATGCCGTGCAGGAAAGGCAGAAGATAAGCTAAGTAATATTAAGGAGCTATGATTTACACAAGTATCTTAGCCGAATGCCACGTGTGTCATCGTAGACATGGTTGTGTTATCGATTCAACCAGCAGGGGGCAGTAAACTGCTACTCACTGAGAGGCAGCAGCACATTGTATCATTTGCAAAGGCTAATTCTCATTTCATTGTATTTCTGTGCTGCCAGAGTAATTATAATGACATTTTTTTCCTCTTTTGAAATATCTGTTAATATACATTCACATTTAATTACCATGAGCCTTTAGTTTTTCAGATGAGGGGTAAAATTACCTAAAGCCACAAGAGATGATCAAGGATTCAATTTTTCTGCCTGTGACTGTGAAAATGAGATGCTGTCTTGCTGTCTCCTGTCGCTAGCTCGCATTGTCACTGCTCTGGAGTTGGTGTCTGTACTTCTTCAGCTAACACACGACAGCAGTGCCCGAGCCAACCCGTTGAGCTGGGTTTGGGCGCGAAGCATGTCGAGGCCACTTTGCTGGCACTGAGCCACCGTGTTTGGCGCGTTACAGCTGCCGCCAAGGAAGGAGTGGCCTGCCGCGGAGACTGGGTTAGGAGTAGCCAGCGAGAGAGCTGACGTCGGAGGATTAATCTGTCACAGCGGCAGCAGTGCGTGAGGCTTTGCGGGCGCCTCTGGAGCTCGGGTTTCAGTTTTTTGGAACGGACGCTGTCCCACAGAAGCACCCGCTGCCTGAACATTGCTGTTCATGATGGGGTCTTTCCACAAGCCGTTTTGTTTTATTTATTTTAGGTCCCAATCAAATTTACAGAGAATGACGACAGACCCAGTGAGATGAGGGCACAGAGGGACATCGGAGTGTCACTTGGCAAAGTCCCGGATTGCTTGAAGGAGCATTTGAATGTGAACGATGCTGTGTGAGTGTCACTGCTTCTTCCCGCTCAATGTGTGTGTATGTGTGTGTGCATGTGTGTGTGATTTTATCAAAGAGGTTCTCTCATTCACACCAGATATACCCCTCTACGTGCCTCTGACTCCATGATATAGCCCATATTCCACTGTGTACACAGTACAGCAGATTAATTCATCTTTAGCTCCACCCCCCTGGTGTTTAGATGGGGGTTGACAGTAAATGGCTTTAAAGCATTCCTTCTGCCTTCTGTGAATATCAGTGTACTGTTACATACATGAACAATGGAAATGCAAAGGAGTCTCTGCCAGCTTCTGCGGGGTGCAGGTTAGCACAAGCTGGTTGGCAGCATGGCTGAATCATGCCTTGGTTTCCGTTTCCTTGGGAGATGTTGACACGTGGAGGTTGGTGACCTGTTTCTGCTCCTGGTGTTACAGGCGGACAAGGTGAGGGACACACATGCAAACATGTATGCACTGCGAATCGAACAAAGCAGGGCAACAAAATAAAGGAGCCTTTGAATGATGGCAAAATCTCACCTTTCCCCAAGTTCTCCCTCCCAAAGCAGTATGACGCTGTCTTGCATGATTCGCTTGTCTTGTTTGGGACTGTGGGCCCCGTTTCTTGGAGATCAGAGGCAGCAGGGACGAGTGCCCCAGCGGGTGATAATTCAGACGTCTTGTGGATGGGTTGGAGGGGTGACATGTGGTCACTTGCAGGAGTAAACCGCTCGCTCTCTCTGCAAGGTGGAACCCAGGACTTTCTTGCAGCTTCAGAGCCATGAGCCAATGCATCCTCATCCTTAGTGTCCCAGTGAGCCATTCTTCATATGGAACACCTAACGGGGGACCCTCCCACCCAGCTGGACCTCCAGGCCACTCCCCCAGTCCCACCGGATATGGAAAGAGAGGCGAGGTGCTTCTCCTCTGGACCGCATTTCACCAGAAGCTGATTGTGCCCAGCAGTCCCCCAATCTAAGGAAAAGAACTCTTTGTTTAAATACTTGACTCTGCTAAGCTACAGTAATTTGGCTCGATAACCACTTGGCTTGATCATCGTACAATGTCCTCAATTATGGACTAGCTGCTGGTACCAAATGCTTTGCATGACCATTAGGAAGTTGAAACTGACCCCAGATCAGTCATCTGCTCTCCATCTCCGTGGTGATAGGTCAGGTTCCACTCATCTGTCCTCGGTTGCTGCATTGAGCCGGTCATTACTGGATGATGGGCCCCTGGGACACAGGTCCTACAGGAAGGAGGTGGACTGAACAGGCTCCTCAATATGTTATCATTTTTAGTTCAAGTGTGTTATGTAGTGTTTATGCATTTTCAGCATTCTTTGAAAAGAAAAAAAACTCCTACACCATAAGCCACAGCACCCACACAGTGAGTGCCCACCCCCGTAGCCAATACCCATGGTCACAGGACAGCGGCAAGCACAGCCCCTCAAAGAATCACTGAGGTAAAGGGACTCAGATGAGTCGGTGTGAACAGTTATTCACCAGTACCCCGTTTCCCCGGCCCCCCAGCTTAACCTGCTGCTAGCCCCCTCTAAATGAAATCCAGCTGCTTCCCCAGACTGACTGCGCATGCTCTACCATGGGAAATAAGAGATGCGCTGATTGATGCGTCCAGGCCCCCCCCTTGAAGGCAGCTATATTGTTCTGGTCTATAAAACGCCTGTCTGTTCCCATCAATACAGTCCCAGCGCTGCCTCTTAAATCCTTTTGGTTTATGAAAGGCTGGAGTTGGGGGGGGCTCCTCCTTGTGATAGAAAATTGAATCACTTTTAATCCCGAGCTTAATTGCTTGAGCCGTCTGCCTAAGTGGCTCCAGCTGCCTGCCGGACTGCGAGTCCAGGATCCGTCGCGGCTGAGCTGTAATAACATCCCCTGTCTGCTGGCTTTCAGATGCAGGGAGAAGAAGCTTGAGCACCTTGCCCCCCCCCCATTTGGAATCTACTGCTGAGAAAGACATCAAACACACCCCCACCCTCCACGCTTCACCCCAAGCTGTCTGCCCCATCCGTTCGTCTCCATCTGCTCACACAGACCTAGCCTGGTGAGTAGACAGAGAAATCCAGGCTTTCTTTTTCTGGGGGCTTCCCTGGGCCTCTTGTCCTCTCTGCTGTTATGGGTGCTAACTCCCCCCCCACCATTCCTGCAGGCTGGCCCCTGGGCAACTCCTGCACCCTGGCTGTGATGGCACGGCCCCACAGATGCAGGACACCCGTGGCTGCCAATCGAACACATCCGCCCACCTTCCTACTCTGTGTGCCGGTACTGCACCCCAGATGTTCCGGAGCTGGATCTCTTCCCCAAGAGCTAGCTGACTGCGTCTGTTTTCCTTAAATCGAATGTCAAGTAGAGCTTATGTGAGGCTCCTGATGTGTGCATTTCTTCCTCAGTTCATTAGCAGGCAGACTGACTGTACTCAAGAGGATCTGTCCAGAACCACTGCATGAATCAGAACTTCTACAAGCTCCTCACAATGGTCTGAGTTCAGGGCCTCAGTGTTCTCTGGCCAACGAGTCACATGGGCAGAACAGACGTCCCTGTCAGGCTGCAAAAGGGGATATAAAGCATTAGGCAAGGCATTTGGGCCAACACCCCCTACCGCCCAGCTTTCTCTCTGACCACCAGATTTAAGGGATTCCTCACAGCGGTGGCCTTTAAGGGGGGGTTGCTGTCACGCTGCGTTGACTCTGAGGATCCTGCTGGGTGGTGTGTCCACCCCCCCCAGAGTCTCACACGACAAGTGGTGGTGGGGGTGAAGTGACATATCCTAATGGCAGATGGGGGACCCCCCTCTCTGATCGCTCCGGGAGGCTGCCCTACTTAAAGAGTCCAGTCCAGCTGGTACCTCTGTTGCCGGTCTGGGACATTAAGCCAGGTGTCTGGAAGAAGCACTGCCCAGGCTGGGCAGAACCATAAAGTTTCAGCCAACTAAATTTCAGCAGCCAAGTTCCAGAGTTAAGTCATTTGTTCAGGGATTAATAAATGAAGCTGAGAACTCATGCTCATGGGATCATGAATCATCCCTTGGACTCAAATTGGAGAGGAAGCTGCAACTTTGCTTCGAGTTTCCCAAAATGCCTCACCTGCGTGGCAAAGCAGATACAACGTGGACGGTGGTAATGAGGGTATATGGGCTAAATGAACATTAGTGGACATTCACAAAAGGCCTCAATGGCTGCATTTGACTGCTAAACAGTCACATGGGGACGGGCTGGCCTGGTGGATGGAAATGGGCAAACAGACACATCACTGCAGAATTAACGGTTAATGTGACTGATGAGAAAGGATGCGGTGTTCTCTGTGGTGTAAAGCAAGCTGAGGGTAGTCCGTCGTGTTCCCCTTCAAAGAGTTAAGCTCCAGCACGTGAGATAAGGGAGCACTATTCACAATCAAAGAGTTAAACTCTAGCATGTGAGATAAGGGAGCACTATTCACAATCAAAGAGTTAAACTCTAGCACGTGAGATAAGGGAGCACTATTCACAATCAAAGAGTTAAACTCTAGCACGTGAGATAAGGGAGCACTATTCACAAAGAATGTTGGTTCGCCCTTAAGAAAGTGAAGCTACATTGCACGTTGCTGTGCTGTCAGCAGCTCATGAACGTAGAGTTGACATCAGAATCTGAACCGTGTCACCTTGTTTTTGATCATTTTTGTTTAACACGAGATTGTGCAAATTTTACATAGAGGTCTCAAATGGCTGAGTACTGACGAAGTGAAAAAAGCACATTCCCTTAATTTTGATTTCTTGCTCATCTTAATTGAGCAGAACATCACAGCGTAGGACATTCGAGCAGCCACTTACATATGTTTTTAATGTTTGTTTGCCTGCCCGGTAAAGCCGCAATTATAATTCACTTTTCCGTGCCTCGTCACAGTCCACGCACAGTGCACATGATGTAAATTTTGTCCCCAGGGGTGTCCATGCAGACTATGTGTGTAGCCCAGATTTTGTATGTAGTGGACATTTTGCACATCATCTGCGCATGTGCAAGGAATACGTTAGTGCAATGCTGGGAATTTCCAGTAGATGGCAATGCTGAGTTAAAAAAAAAACAGATGTCAATGAAGAAGGAGTAGAAGAAGAGAGTATTTATCATGAGCAGCTAAGTGAGGAAATGTGGAGGAACCCACACATTTATAACTCGTCTCTCAAGAAGAGTGAACAGAAGAAAAAGCAGATTTCTCTCAGTCGCCATTGTGTGGATGATGTTATGCGCTCCACTTTTGCTTAAGCTTCATTCACATCGTGAGGACAACATGTGCCCTCTGCTGGTCTGGAGGAATATCATCACCTCTGACCACAAACATACGTATGCATGTTGTATGGACACAAACGTCTGTGCACTCGACCACGCTTGGACTGTGGCAGAACATAGAAAGATAAAGTATGAATTAGGTTTAAGTCGGGCTGATTTTTGTAAGCAACAAGACAGATGGTACAGCGTTTCCCTGCATCTGTGGAGATGCATACCATAATGCACTGGATCTGTGCTGCATTTTACAGCAAACCAGCAACCCACAGTCAGCTGTAGTATAAAGAGTGAGACATAATGTGGTTTAAGTCCCCGTAGTCCTTACAGTAAAGATTGAATAGGCCACTTCAACAATACACCTGGCCGAGTATAGCAGGTCACTTTGCCTTTTTGTCGTCCGTTGCCTAGCAAAGAAAATCAACACAGGTTTCAGTTCCTGAGTCCTGCTTTTGACCATCAGGACAAAACAGCAGGGACTCTACAGTACACAGGGACTTTATTATTAAAGCATAACTCATCAGACATTTTGACAGAGGATGAGGAATGGCAGAAGCTGGCTGCCGTGATCGTGGAGTGGGGAAACATTTGGAGCCTTGGGAGTGTGAAACCATGCAAAGATCTGTGAGCTCAGCATGGGAGAGGAACGCTCTTAATCAGGCCAATACTTCGGCCAGCTACCAGGACCACTACTGTGCCGAAACCCTGGATGAGACCATACAGGGCCAGGTACAGCCTAGTTCCTCCACCCGGAAACACAGGCCACATCCACCATGGTAAGGGCTTTGAAGCATTCCTACGGTGCCTGGGTGATACTTCATGTTTAGTCCTTCCATTCAAACTTGTTTTTTGGAGTTATGGAGTAAAAACTGCCATTGTTCGGGGAAGGGTCAGTTCAGCTAAGGGATTTTGACTACATTCTGTTTAAAAAACGAATCCTTTGACCTGTCAGGCACCACCGCTCCTGTAATCGACGGTCAGCCCTCGTGCCTATGGGCTAATCAAAGTGCGGTGCTCAAAAAGGGAACGTGTGGCTCGAAGTTCGATCAGAAAAATGTCACCTGTGTCCTGCTAGGTGGGGGCATTATCAAGGACAAACATCTTTGACAAACTGCTAATATTAGAAAGCAAATATATTTTCCCAATTTAAAATGACTGTTCATGTCAATGAAACTTTCGAATGTCTATTTTATTGTTTTAGCATCAGTCATTTGCCTAAAGTAGAACTAATCGCTTGACATTTTTACGCTTGTGACATCTGAAACATGAACACAGTACCTTGGCATTTTTATGATTTTAATATGAATTGCTTTACAAGCCATTCTTAATGACCAAGGAGTACGCATTACCGAGAGGTTTCAAGCCTCTGTCCTGTTCGAAATTCTCAGCTCAGTCGAAAGTCATTAGCCACCCGTGATGTCACTTGAAATTGTCCAGGAATAACTGGAAAAAAGTGGGATAAAGGGGCACGTTTCCCAAAGAATGATCATCAGAAGACTGATAAGGAAGCAGCGTGTGCTTCACAGAGGGTAACACAGGTGATCCAACCCAACGCCACTCTCTCTCTCTCTCTCTCTCTCTCTCTCTCTCTCTCTCTGACTTAAACCGGTTCCGCTCAATGTCGTGGGCAGGTGATTTTAATCTCCATATCATTTTTCTCTGGAAAAAGCACATGACGTGTCTGTGACTTCGCAGAGGGTCCGTACCGACGGTGGGCTTTAGTAATGCACAGTAGGGCCAGCTGCTCAGTTTGGTTCTTCACAAAGATAAGCAGTGGACTCCTGTTAGCGTGACCCTTATTCAAAAGCCAGCAACAGTGTAGACTTAAACATGTGGTCTGGTTAGCCACATGATGTGCCTGTTCAGCTTTAACACAATTTAATTGTCATTTAAAATAACCTCTATAACATGCATTTTACCTGAAATGTACATTTTCTCATTGATAGCCTTCGGTGGTGCATAGCCGCCAGTGTTCTGTCCTGTTTATCTCATGCACATTAACCCTGGAGCATCTGCCACCTCTTATACTCTTTTACTCACCTTGCCCTACGTTTGCACGATTCTTTAACTGCATGCGGTCCCCTGATGACCATTGTGGCCTCCGCAGCTGTGAGAAGTCTCAGGGGACCTCTCGCCACCTCACATCTCCCTTTCTGTCCAGTACAGCTTCTGCAACGCTCTCAGTGTTCAGATACACCCCTCACTGGGTGCCCAGATATCCGATACGACACTCCGCATCCTAGCTGCCTTCTTTCAAACCGCAGCCTGACCTATCACACGTGTAAAGGGACCTGCAATGGTTCCCGGTTCAGCACTGATGGGTCATCCATCCATCGACCCATCGTCTAACCGCATGTCCTGGTCATTGTCATGGGGGGGCTGGGAGCCTCTGATGGATCATGTTCCTCACAAATGAGGTTTTTTATGTGGTTTCCCTACAAAAGAAATCAGTGAAATTACTACAAGATACAAAAATAGAGGTACACACATTTACAAATGTGGTTTAATCTTTATGAATAATTCATTTTATTCTTTCATTATTTATTTTAAAGCCCCCCCCCAGTTGTTTCATCTGTTGATGCAGGCTGACCAGCCCTGACCTTCACTTAATCACTGGACACTGGAGAAGCTCACTGGCTCCCCCCCCTCCCCCCCGGCCATACTGATGGCACGCTCCATGTCCGATGGCAGCGCTCCATGTCTGTTGAGCGAGACGTGGATGGGCTTAGGGCCAAACCCTGCTGTCAGATTGGTCGGCTACTAGCCGGCCTGCTGGAAGCTTGGTTACTGCACAGGCTGCATTAGATCCTGGCTCGCATGATTCGGGGGCGTCACCTCAGGGCTCCCAGCGGCTTATGGGAAACCCTTTGACATATTTACAAGCCTGTGGTATTGCGTTCGTCATGGACGTCCTGAAGTGATGGAGCCACATTGGTGGGAGGAACACTGGGGGGGATGGGCTTCTTTTTTCTTGCTTTTAATTTGAGGCTGCTGAACCGCTACCCTCTGGTGTATGGTGGCCCACTGGCCTTGCTGTGTTTGTACCTTCTGGTCCTCCTCTGAGCCTTCTGTTCAGCTGGCCAAAGGTCACAGGTAGAGAGAATGTGGCCTCTGGTGGCCCCTGTCGGTGCCTGCGCAGGCAGTGGTATTAAATGCTACAGCTTTGCGACAGCTGCTTGCAGTTGACCGCAAGAGCAAGTCTGCCCCCCTGTCCTGAGCCAAAAGGCCGGCCTACCTCAGCACAAGGGCAGTTGCTCACCCGTACAGAGATGCTGCATGCTGAAGCTCATGGTTGGCATGCAAATAGCTAGAACCTCATTGGACGACTGCAGCGTTGAGAAGCTTCCAGATCCTTACCAGGCCTGATGCCTCAGACTTGTCTTAAACTGCCACCCGAGTGACGCATCATCCTGTTTAGCCAACTTGTGCCATTGGGAGAGTGGAGGACACATCTGATGTTCTTCTTGGAGCTGCCTGTTACCGAAAAATCTGTTTTTGTCTTTTTGTGATGGGATGGCTTTGTGCAGCATCATCCTCTGCATCTGAGTATGAATTGACAGCCCCCTCAAAATATGTCAACTTCTTAGTTGAAGATCCGCTTCATCTGATAGCCCCAAATAATTGCGTACTGCTCATCTCTGCTAGCCTGGTCCCAAGTGTTATGAGCGACTGATCAAGAGCAGACCTTTTGTCCCTTTGACCATAAATGGTCAATGAACACGCCATTTCTGACCCACTTTACATGCACCCAGAACCCATACCTCCAGGATAATGTTGAAGGACATTAATCAAAAATGCTACAATATGAACTTCTTTTGAGCATATTAAATTTGTGTTTCAAGCCTAAACATTATTTTTCAGTCTTCTTGACCAGTTGAATGAGTCCTCGTGTGTATTATCTTTTCATTTGGCCTGTAAAGGGTTAATCTATTTTACTGTCTTGTTTCAAGGACCGACAGGCGAATCCAGCCAACAGCACACAAGTTCCTGCATCCCTCCCAGCGGCTGGTCCGACACAAACAAAGAGGTACAATGTGACCCGTTCACCTGTAGTGCTGTACTTCAGTTACACCAAAATCCCCGATGGGGCCCGGGTTGCCCTTGAGCGAGGTATTTCACCCGAACCTCCGCTGTAAACCGAGTTGGAGTGTTTTTACTCACCGTAAGCCTTGCAGATGTCCTTGAACGGATAAATCACATGACACGAGTTCAGAAACTCGCCGCCCATTTGCCATGGTTATGAAAATTTCATGCATTGTTCATGCTGGAAGCACCGGCAGACCTTCCTTTCCCTGTGTTTTCACCACGTAAAATGTGACCACTGCACCCTGACTCAGGGACAGTAGCCGGCCCTGTGCTCTTCCTTCATCATTCAGGGCTTCCTGCTCCTCGGAGAAAGGAGAAAAACATTGTACGGCCCTTCTTAATGGAGGTATCAGTCTCTTATGGAGCTGAAGATGTAGAATGGAGGGTCATACAGGTGATTGAAATCAGTCTAAAGTGATTTTTTTTGATGAGGAGTCATTCTAACCTTCTCCGTTCTAAGAACTAGAAGCTCTGAAACCTCACCTTATTTTTCTGGCCTTTAGCAAAAATGTGAGGAACATCGGAGGGAAGTGACCCCCAGGTCTCACTCTGTACACCATGTTGTAAGTCCCCCAGCATTTTTTCTCTTCACAAAATGACACGTAAATACGTGAAGAAAAACAAGGAAAGCGTAAACTAGAGAAGATGGAGATCAGCATCATCTGTTCTAGGGAAACCTGCTGATACCTGCCTGTTGGGGGTCCTATGCTGATGTCTATTGCAGAGCCTGAGGGCTGTGTTTGGTAGCTCCTTACTGGTACAGGCGGCCCTTGCATGGATGAGCCTGGCCTCATGTAGCATCCAGTATCTCCTATCTTCTGCACTGAAAACCTCACATGCCTCTTAGGCTGGACTGGCTGCTCCAAATTGGTCAGGCTGCCCTTTGCCAGTTCTAGTTTAGGTCACTGTTTCAGCTCGAAACGTGTGACTGGGATCAAGTCCAAATCCCGGTATCATGTGGTTATATGAGTGGACTGAGAAGTTGAGCCTGGAAATGCATCTTTTCTCATTACACCTCCCTCAGAATGACCCATCAGCCCAGCACAAAACAGCTCTAATCCATAGTGAGGGGACAAATGAGACTTCAAAACTTGCGGTGGGCAATATCCAGCATTGATTGGTAGTTCAGGATACTCCCACCCAACACAGGCTTTGAAACCTCGTTTAGTACCAGCATTTATTGGTTAACTCAGGGTACTACCACCCACCACAGGTTTTGAAGCCTCATTTAACACCAGCATTGATTGGTTAGTTCAGAATACTCCCACCCACCCACTCACAGGTTTTGAAGCCTCATTTGTCCCATCACTACCAATCCATACTCCTGAATTTCAGCATGGTATGCAGTTGTGAAAATGAGATGAACATCCATTATTTTAATCTTTCCTCTCAGTTATTTGATGGCTTCATCTTCCACTTGATCTCTTCCCGGTACTTAAATGGTGTCCCAGAATCAAGATTACATAGTTCTTCAAAGAAGTTCCAGATGCACCAAATCGAAAAAATGCTTTGGGTTAACATAAAGCCAGTCATATTCATCTGATGTAATTGATTCTGGTCCTGCACGCGCTTGGAAAGTCTGCTCCTTAATCCCCAATGATTGAGCGTTCATTTCTGCGCATGCATCGCTCAGTGTTTTCTACAGAAAATCTAGAAGGAAGGATTCAAATCCAGTAAGCTTGATTTGATATTCCCATGAAAAGCATTGTTTTGAGAGAGGAAGAGGCTTCTTCAAACAGCCTGAGGAAGGTGTCTGCTGTGAGCTCCAGGTTGGAAGATGATTCCAGAGAACACACTTACTCTCAGAGCAGGATATTTTTTTTTTCTCCTTAGGAGGTCATAGGTAGGTCTCAGCTTTTGGAAAATTAGAGGATTGGTCTCGGAGAACTACACACTGCTCCTCAGGGCCTTGAACAAGCTGTATTAAACTCGACAAGTTGAATACACCACCAAAAGAAAAAAAAAATGTTCCACAGAAATTCCCACTAGGGAAACTTAACAGTGAAGACTACAGATGAGTGCATGAAATCCACCTTTTTCAGTAAAATCTAAGATCCATCTGTCACATGCACTTTCAGTACTGCATGTGTTATTGTAGGATTTTTATGATGATGTGTAATTTGAGCTGTTTTCAGCATGAAGCCACACAACATAACACATTCCTATTGTAAAAAAATTTATAATACAGCAACAATGCTAATTTGAAAAAAAGAAGTTCTGAGATGAGTGTTTAGTACTTGCTTCCCTGTGTGCATGAGTGTATGTGTGCAGTTGTCTCCTGCAGAATGGTGGAGGACCTCCTAGCATCCCTGTGTGAAAACCACTCCAGCTTAGGTCTCGGGGGTGGTCCAGAGAGGAGCTTCCTTTGCCAGGTGAAGGAGGCTGACTGCCCGTGGGACACGCTTGCTAACTAACACTCGAGTATTTGCAGATGTCAGCTGAACACAGACCACCTGGAGGTACGATTTAAAGATAGATGGGCTTCTTTTTTCATACGTGGGAAAAACCCTTCCCGTTGTAAAAATTTACCATTTCTGGAGCTTTTGTGAGATGTTCAGGTAACGATCTCCTGTGAGAGGACCAGGAAAACCCTGGTGTGGCTGGAATCTGTAATAGGATAGTCCCTTTGGTGAATGACACTTGTGTGTTTTGATGTGCTGTCAGGCTTTCTCCAGGCTCCTCAAACCTGACAGCACGTCAGCTTCAAATCAGTGACTGAGGACGGCTAATGACAGAGCTACATCCCCACCCTCGTCCTCATTCACAGCCATACCGGCAAGCCATAGGACACTGTAAAAGCTTTAACCAGCTACATGTAGTCTTGCCTTCACCAAGAACGACGTGGGCGTTGGCTAAAATTAAACCCGCGGCTTCCACTCTCATTGCCTCCATCCCAGTGGCCCCGGACTACGCATGGCAGAGGTCACAGCTGTCGAGGGGCTAGTGGAGGACCTTGTCCTCCAGCCCAGAGAAGACGCATCAAGGCTGCCTCAACAAGCCAGCCTACCGGAGCATCCAGCACTGGAGGAACAGGCCAGAAGATTTCCAGATTCACCCTGAGTGGGTGACGCACCCTTGGCACAGGCAGTACCAGCAGCGTAGCCCCTGACATCATGATACATGGCGGTATCGGAGCGATACGGGGGCGGCAACTGTCCGTTTCTTTTCAGCACCATGCGCCACGCATACTAAGTGTGCATCTGTGAGACTACATCGATGTGATCACGGTCGTAATAGTGACCACTGACCATATTATAAAATTGTATGTTTCTGTTTACCAGAAAAATTCTTTATGATGTACATTTTGCTGCTGGTCAAATCCAGAAGACTAACTCCGCTAGTCTGAATAGTACACATCATTCAACAATCCACTGTTTAAGGATATTAAGAAGTTATCATACACCCGCAATCCCAAGTCCTAGTGGGACAGCGTGAATATGAGCCTTCCAGTCTAAATTCTTAACTTTTTCGCTCAGTATCAATATTGAATATGTTTAAAGAAAGGCTTATTCAGCACAGTCACTCAGGTTTACTGGAAACCGTAAGACCCCGGTACAAATTGGAGTAACAAGCATGCAAACAGTCTGATGAACCAGCTCAGGGTCAGAGGTCATCATTTGGACCATTGTGGTACAACTATCCTGCTTTAATAAAGGCCAGCGAGTGTCCCACATCGCATGGTACTGCAGTGTTTGACCTGCTCCCATACCAAACAGACAGGCTTATTCAAATGCCTTGAATTTCAGCGACACTGTGGGAACCAGAATGAGTACAACGGTCCCAGTCTGACCATGTGTGGTTATTGTATGGTGTAGAGTTGCATGGGAGGACCTGACCAAAACTGTACAAGCACTGCTGTTCCAGTGATGTTGAACAGTTGGTACAGATCCTACAGTAAAACAAAGGATATAAACGGCCCACCGGACTCTGAGATAGGTAACTCCGTTCAGGATTGCCTGCAGAATCATGGCAATCCTCAGCAGGGGTCCTGACAAATGGAGCCATTGTAGAGGTTTGGCTATACTTCTGAAAACCATGGGTTAGACCAAGCATTAACTGGTGTTTTGTTGTGTCTCATAATGGGACTGGACCCCCCCTCCACCATGGATCCATAGACAGAATTTCACACAAGTATGCAAACCAGCCACCGAAAATGAAGTGTTCTGTGCAACCTTCCGATTTACGCAGCCTTTCATCTTGCTGGCTGTTCCTGGGAACCCAGTCCCAGTGGCACCCAGACGTGTGGCATTTAAGATATGCCCCCTGTACGGCAGGAATCTGAGGGACCCCGGGGTGCAGCTTCATGGCCGGGGAGGGACAGAGCAAGGTGCCTCGTGGCTCCAGGCGAGCCATGATGGATGGCTTCCTTAATGTCGGCACGCGCTTTATCTGGGCTTCATCTGTTTTCATTAGCGCCGGTCCACCCTTGGCCAGGGCTGGATAGGAGGGGCGGAGCTCCATCCAAGGCCGTCTTTAGAGAGTGCACTGACACAGCGGACGCCAAACTCCACATGGAGGTCACAGCCCCACCTGCAGACGTGTACACCTTACAATGGCTGGCCTGAAGGGGGTTGTGGAAAAGAAAGTGATCCAAATTCCATCTACCACAAGCGAAAACCTTTTTTGTGTTTCACTAAATGCTTGTTACCTAACTGGTGACCCTTGGACTATCTTCTGACAGTATGCATATGGACCTTCTACAGGCACCATGGGAAGGTGACTGTGCGCATTTTTGTATTTCAAACAAGTTACAAGGTGTTTGTAAGCTGTACATTCCAGCCTACGTCTGAAGTCCACGTTGTTCCTTTTGCCTCTACGAGGCTCATGACCATTCTCAGGGAATGGTGGCTGTTTACTGCAGTCGCCCTTGGGAGGTTCTCACCAGGACGCTAGCCACGTGGCTAAATGGAGGATGCGCTGGCAGAGAGATGGTTAAAAATGTCAAATCATTACTTTGTCATATTGTAGCTTTACTTCCAAATCCTGTTACATCAAAAACTTGCAATCAGAAAAATAACAACAAAGTAAAAACGACAAAAGACGATGTACAAATGATGGTATTACTGGTCAAAGTCACAAACAACCCTGTACAGCCTTAGATGAAGTAATAAAAAAGTTTTATACAGTACATACCAATATTACCCAAACCAACAGATTGACTTAAAAAAAAAAAGTTATTGAGCCTCATAGAATAAATGGAAATTAACTTAGAGCCAAAAAGCCCGAAGACAGACAGTACAGAATAATAAGTGCATAATCAGTTAAGAATAATGGGGGGGAGGGGTAAGTGCTGGAAGCTCGAGCTTTTAAAACCATGCAGCTAATGAACTGTTAAAGGTAGTAAAGCAATTATTTAAAGTCACTGTGCAGCTTACAGTTAGGCGAAAGACAGCGAAATAAGGGCTCAGGAATACAGGAGAGGGAATGGAGTTGACCAGACCCCACAGCCTCACACTGGAGACCCCCGGCTGACAACCGGATCCCGTGGCCTCGAATCAGAGATTCCCAACCGACAATCGGACGTCGCAGTCTTGAACCGGAGACGCCCAGCCAACGACTGAACCCCACAGCCTGGAACCAGAGCTGCCGGACAGACGAGCGGACCCTACGGCCTCGAACCGGATGAAGACTAGACTCCTCAGCTTTGAGATGGAGCGAGAGGTTATACGGCATATTTTAAGGGTGCCTCTTTTTCTCTCAGGGTTGAAAATGCGTGTTACTCACATGCAGTTCCCTTCCACCACGTGGCACTAGAGCTGCACACACAACACAACAGGGACGCCTTCAACACTAACGCTTTTGGACCGACAGGAGGCAGTAGAGTGGTCACAAGCATGGCAGGCCAGGAACCTTAATCACATAGAGGCTGTGACACAGCCTAGCCTGGCCTGGCGAGAGACCGAATGCAATCCTGACTCTGCAGGTTTGGTTCAAAAACGTTTTAAGTTCTATGGCCTTACATTTACTCTTCTGCCAGGAGTACCCCCTGCTGAACAGGGACGAGTTTACCCTTTATTACCCAAGTGTGGCGGGGTTAAACTGGCACACACCTGCAACAGTTTAGTAATGGTATAGTATTACATAATCATCTAAAAACAACTGTGCAAATTTGCCTTAATATCTTTTAGCCTGAGCGACTAAGCTCAGAGGGTGGACTGCTCTGCGTAGAAAAGTCAAACCAAAGACTGTGAGCCTGATCCTTCATCGTTTCAGAAATGGTAAATGAAGCTTATTTTTTTGACTTTTTAAACTGAAAAACAAAGCAGTATAAAATTCAATTTACAATACTCCACGACTGTTCAAAACGTCATCTGAAATTGCCTAGCAATTCAGACGAAAAACCTTTTGTTTGACCTTTAACTTCAGCTTTGACTTTCACATCCCATGTAAATTTAATTAAGCTTAAATTATTTCCGTTTTGAATTTCAACCGTGGATAGACCGCGCCACAGATTAAATCAGTGAACAGCATCAATCGTAACAATAGATAAAACAATAAGTGCTCCTAACATTCGAAAAGTGACAGCAATGCAGTTGAAATTTCAAACAAATGACCGCATTAGGGCAGTGAAATAATACTCTTGCCTAAAGAACATACAGTATATATTTGGGTCAGATGTACACTGCTACCAAAAGTCATGGGATACATGAATTTTAAACAAATCCTGCGTTGGGACAACGGGGTCAGCTGAGCTATGGTGTTCACACCTGTGAGTTCACACAGGAGTTCTACCACCGGCTTGATCCCATGACTTTCGGCTGCACACATCATTGGTGAATCTCTTTCCCGGCATTTGTTCCTGTTGAGTGTTTAAATCATTATTTATGGCGGGGGGAGGAAGGCCACCGAATCCCGAATGTCTCTGTTATTTACACTGAAAAGCACCGTTTCACCTGGAGAGCCCGAGAAACTCACTACCCTTCCCCCACACCCCACTGACAGGCAGTAACTGTACCATGAGCCTGCTGTCAGACAGCACCACGCACACGGCCTCCTTTAGCTGTGGCCCTGTTGAGTGATCGTGTGACTCAGCCAATCTCCATCTGCAGTCGCTACCACCGCAGACATGAAGGCCTCATCCTCAGGACTGAGAGCGGGCTCATGGGGAACTGATGTCCCGCACCTCATGAATTCCCAAGTGCGAGCCGCCAAACGTGCTGCGATGCTGTCCAAGAATACTGAAAACAATCGGACCCGGGTTCGGCGGCCCTCCGGAACACCTGCTCACATGCCACTGAGAACCGAAACCCCCGAAGTGCTGAACATCACGTTTGGGGTGCTACCCCCCTGTTTCCATAGTTACAGGAAAACTACAGGAACATATAGGCAAGCATGCATATTAATGCACGGAGAGCGATAATGGGAACAGGGAGCAAAAAAGGGCAGGTGAAGACGCATCCGTCCTCCTCTCTGTCCGAAACGCGGTGGGTCATCCGGACTCACACACGGGTAACAAAAAAGCAAAAATATAGATATATTCATCGATATAGAGGGGAGTAAAGCAGCACTCATATAAATGCTTTAAGCATGTTTATAGTTTTTTTAAATATAAATGTGTATTTTTTTATGTACCTTGATTACTTCTCTATCCAGCATGTTCTGTTTGCTTGAGGGAAGAGGTCCGACTGTTGGGGCCCCAGCTAACGGTGACCCTATTCGGACCCGGGGCCACAGGTTGAGCCACAAGACCCAGGTAGGCCAGGAAGGAGTGCTTCAGGGATGAGGGTGAAAGGGGGTGGGCAGGGCAAGAGGCCAGCCGGAGTCTAGAGGAGGGCCGAGCGGGGTGCCAGGTTGCCTCTCGGTTCCAGAAAGGGGACAAGGGGGGCAGGCTGGTGAGGGGGATGAGACGAGCCAACGTTGAGGAAAAGCCTTGGGTCGAGAGGTAGCACGAGGGCCCACCAGCGCCCCCTGGTGGAGTCAGCCTGCCATTCCGCTTACATCCATTGCGCCGGGGGCACTCCTCCAGGAAGTCCCCTCCCCAACACCCATGTGCGTGGCTGTTGCAGTGAAGGGTCCGGCGAGGTGATCTCGGGTTGGCCTTCAATCCAAAACGACGGTCACACATGCCGGACCTCTGCCTCGACCCCCGACGAGACTTCGGGTGGCACTCCGCTGTGGCTAGCCGCTCTGTGGAGTATGGGCACCTGGGGTGGGACATGCAGGCAAGTACACACACACACACACACACACACACACACACACACACACACACACACACACACACACGCTAAGCTTAGCGCAGTCTGCACATGGTCCTAGCAATGCAGTTTGGCCTTGGGCGACCACAGGGGGCAGCTGTGTGTCTGCGCACACGGTGGCGGATAAGGGTTCGTGTGTAAGGATTAAATGAATAAATGAACGGCACTTACATTTAAATAGCACTTTTCATCTGCTCAGGACCCCAAAGTGCTTCGCAAACCCTGCAGAACAGAATCACCTGAGAATCCGGATGGTGAAGCCCGCTCTCCTGTTCTCTCACTCCCCCATGTCCGGATCACTCATCCTCGTGCCGGCCCAATTCCTTACCCTCTGCCTGCCCTCAGTAGACCCCTCCCCAGTTCCCTGTGACCCTACTCCTTTTCCCCCCAAAGTCACATGACACCTCCCTGCCAGCTGGTACAGCCGCTGCGACCCAAACCCTGACACCTGTGTGTCATCAAATAGAAACTTCCAGAAGATGAATTCAATAAGAGAAGGCTTTAAGCGAACTCCTTCCCCCAGCTTTGAAAGTGAAATTGCCCTCATTTGCATTGGAGAAGGTCGTGAACTGGTGGCTTATTTTCAGCGCAGAAGAGAGAGGCGTCTCCAGCACAAACTCACTGAAATATTTAAGAAGGAGCAGGTCACCATTGTGAGGGAAGTCATTTCAGGAAAGAAGCCCAAGGAGGCAAAATTAAGCCCTGGAACTGTGCTGTCTGGCTGGGACGGGTCACCCAATTATAACCATAACCCCTTAGCTCAGTGGGTTACAGTATGGCTACCTGATAATACCTCACAGCAGGTAGGCCCCTGGGACTGGTGACAAGGCAAGTCAGCTAGGTGATCTAACTCGGTGTAGTTTTTGTGCTAAACGGCTGTTTAATATAAATGCAAAATGCCACTCCTGCCCCTCTACACAGGGGCATCAGCTGTGAGATAGCTGATCGATGCCCTCGTCATTTAGTTGGGGGCGGGGAGACACATTACTGGATGTCACCAGGAAGGGCCTCTGTGACCCTCTCTCACTCAAGTTGGAGCTAAGGGGCCATTTCCCCAAACTGCCTAGGGTCCAGGTCATCCGAAATGTGACGTGGGGGCACCGAGGGACGGCAGCACAGTGTGCCACTCCCCAACAGCCCTAATAAACTGCCCCAAACTCTGGGGAGAGACCGATATTATGGAGGGTGTGAGAGCAGCCTAACAACCTTACAGCCCAGTCAGACCCAGTTAGAGTGCACAAGGCTGGCAAGGATGGGACGTCCCATAAATGGTCTGCTGGCCTTGGGGACTGGGAGGCCTGGTTTTCCTCCTGGTGATTGAAAGCAGACAAGCGGGCGGCAAGCGGGACCCGGAACGACCATAACGGTATCGTCGCGCTCACACGGCATACAGAGAAGTCGTCAATGTTTAATTACCAACGGGGTCAAAAGGTGTCTGCCCATTAAGAACTCAGTGTTTACACACAAGCAAGAAAAAAAAATAATGCAGCCGTCCCCCCCCCCAAAAAAAAGAGGAAAAATACTTTTGCTAAACAGAAAACATTGATATTTGAAGTTTATCAGAGACGTAGACGATAGCCTTGTCCCTGATCTGCATGTATGGAGGTCTCATCTTCTGTCTGTGCCGTAGGGGTTTCCTCTGAGTTCTCCACTTTATGTTCATAGTCAAAAAACCTGTGGTCAGGCAGAGTAGTGTTTCTAAATGCAGGACTGGACTGTGTGTGTCCTGCGGTGGACCAGCATCCTGTAGAAGATCCCCTGTCCTAGTCCTCTGCATCCTGGGATGGGCTCCAGACTCACTCATTTATTATTAGCCAATGAATGACAGATGGATAGTGAATACTACTACCAATGTAAAATGTAATAATACCAATAATACTTAAACACATGTGTACCAGGAAATACGTGTAGGTCGTTTGGCTAAATGTTAATCTTGACAAAAGGACAAAGAGACCGAGATCTTTCCAAGCCTTCTCAGTTGACCCAGGGAGAAAAGCGACGTCGCCTGGAAACGCTGCTGAGCCACGCACCATGCGAGCTGAGTGTTTAGCTTTAACGCTAATATCTCCGTGCCTTGTGTTGCCCTCATACCCGTGCTTTCTGCTCACATTTCCAGTGAGCAATGTGGGAACCTGAGAAGCTTGGAAACCTTTTTTACACAGGGATATCCGGACTTTACTGTTCCTGTCCAGATAAAGGTGTTTGTCAACACATCTACTGTGTTTCAGGCTTCTGTTGCTTCACAAATTACACTCACTACAGCATCATAAAGACACGTACAACCAAAACAATCGTGGCACCATGATCTGATGTGTTGCTGTAAAAGAAAACCAAACAGGAAGTTCCCTCCGCTGAATAGCATGCAGATGCGTGTGAAAATACAGGTACAGAAAGGCAATGTGGGCAGACAATAAGAGTGTAATGGTGAAGAGTGGGCGGGGAAAATAGGAAACAAGGTGGGAGTTGGTACACATGTGGTTGGGGTCATACAAATTGGAGGAAACGGATGGTCAGGCCCTATCACTAGGAAGGTGGAGTCAAGGTGAAAGGAAAAGGAGGGTCAGTGGAGTCTGTATGAATAGGTAAAAGCTTGGGTGAAGTCAGGGAGAATGGGTAAGAGGGTGAGTGGAGTCTAGATGAATATGAAAGAAAATGGATGAGGTCAGGATGAATGGATAAGAGGGTCAGTGAAGTCTAGATGAATGGGTAAAATCTTTGGTGGAATCAGGGTGAATGGGTAAGAGGGTGTGGGGAGTCAGGATGAATATGAAAGATAGTGGGTGGGGTCAGGTTGAATGTGAAAGGGTGTGGGTGGGGTCAAGATAAATGGATAAGAGGGTGGGTGAAGTCAAGATGAAAGAATGTGGGTGGTAGTCAGGATGAATGATTGGTGTTAAGGTGGACAGGGTTAAGCATGAATGAGTGGGGTCTGGGTGGGTGGAGTCAGTAAATAAAGATAAAGGGGGCAGGGTAAAGTTATGACATGGGGGAACATGGGAAGGCTGGGCGTGGGGACTGGAGTCGGACCGACCGCTCCACTCGCTTTCCTTACTTGAGCCCTGTGGCAGGAAGGGCGTGGCACTTCCTGTGCTCCAGCAGCTGCTCTGGGCTCTCTGTCAGCTTGTGGCAGACGTCACATTCGGAGACCCGCGCCAGCAGGTGCACCTGCAGGTGCCGCTCATGCATGGCTCTGGTCTTGCACACAAAGTTGCAGAAAACGCACTCAAAGCCTGCGGGGAAAGAGCCGGACCGTTAGACCCAAGGCCACGGTATAGATGGGAGGTGCAACGTCCTCGAGAGGCAGCCATCTCTGAGGTACATATCCAGCTGCAAAATGATGGCTCTGTGTTGAGCAGACAGACTGAGAGCTATGATAGAACGTACATGAATAGGGTCATGAAGGCTGCCTGACAAGCAAACTGCCATTGAGTTGTTTGTTGGCCAGCGAATGACCAAAAGAGTGAGGGAGATGGTCAACGGCCATTATGAAGCTAAAGTGAGATGGCAAAGTTCATTGCAGGTGGCGAGGCAGTGAGGACCCACTGTCACTCTTCCCTCCCAGCTAACGGTCACACAGAAACGTGTCAGCGACATGAGGCTGAGGGTGGAGCGGCTCTCTCCTCACCCTTGTCAGACTTCTCTGATCCTGAGTGGCTGTCTGCAGAAGGAGGTGTGGCCAGCAAACTCTCCAGTCCATCATTGGCGCGGGCGACATCACTGCCCTCCGAGCCGCTGATGGAGTCGCTGAGGGCCGAGAGTGACGAGGACGTGCTTTTGGTCTCGCTAAGGGGACTTCTAGAGCTGGCCCCTGCAGGACAGATAATGGGCAAGACAGGACTCTTCAGTTTAAGCCAAACGGTCCCACAGGCACCTATAAAATAAAGGGTCCTGATGAAATCGGGAACTTATCCCAGGAAACACAGGGTACCGGACACCCGGGACAGGATGCTAGTCCATCACAGGGCTCACGCTCCCCATGACACACTAAGGATAATTTAGGGGCACCGAGCCAGTTATGCTGTACATGTTTGGACCATGGTAAGCCCACACAAATATGGGAAGAACACAGAAACCCTGCACAGACAAACAACCAACCAACCAGAGGCGGGACTCAAACCTTTGGAGGCTACTGGGCAGTGCAGTTTTAGAGCCATTGTTTACCTTGCGTGTATTCAGTGTGGTACAGAGTAATGGCACATTGGTTCCCATTAATGCCACTTGAGACTGAGCCAGGCTCGGTAATACCAGCCACACTGATGTAGCGCGAACAAACTATGTCCTGGAGCCCTGGACAGAAGCTTAATTGGACACCCCAAGCCCAGAGTTCGGGGACACAGCAGGGCAATTTCGGTGTGCCCTGTGGCAGACGCCATCGTCTCGACATGACTGCCATTCCAGTCCCGACTCTCACACACTTTTCTGAACGGTATGAAGTAGACCCAAGAGGGCCAGCCAACCAGCTGGTGCGGGGAACCCCAGAGCTGCCTGGCTTTTCCCCACTCACATTTTTACATAACATTAACTGTTGTCACGGCCTTCATGTTGTCATGTTAATCCCGTCTAGTGCTTCAGGGCACCTGTACAGGGAAAGGCGCTACATCAAAAACTGGAAGAATTAATCAAACCCTGATTGCTTAGTATTATATACAGAAATAATCACAACGTTCATCATCCTGCTGATGAGACAAATTAATTAAAATGCAGAAATAAGTTAGGCGTTCCCATGTATTTAAATATGCATTAATTAGCACAGCGAAAATGCATTTTTAATATGAATACAGCCCGTGTATTTTGCGTTTTTTAAATTCAGCTAAATAAACAGTGTTAAACTATGACGATTACAGCTATCAAGATTGGATGAATCGTTAGATCAGAAGCCCTTAATTCTATTAGCTCCCCACAGCCACTTCAAGCAGCTGCGATTCACAAAGTAATCAGAGGTCAGTGACACATTCTTGGGCTGTAAAGTACCTTGTTTCACGTGTCATTTTAGCACTGTTCATCTCCTTGAGATTCTCCGGCACTAATAATTTTACGGAGATCTGACAGGCGTGCGAGGGCAGAGCCGGACCAGCCATCTCCTGGTCCGAGGAGCCAGGGATCTGCGAACGCCGCCAAGATGGGGGGGGAGGGGGGAGGCGAGTAAAATAAACACTTCGTCGTCTTGGCAGCGCGGCGGGAACACTGGCACAGATGTGGTGTCTCGCGACGTGCGAGGCCGTAGGCGGACAATCCTGAACTCAAGGTAGCTGCAGATCCTACTGTTTTCATACCTTAAATTCTGGGTTACACGCGGTCTATGATATGTTGAGCTTTTTTACTAAGGATGAATATAGAGGCATCCATAACCTGAGCGAATCGATTGTGAAGTATGCACAGGAAAGCTTTTTAGATACTATGAATGAATTTTTCTTCAACTTAACCACAATTGGAGGTAATTGTATGCAAAGAATAGTTAAAAATGATGATAGTTTCCCCCCCCCAGCATTCCATCAATTTGATGCCTGAAAGACTTGACAGTTGAATGGACAATACTTGGTCACGAGAGGAAAACGGACAACCACCCCAAATCTGAAGTGACCCCCATTTTCAGCACAAGGGTTGCTAGATGGGTGACATGTTGCCTGGCCTCACCAGCATGGTCAGTGTGGACGTGCATCTTCATGTCGCCCTCCTCGACGCACGCAAAGCCACAGACTCGGCAGCACAGCGAGAACATCCACCGCCGCTTGTCACCATGGAGGGACATGTGACCTACAAACTGGACGCTGAGCTCAGCTTCGAACCCGCAGACGTGACAGCTGGGGGGGGGAGAAAACAGGAGGAGGATGCAGTCATTCCTGTGGAAGGGTGAGTGGTGCTGACTTGGAAAGGTGGATTTCAAACTTTTGAGACGTTCATTCTCTTTGTGGAGAGCCAGCCTTGTACAACTTGGAAATACCTACTGAGTGGACGACGGATGGGCGTGGCCATCCTCTTTTTGTAGGGGGTGGGGGAGGAGTCAGGTGACAAAGATTTATTTAATTCACCTCTGCCTTCTTCCCAATAATAATGCCTGATCCCTTACCTAGATGCAAGTCTTTCCTCAACCCAAGGCCTATTTTGTTTTTCCCAGAGTTTCCCTCCAGCCGGACTTTAACGACCTTTCATTCACATTTTGTAAATCCCCTACCCACCCCCAGAACCCTATTCCACCCACAGTGAACTTTGCACAGTTTTAAGCTTCCACTCAACATAAGAGACAAGCAATCGTTCTTGGACCCTAAGACAGCAACTGTCAATGAGGGATGCCCACTTGGCATGCCCACCAGGACCTTGGCTACAGATGCGAGAAGCGGGTACCTGTAGTAGTAAGGGCAGTCCCGACATGGACTGCCCTCGCTGGTGTTAGCTGCCTGTTTGTTGGAGCTTGTCAGCTTGCCAGAGTGCACGGCAAGGTGCTGCTTGAGTTTTGACCGGCACTTGGCTACATAGGGGCACAGGTGGCACCCATACTTCCGCTCCCCTGCAATGGCAAAAGGACACAGCACTGCATGGGACCATTCAGCAGGAGTGTGAGAGTTAAGCCAAGTTCACGCTTCACTTTTCTGTACAAATGGTGAACCTTGACGTAAATTTTATCATCCGAGGCTGTGTACGTGGACTTCGTGCATGCAGCCTGGATTTTGTATCTAGTGGACATTTTGCAAGTCATCTGCACATGTGCAAGAAATTGATTAGTGAACTGTTGGAAACTTCCAGTAGATGGCAGCACTGACTTTAAAAGAACAGATGTCAAAGAAGAAAGAGTAGAAGAAGAGAGTATTCAACATGGATGCCTATAATAATCTGCTATGTGAGGAAGTGCAGAGCACGTTTACAACTCGTCTCTTAAGGAGCAGAAGGATGTATTCCAGTGTGCAAGCTCATGGAGAGAGATTGGCCAAACACTGGGAAAAGACAACTTTTTCTGTATTGTCTGGGTGATGTGTGCTCCACCTTTGCTGAACCTTCATTCAGACCGTGAAGACAACATATGCCCTCTGCTGGTCAGGTGGAATAACATCAGCGCTGACCACAAACATACACCTACAATGACAAAAGCAATATGGACACAAAGGTCCGTGTGCTCGGCTGCACGTGAACCATGATGCAACACGGAGAAGCGAAGTAAGAACTAGGCTGTGAGACAGGTCATGTGAGCAGATGCGAGTTACCATTGGCTGATCTCCCAACCAATCACCGTTCACTTTGTTCTGAAGCAAAACATTGGCATTTCAATTCTGCTGCCATTACCTGAGACTGTTTGACAGTTAATATGAAGTTTATGTTTTCACAAGTTTTGACTGTCTACTCTGATAATACTGATATGTTCCTTTTAGCTGGGTATCTGTTATAAACGTATTTCTCTTTATATTCTGATTATGCAAGTCCTTTATAAACTGTATGCTTGAACAGCCAAATGCTGCTTATTCAAAAGTGAACAAACTTGAATAATGTTTACACTCAGTGGCTGGCTGTCAACATTGACAAATCATGGTTGTCAGGAGGTCCTAACAACACTAAGCAGTTGATATCTACTAGAGGTCGAGGATTTGCATCGACTTGATTTGTGATCTTCAGTGGCGCTAACCAATGTCAGGGAACCATCACTTCATTAGTCTTTGGGCTTCTGTGTAATTTTTTGGCCGGATTTTAATACTTAGTGCAACATAATGTATCGGTGCGAGTTTCATACACTAAATGCAGATATGATGCCAACCTCCTGGAATCCTAATGAGATGGGCGGATCTCTCTCAGGCTAATCAGGGGGGTAATCTCTTTAAAGTAAGGTTAATGCAGTTTAGGGAGCCTTATTTACTTATGAGCTTAAACAGTCAAATAAGCAAGTCAAAACACATGTTTAATGACACTGGATGAGCGAGTCACACAGCGAGCAGTAAATGCGTGGGGGCCTCACCTGTGTGCAGGGATAGGTGTCGAGAGAGGGTCTGCTGCCTGCCAAACACCTTCCCGCACACAGGGCAAGGGTACAGCTGGTCATTCGTCCGCCAAAGAGAAGTCCCGTTTCCCGTCTCCCTCGTTAGCTTTGCCCAGCCTGGATTGGAAACAGAGCTGTCAGTCATACCCTCATAACAGCAAAGACATCAGCCTGATCCACAGTCAGCCAGTCCTGCTTAACCCGACACTTCGTCAGCCTCAACTTTCCATCCATGACCTGTTTGATGCCAGATCGTCGCAATAGAGTCCATCAGCCGGAACTACTCGACTCTGGAGGAATAAAGAACATGTGTGCTACTCCTTCAGTCTTTGCTTTGAGGTTTAGACAGCAAGGAGGATTTTCACAATTTCCATTTACACACAGTATATAACACAAAAAGTAGTTCCTTCCGTGTAGACAGAGTCTGTAATCTAGAACCTCAACATCTTACGGTGCCAGTGAATAGTAGCTGACACCTCCTCTGGCAGATGAGGTCCACTGCGTTTGGGCCTGGACCGTCACCAAAGCGCTGCCTCATCTCAGAGTCCTTATTTCCTAGCGGTGTCACGTTCCACTTTTAGGTCCGATCCAGCGGTGTCATGGTGCCAAACAATGGCCGCCAGATCAAACGGCTCTTTGGCAGTCTGGCGGAAGCCTTTAAAAAAATGCTCCCAGCCATGTCAAACTTGAGTCTCTCCATGTGGACTGAAATCCGGCGGTACTGTACAGGACTCGGCTTGGACAGATTCTGCACCATTTGCTCATCAGACCCTTCAGTTTAACTGAAGCAGGAGCACTTCTACCACACCACACATAGGAGACACTGCTTGTTACTGGTTGCTGTATTTATACCCCTCAGTATAAGCTGCGGGAGCTAATGGTATAACTAGTCTCATCATAACTAAGCAAGTATGCCCTGTGGGTGGATAATCTTTGTCCTACCGAAATAGAATCATTACTACACTCACTCGCACATCAATAAAACTCTCCAAAGCCCATGAGTTCTAATGGATCAGCATTTCAAAAGGACCAGATTTCTAATAGCACAACATTTTAATGCCCCAGCATTCTAAAGTCCCAGAGTTCTAACAGCACTGCATTTTAATGCCCCCGCATTCTAAAGGCCCAGAATTCTAACAGCACTGCATTCTAACGCCCCAGCATTCTAAAGGCCCAGAGTTCTAACAGCACTGTATTCAAATTACCCAGCATTCTAAAAGCCCAGAATTCTAACTGCACTGCATTCTAACACCCCAGCATTCCAAAGACCCAGAGTTCTAACAGCACTGCATTTTAATGCTCCAGCATTCTAAAGGCCCAGAGTCTAACGCCCCAGCATTCTAAAGGCCCAGAGTTCTAACATCACAGCATTCTAAAGGCCCAGAGTTCTAACATCACAGCATTCTAAAGGCCTAGAATTCTAACAGCACTGCATTCTCAGCATTCCAAAGGACCAGAATTCTAACTGCACTGCATTCTAACTCCCCAGCATTCCAAAGACCCAGAGTTCTAACAGCACTGCATTTTAATGCTCCAGCATTCTAAAGGCCCAGAGTCTAACGCCCCAGCATTCTAAAGACCCAGAGTTCTAACACCACAGCATTCTAAAGGCCCAGCATTCTAAAGACCCAGAGTTCTAACAGCACTCTATTCAAATTACCCAACATTCCAAAGGCCCAGAGTTCTAATGTGTTTATGTTACTAACAGAGTGCTATACCCCTCTTACAGCGAAGCCAGTAGGTGACTGGACCCCACAGAGCCAGCAGCTCTTCCCTCACCAGCTGATCAGCCAGCTTGAGCACCACACACACACACACACACTCAGGGGCCGCATTAGGAAAATTAACTTTCAGGGCAGCCTTGACACGGAAAATGAAATCATTATTGTTTTTCTTCACTGGGGCCGGGATCAGAGAACGAGTCTGACACACACAAATGATCCTCTGCATTTTGGCAGTACCAGGAGCCAGAAGAGTACTGGCTGAGCTGGCGCAAGTCTAGGCAGAGTCGGAGGGGGCAGGGTGTTTTAACGGCATAGGGGCAAATTATGATGGACATCATGGAGTGGAATGGGGAAGCAAGGAGAGATATTAAAGACAAAAGAGTTGGAAGGGAATTTAGGCAGAGGGAGACTTGGACCCCCCAAGAGGAAGTGAGCTGGGTGGGCTTACCTTGTAGCATTACCCTGGTGGATGAACCCATGTCACTAGGGAGGGATCCTGAGCTGTATGGTGATTGTCTGCAGGTCTCTTTAACATATGGCCTGGAAACAGACACAAGATGTGGAAACAGACAAGGACTCCCTGAGCCACGGCCCCTCCCTAACTGCTCTGCTGTCTTACTGTCTTACCTGGTGACACCCACCATATTGCTGTCTTTGTCATTCTGCGCTTTGCTTACCTTCTCTGAAAGAAAAGAAGAAACAACAAAATCCAACAATTAGCAGCATAACAAAACCCGTGGCAGGTCTCAGACACGTCAGAACTCTGTCCATGAAATCTGTTCGTTGTCCCAAAATACCCCCAACGCCAGGCCAACTCGCAAGCCGCAACTGGGGTAGACCTTTGTTTTGGTTGTCATGATGATGAAACACTGCGGCCGGGGAGGGGAAGAAAAAAAGAACACGTCTTTCGATGAGATCTTAAGCATGTGAGACGGAAAAATCAAAGGGGAACAAACGGCTTTTTGAATGTGCTCCCAAAACGAAAGCATTCTGTCAGCCGTTGCCAGCAAGAATGACTGCAACACACGTTTAGGCTTCCAGACAAGGTCAGCAGATAAGACCCTCATTCATGGAATTGTACACGAGTTACTATTTTGAACGTACCAACAGTGCTTTCCCGTTTTTCACATTTTAACCAAACCAATTCAGGTTAAGTACCTGATAAGGACCCGGTAAGCCTAACTTAATTAATACCAGGGAAAAGCTTTGTTTAACCGAGTCTTAGCACTCAGGACCAACTCCCTAAACTGCTTTGGCACAGCTGATCGTGACCGTGACCCATTACACCGCTTAGCACATAACACAGTCTCTATAGGTCAAGGTTCATGGTGGTCTATAAAAAGGAAATGTCACAGACCGTCGTGGGACAGGCAGAATGACAGCACCGAAGGTTTTCTGGGAGGAGGGAGGACGCCGACAAAGATCGGGCCTAATTAAAACAAATCTGCCAAACCACCACGGTTCCTACTGGTGCTGAAAAAAGCACACGGATGTCAGCTCTGTGTTCCCCAAGACTGAAGCACCTCTTAAACTTGCGCTTTCTTGTGGAAGTCCTCGGAACGGAATATCAGAAACTCCATTAAATTCCTTCATCCTGTCACGCCCTACTTACATTTAATAAGAACTCCTGTCAGACCAAAGGCACTCGTGGTGCTGTGTAACCCTACAGGGTTCAGGGTTGAAATCACTTTAAAGTTGTCTCCCATAATTAAATTATCATAAAATCTTGATTACCTATGTCACTGGTGCACTAAATTATGTGACGTGTATAAACACAAGCTAGTACTACTTTACCTATCAGCCTTTTTCCTTGTCTTACAGAGAAGTCTGTGTCCATAGCCACTAAGCCATACAAAGATGCAAACTTCACACACACAGAACAGGGTCTGAAATCAAGGCCCTGGGCCTGTATGATGTGAGTTCACAGCGCTCGAGACAATTCCTGGTTCCTTTAATATTTAGTATCAGGTGGGAAACTGAACAGCATAGTTTGTTATTTACAGAACTTAGTTTGTTGCATCTGGTTTTGAAAGAACTCTTCTAAGATATGAAACAGCTCTGGCAAACCAACATACCATTATCACCCGAGCACTTAGCATAAGTCCGGACCCAACGTGACATGAAAAACAAAAGCAAGACACGGGGAGAGAGAACGATTCCTGAAAGGTTCCTCGGCCTCTGCTGCGTCGGCTACATTCAGCATAATCAGCATCTAGGGACAGCAGTTAGCCGCGGCAGTAAAGTGCGGTCACACCAACTCCTACCTGACAGCTTGTACAGGAGCTCGGAGGCCATCTTGACCGAAATGTCCTGCGTGAAGAGAGCTTTCTGGGGACAGAGAAGGCCATCAGGCAGGCCTGCCAGAGGGTCACCAATGTCACTTCGGGGTAACGCATCAAAGGGCATCAGCCGTGAGGGTGCAGGGGGCGAGTCACTGGCTGTGTCCACATCCATGGGCTCTGCCTTCACTGGGGCTGCGTGTGAGTTACACACCTCCTTCTTGTTCTCTGCAAGCACCAGAGAGCCAGACAGGACGGCGTGATGTCACAGAGCAACTGACACGCTAATGGGCAGACAAGGAACCGATACACTAATGGTCAGATAGAGTGGAGTGATGCCACAAAACAACCCATAAGCTAATGGCCAGATCGAGCAGCGTCATGCCATGGAACTACCATCACGCTAACAGCCAGCTACGGAGGCGTAACGCACATGCTAACCGCCAGACAAGGCGGCGTGATGCCACGGAACGACTGACATGCTAAGAGCCAAACAACGCTGTGAGGAGCCTTCTCTAACGCAGACGAACACGACCAACAACAAAATCCACACATAAACAGATGCAAAGAGTCTCCAAACATCCCTAAAGCAGTCCGAAGATGAAGCCTTACTGAAAATAATAAAAACAAGTAATTAAGCAGCATGGGTTGCATTAAATGGGGCAATCTTCCGGACAGAAATCCCTCCCTGAATTCCAGGTAAGTAAAGCGTAACGCTTCACTCTTAGGGTTCGGAGGGGGGACAAACTAAAAATAGTGACCCTTGTAACCACCATCTGTTTTTTTTTTTTTTTTTTTTTTAATAAAACGAGCGAGTTCTGACTGTGCTGCTCAGGACCGTGTCCCCTGAAACATCACTGTCCAAACCGTGTCCCTACTGCCACGGACAGCAAGAGAGGTCAGTGAATTCCCGATTCCGCTGGCTCTTCACCTGAGTGGGGGGGTCCGATGTGCGATCTGCAGTTGTCTGAGTGTGACCTACATCGCAGGGGCTCAGGTATCAGGAGCCGTCTGCGCTGTGGGCCCGTTGTGTTAATGCCTCCGCGAGAAGCGCGCTGCGCGGGTGGCCTGGGATTGCAGAGAGCCAGGGGTCACGGGGGGGCCACGCGGCCACAGGTCAGGGACGGACATGCTCAAATGGCCACTGCGATTCGCTCGCTGCGGTAAGTGCTCTCCATCTGTGGAGCAACACCCCCAACCATCCAAACCTAACTGCCTCCTCCCCCCGGCAGCCGAGTGCACTAAACCGTGCCGAGAGCAGCCCTCGTTTTTTCCAGCTCATCTCGGCATTCCCTCCTGGAAGCTGCGGGGGGGGGGGGGGGGGGGCGGGGGCCCGGGGGGGGGGGCACGGCGCCCCGCGCCGGCGGGGGCGGGCTCGGACGAAAACCCACAGCCCGAACGGGGGGGGCGGGTGGGGGGGGGGCGGGAGGGCAAGG
>JAACJT020000013.1:3810700-3843361 GCA_009936485.2 Gymnarchus niloticus
GGCCACACCCCGGGGGCGGGGGCCCCCCCTTTTTTTCCCGGGGCCCGCCGGTCGTCCCCGCGGGGGGGGGGGGGGGGGGGGGGGGGGGGGGGGGCGTGTCTCAGCTTCCAGCAGACCGCCCCCCCAGCTCAGTGCTGTCATATACACTAAACGCCTCAATCCCACACACGACGCCCGTTACCCCGAGTCATCTGCACGTTTCCAGGTTAAGCGCCAAACCTTATGACAACACGGGCACCTATGATATTCACACAGCGCTGTATCCTGAAGGGGGGGGGGGCATGTATCTCCACTCAATAATCTCCTTAAAAACATAAATCGAACACAATGCATCATGACTCATTTCTGCCATTTGAAACAACTGGCGCCAGTGAAGTACAGACGCACACACAGACAGGCACAGACACACATTCAGAGAGACAAACACAGACTGACAGAAGGACATGCACACACGTACAAACACTCCTACATATAGTATAGCGTATGCATACACATATATTCACACACACGCTCTACACTGTCATACAGGTCACCATGCCCCCACCAGCAAGTCAGAGGAATAATCAAGGAGGGAACAGGTGGGGGGGGGGACATCAGAGGGTCATGGATCTCCGCTAAGCATGACAGCAGCGGTGCCCCCCCAATCCCAGGGCTGCATCTCCATTACCAGCCGAGCCAGCTTTGTATGCTGACGGCCGTTCTAAGACGGACAGGTAGAGCATGTGGTGCTGCCGTTCACCAGGCAGATGAAGATGACATCATCTTCACTCGCCGCAGAGGAACACAACACTTCTAATGCAGAGGCTGGTAGGAGTTCAGAGGCTCCGCCCCCCTCATGCTCATCTCTAAGCGCCTCCCTGGTGACGCCATGCCAGGCGTCTGTGGAAAGCCACGCCCTCCCCCACAAGCCGTCATTACACACCAGGGAGGAAAACAGAGAACCGTGACAATACAATGAGATAAACGGATCGACCGTGCCAGTGAGCGTCTGGAGGAATGGAACAATGAAAGAGGAGGGAGCGCGTTAGCACTTAGCGTGACGCTCAGCCAGAGATGGGGTGTGGTCACAGCATGAACACATTGGACAAAACACTCAGGAAGAGGTCAAAAAAGCTCATCCACAGTGCCGTCTGAGCTGACGGGCCCAACCTCATGTTTGTTTTTCCGAAAAGGTTTTGTCGGCATGGATTCTATAAGTAAAACACAGCCAAAAGCAGAAACATCTGCTGGGTCCGTGAACGGGGCTGAACGACCGTACCAGAGAGCTTCATCAGTAGCTCCGACGCCACCTTCACATTCATGTCCTGGCTTAGCAGGCCTCCATCAGCCTGGGCCCCAAGGGGGCCATTCTGACAGAAGGGGTAGTCTGACTGGCCAGAGGCTGGACAGGGGCTCGATTCTTCCTCCGACTGGTCCTCCTCCTTTACGCACAACCGGGTCTTCTGGGCTTCCTTCTGGTTTGCTTCTGTGATAGGATGGGGGGAGGGAGTGTGAGAAAGAGAGGGAAAGAGGAGATGGAGGAAAAGAGATACAAAGAGAGAGAGGAGAGGGAGAGAGAAGGAGAGAGAGAAAGGGAGGGAGAGAGAGGAAGAGAGAGCAAGAGAGGGAGAAAGGAGAGAGGGAGGGAGAGAGAGGAGAGGGATACAGAGTGAGAAAGGGGGGAGAGAGGAAAGGGAAAGAGAGAGGAGAGGGAGAGAGAAGGAGAGAGGAAGAGAAAGAGCAACAGAGGGAGAAGGGAGGGGGGAGAGAGAGGAGCAAGAGATACAGTGAGAGAGGGAGAGAGCGTGATACAGAGAGAGAGAGAGAGAGAGACATCAGTCAGTCTCTATTCAATTTCTGGTGTTGGTGGAACAAGTTACAAAGAGAGGAGAAAAAATGAAAATATAAAGAGGGAGAGAGAGAGACTGGGCCTGCCCTCGTCTCAGGAAAACAAAGTTATCTGGACCGTGATCTGTGCTGCTGTCTGAGAGCATCTGTACTGGGCAACAGTGCCAGAAACGTTCGGCGAGGTTCCCCCGGTCACATAAAGCCCTTCCAGCTGTTAGCCTTTAGCTCTGCGTCATGTGACGCATGACTTCCTGGCAAACCAAAAGCTGCCGTCCGACCCGACTTCCCATACCTACACGTAGGTCACATGTGCGTGGAGAAATGGGTCAGGAGTGGGTACACGCAAGTCGAGCATGAGCTTCATGTTTCAAAGTGCCAGCATTCTTATTTTTCAGGTGTAGTGTGAAATAAAATAAAATTGAATTGAATAGCGTGTAGAACTGCCGAGGTAGACCTGGTAGGCTCCATTAGAGAAACAACGTGAATATACGTGCATGTCATCAAGCTGCCCCAACCCTGTTAACCCATCCAAACACAGAAGGTGGAATATTCATTGCTAAATGCTTAATTGGTTGTTTTGGAAGAAATCGTGGCATTTACAAGCAGCTTTTGGGAGTAGGTTCCGAGTCTCTGTTGGCCACCCGTCTCTGGTTTCCCAGCCACACTAATCAGCAGTGTGAGCGCGTCAGCCACGTCGCGGGCAAGAAACTGAGGAGAGGGCGGGGCCTCCCAACGGGAAGCGAGAACGCAAACCCTCTGGCTCACCCATCGCATTTTCACGAGCTGAGCACCTGCCTGTGACATCAAAGCGGGAGAGGGGGAGGGGCTAAGGCCACCGGGGGCTGATAGAAGAACATTAATCGAAAGCCCCCCTCCCCCCCCCACAGAGCACACCGTCACGCTCATCTGAATGGCGATTAAGCGGTTCTCCTCACAGCCTGGGCGTGGAACAGTTGCCCTGCAGAAGCTGCTGTCTAATCCACTGCAGCGGCTGAGATTCGCAGTGCATTCCTAACAGGATGCGTTTTTAGAGGCCTCTTTCCCATAGCGACTTTGAAAAATGGGTCACATTTCATTGGGCTCAAATGAGGAACAAATAATTAAAAATGTAGAGGCGTTCTTCGGCTGCCCGAAAATGGAACAAAGCGGCTAGCATCTATGTCCGTCTCCCCGGCACATATTTAGCGGTTCTGCCTCGGTTGGCGCTCCGGGACTGACTGACGCCCAGGCCGCTTGTGCTGTGGCCTCGATCTGCTCCTCCACTCACCTCCTGGAGCCGTGAGCAGACCGGGCACCCGTGTCACCAACCCACACCGGGCAGCGGCGGTGATTAATGACGATGCGTGTCTTGACAGGCTAGTGGGGGGGTGGAGCTAACATCCACACCACCATGCGGGGTCTTGCTGAGGCCCTGGGGGCACTGGGAGAGGGACGACCTTCATGTTGGCGTCGCCTGGTCTGAGGCAGACCTGGAACACCAGCTGGAAATGTCACGCTGTCAGGTGTCAGCAGGGAAAGCTAAGTATAACCCGGTCGGCACCTGCAAGGTCGTCCTCTAATTAAAAGCGTGTTCAGGCTTGTAGGACCAGACAGCGATGGTGTGCTTCTGCACTCCAGGACATCGCTTCTCCCCTCTCCAGAGGTCCAGGGACTGAAGCAAAAACAACTCCAAAACGCGAGCTACACAAAGTCACCCCAATCCCCTGACCTCTGGGTTGCCTCCATAAATAGAATCCATTTCCATCGGAAACCACCGCGCTTGGCTCCTGAATTATTTATCAGGTTAATCCATCAAGTGGCTGCTTCGTACCCAGAGAAGCCTGGACTTCTCTTTGCTGAAAAAAGCCTCAGCCCCATCTCTGTTTTAAGGCGGGAGCAGACACTTCGGAAGCTCGGGGACTGACACAGCAAGTCGCTCCGGAGAGCCGTTATCGCCCTCGTACCCGCGCACAGTCACTCTGCCATTGGTCAGATCGGCAGTTCAGTTAGCTGTTCTTACCTTTTATAACTGGGTCGCCTTTTTGCTGACTTATACTTAGCGTTCCCGGCTGTTTTGGGTCCCGCCCCCATGTGGGCAGGGCCAAACCTTCCCCAGCCCAATCAAATCTGGTTCAGAGGCCCGACAGCCCAATTGCCCCCCCCCCCCCCCACCATGACAAAAACAACTCAGGTTACACAGGGCCAGGCAGCTCAACGGCAGCACATAATCTGGAGGATGCCATAACCCTCAGGAAGCACTGGAGATCCCCATAACACCTGGTTGCAATGATGGCCCCCCACAAGCTCCCAACAAGCAGATGAAACCAACCTTACAGTGACCCGCCTCCACAGCACAGCCCCCAACAGATGATACTTTTCACCTCTCAGACACACAAAAAACACAAGATGAGAACAGCGGGCATCCCTAGGTACAGAAACCGACCCACCGAGGTTTACTGGCCTTCCCTTTGCTTTTTCCTGTCACATGATTCAGAGCCGCACAGTGCAGAAATACAGGTCCCTCGGCTGCCAGTTCCTGACAAAACATTGATTTATAATTCTGAACACCAGGGGTGGGCGGGACTACCGTGAGCTGCCAATCATTGCCTGCGTTAAATCAACGCGAACCAATAAAGTGACCAATGGAAAGCTGCTGAATCCCATGACTGACAGCAGACAGAAAAGCCACCTGCCATAAGATTAAATATTCCACCACTGCAGGACCCCCAGTTCACATAACAGTGAGGCTGGTTCTATGAATAATCTCATCGTCCATCTTAACAAAAATGAGTTGACCTGCAGTGTGTAAAGATTTCTTCTTCCAGGTAAAATGAAACTCATTTAGAAACACTAAGTTTTACGTTTGGCCCGGGACGAAAGGGCAGGTTAGGCAGATGGCGCTCGAGCGAACCTTTTTAAATTCAGGTATATAAACCTCCAGAGTGAATACTGAAGAGCATCGCTTGTCTTGAAACACCCCCCAGATCATGGAGACAGCCTTCCCACGCTCAGCAGAGTGGGCCGTCCTTACTCGCCGCTTTAAATAGTGCCGACACTCTGCAGACCCCAGATTCCTAGGAGACTCGCTCACTGTCTGAGTGAACAGCCATGGTGGGGGTGGGATGGGGGGCAATCACACAGGTGCAAACATGGTGCCTTAACACCTCCACGACAGCGGCTTTGGGGGGGGGGGGGGGGGAATGGAGCACCACAGGGGCTAATAATCTTAAATTTTACTAAATTACAGATTCATTTTTAATTATGAATTATGCATGGGTGTGTAATTAATCTAATGTTCTACTTCCTAATGGTCTAATTATGCGGCACTGCGTGAGAGAGGCTGGCCCAGCCCCTATCCTGCCAGGCGAGCTCACAGGTGATCACATCACTCTTGGGAACTTTGGTGAGGAAGCAGGTCGAGCACATCTGCTTGAACAGCGCAGAGTCAACTCTGTGCCTGTCTCATGGACGCCATTTTCCCACCCACTGACACGTTAGCACCTTGTTAGCCCCCCGGTCATCTCTTACCGGAGAGTCTGATAAGCAAGTCGGAGGCGGACTTCGTGGTGATATCCGGGCTGAAGAGAGAGGAGGTTATGGGGGTCGGAGGCCCGGACTTAGGACCGGCATTGTCCGGGGCGCCGTGGAGGCTGAAGGGTGAGACACCAGACACGTCGCTCTCCTGAGGCTCCTCCTTCATACGGACGTGGTTGGAGGGTGAGCCCTCTGTCGACTCTGGGGAGACCCGACCCTCCGTGGTCCTTAGCTTGACCAGGATAGATGCTTTGCTCTCCGTGTCACTGGAGGCCTCCTCTTTGACCTGGAGCTCTGGACGCAGAAAATGCTGGTGGCAGCGCATGTGCAGCTTGAGGCTGAAGTGGCGGGAGGAGGTAAATGGGCACAGCGGGCATTGGAACGTCTCACCCCGGTCCTGGTGCTGGTGGACCTGTGGCAGAATCGGAGGATGCTGGGTCAGAACTCTGCAGCCTCAGCCTGGACCACTCATCGGTGCCAAAATGCTGACCACCTACCTTCATGTGTGACTTGAGATTGTCTTTGCGGGCGCAGCGGAATGGACACAGAGGACACTGGTGGCTCTTGAGCCCCGTATGGATCACCATATGCCTCTTCCAGTAGCTCTTCCTCTTGATGACCAGGCCGCACACTGGACACTGGAAGGGCTTGCCCCCATCGTCAGGGGATGCTGAGCAGGAGAAGACAAGGACGGGAAACGGTGTGCGCTTCTCACCAGCCAGGCGAGGGTATTTCCAATCTTACCATGAAGAGAACCAGAAACCACTTCTGGAACCACTTCACTCTCAACCACCCAGGCAAAGGGGAAACTTAGAAACCACAACCGAGGTCAAGGCCTGGTGAGTTCTGAAGCACCCTCACCCCCTTTCCCGTGGTGCCTCCTGCTAATGAAATGGCCCCTCAGACTTCTACTGGCCTGAAGTTTGCAACCCCAGTTTTAGCCACAGTTAGACAGAAGTAACTCAGCAACAAATTAGCAGTCCCTCTAGTTTGGTCAGCTTAACGTTTTTAATCTTTCATTTGTGCATCCAGCTTTCATCTCACTGCTCATCCTGGTCAGGGTCACAGGTGGACCAGGAACTAATCCTCAGTAGCACAGGGCACAAGGCTGGGGTACACCCTGGACGGGAGGCCAGTTAGTAAAACCGCATGTCTTTGGACTATGGGAGGAAACCAGAGTAGTAATTATTATTATTATTATTATTATGATAATAATAAAATACATTAACTAAATTATATTTGTTTCTAAGTGCCTCCATACAAATGTCACTTATCCCTATATAGTAATGCCGATCATTCGAAGATGTAGTCAAGACGATATTTCTGAGAATGACGCCAGCTAAATTTGAAAAAGCACTGACATTTTTATGATCTTTATAAATACAGTGCGAGTCACCTGCTTATTACAAACACATAAAGCACAGAAAAGCATTTCTCTGAGTATGAGTTGTGTCCATATAAGATCCATGTCAGTAAATCTTGAAAGTTATGCTGGTCACTGTCCTTATTTATACAGAGTATACCGTTAATCCCAGGGGATAACGTTGCGGGGGAACAGTTAGAGAAATGGGTTTGTTAGGCAGACAGCAGCACCTCAATAGCTTCTGAAGGACTTGGTGCATTGCAGAGCAAGGGTTTTCACTGTAATTGCTTAGAAATCCTACGATATGAGAGCTGTAATATGAAAGTCATCTTCCATATAATTTATTTTCTGATATCTTCCATATAATTTATTTTTTTCCAGAGTTCATTTTTTCCCCCCCAAGAGCTTCAAGGTGTCAGGCATGACCACCATTTTACTCGAAATTCAGCAAACACTATGAAAATCCATGAAGTCGATGCAGTCGGACTCATAGCGTGGAATGAAACGTTTCAGCGACCCCGGTTTGTGGTGGACAGATCCTCTAACAGATACAAAATGAGCTTCACTGTGGAGATACTGTGTGGAGTCCCAGAAGGACCCCCACTGAGCTACCAGACCATCAGTGTGCAACCACTCTAGACCCTGTCAGAGGGGAAAGTCTTCTGACCTGTTGGAGTAAATATTGGAGCAAGTTGGCGGCCTGTAAGACATGGAGGCCTGGATCTACAGAGCATCCACCATGGTACGTCATGGCTTCTATATGCCAAAATCCTTTGACATGATGAATTCCTTATAACGGTGTGGCATTAAAACCTTTGGTGAGCTTACAAATTTACGACTCGAATCATGAGAGACAAACTACAGTCAGCAGAAGTGCAGGAGGTCCTCAAGCTCTTTGCCAAGCATCTAAATTACCCACGATTCACTGCTGTGTGGTCCTGCTGCTGTAAGAGTGCTTTGTGTCCATGAAACTCTAAGAGCTCATGTTTCACTACAGGAGACTGCGGCCACTCTTGTGTGAAGAGTGATTTTATTTACTCCATAATATTAACGACACCAGCCATTGCACACAATGATAAATATGCGATCTACAAAAGGAAAGGAAACGTGGAGAGCTCTCCCCAGTAGAGTACCCGTAATGACCCCTCGGATACGGTACCTTCCTGGCTGCTGGCTTTCATCTTTCCCTTTGGGGTGGATGGTAGATGGTCCATGGTCCGCTTGAACGTGGGAAGCTTCTGGTTGCTGTCCGCTAACGGCTTGCTGTCGTCTAGAGATCCCAGGATCGGCAGCTGTTCCCGTTTACAAGCCAGCAGGTTCTCAGCCGCGCGGGCCGCCACCTCCTTGAGCAACGCTGCTGATGGCGTCATGGAAACCAGCGAGAGGAAGGAGCAGTTGGACGGCTGCTCCCCTGCTTGGCTCCCAGAGAGACCCCGTTCGCTCACCTTCTTGGACAAGGCTGCCAGGGTGGAGCTGGCTGACTGGGGGCTGAAAGGGCTGGCGAAGGCATCAAAGCAGACTGTTTCTTCTGACCTGCCCCCCCCAGTAACCCCTGAGGAGGAAGAGGATGAGGAGGAGCAGGGAGCAGCCAAGGAAACCCCGGAACTTTTGTCCTGTCGCACAGCATTGGCTGCGGCCTTCAGCTTCTGGATGGCAGAATCTGGGGAGAGGCTGGAGCCACTGGGAGCAGAACTACCAGCAGACAGCCACGCCTCCGCCCCACCCACCCAAACGAAACTATTGCCATTGGTGCTGGAGATGGGATCACATGGTTCTTGTTTGATTGTGTTGGCTGGCACTGCAGGGGCGGGTGAAGCAGATGTGGAGGAGGAGTTCTCTGCAAGTTTTCGAGCCAGAGTGCTCAATTGCTGGGCGTGATGGGAGGACGGGGAGAGGGCAGAGCCCAGGTTCAGGGGTGGGGAGCCCTGGGCCCCACCTTGGTCATCCATGTCCCCCACCTCCAACTTAAGGGAGCCACCCTCCAAAAGGCGCCGCAGGTTGCTGCTGAGCGGCGTCCCCAGGGTTTGAGAACGATCACCATAGAGGGTGGACACCATGGAGGACAGGGCATCATGGACTGTGAAACTCCCTGCATTTAAAGAGTCAGAGTCTAGCCCCACATGGTCCAGGGAAGCCCGGGGCACAGGTGTGAGGCAGCCGAGAGAACTCTCCCCTGATGTGTCCGGCTCTGGAGGGACCCTATCAGGAGATGCCTGGAGGTCGTCCTGCAGCCCAGCGTAGGACGACTCGGAAGGCGTATCAGAGGCATGGCCGAACCAGGCCTCCTCTGCCACAGATTCCACCTCTCCATCTTCAGCTCGTTGCAGATCTGAAAGTCAAGGACAGCAGGAACATTTTGTCAAATGAGTCAAAAGATGGCTCTTTCCAAAGTCAAGGCGAATCTTTGATATCATTGAATAAAATATTTATTCATTTATAAATAGGTGTTAACCAATATTACATCTTTTAATCACCTTAAACCTCAAGCCCTAAACTTACACAGTTCGTCACTATCACACTATCTTAGGAATTTCACCTCAGAAGAACTGGCAGGCTGATCTCGTTTTATGTTGCACTTCACTACCATCAAATAATTTTTCTGGTAAATCCTGTCCAGTATATGTAAAAAATAATAATAACTAGGTTGGCAAGGAGACAGTCCTATTCTATATAACATATTCATCTAAAATGCCTCAATTTTGATATATCTAAATATTTATTTAGGTAATAGCAAAATACATTCGACATTTGTCCATCTTGGGAAGCCAATCCTGTACAACGATGACTGGAACGTTATGTAAACGTTATGTATCAGCGCTTCTAGGGCAGAATCCAAAGCTGTAATTTGCATGCTGCGGTTACAGGAGAACATTTCGGTCCTCAGTCCCTTTTCAACCATATTTTTCTCAGGGTTTAAAGGAGTTTAGTAAAAGGGTTACCATGGTGACAGGCCCTTCTGGGAGGCTAGACAGCAAAGATTAGGGTAATGGAGGTTACAAAGCTAGATTAATATTCATGAGCCTGAAGATACCACCAGGGAGCCAATGAAGATAGGGTTAGGGTCAGCTAGGGTCATTAATATACACTTCATGTATCAATATTCATAAGCAAAACAATACGGCTTGCCAGACAAGGGCGAACGGAGGAAAGAAATATTAGCAATAGCCTATAAATATTAGCATACAAAGAAGCAGTAAAAAGGAGCCGGCAGAGAAATATGTCGATTTGGTCACAGCTCAAACTTTTATTTTCGATGAACCGCAGCTGCTGCAGAAAACATCTGCAGAGATCTGAAAACGGGTCCGCTCTTGACTCAAGTGCTGCGCTCGGAGAAAGCGCTCATGACATCATCGCTGCAGTCCCCTCCTGCCGAAATGAATCGAGGACCTCTTCACCTCCGTGAACTGATACGGGTCCCGCGGCCTCGTTCAGTGTCTCGAAGAAGGGGGGAAACAGTTGCCGAGCAACGGGACCCCGTGACCCACAGGGATCACTGCAGCCGGTGTACATCTGGACAGCAGAGTTGACTATGGCTTGCGGGGGGGCGGTCGGTCATTACCACGAGACATTGTCGCTGACGACAAACAGCACGTGTGCTCCTCCCATAAGACCCGAAGCATGCTGCCAATTATGGCCAACCTAAAGGAAAGATTCCTGGCAATAAGCCTACAAATAAAACCATCGCTCCTCAACCCGCGCCCCTCCAAGCCGTGTCCAACTAAGCTCGCAGAGTAGCCGCGAAAGTGCTGCTGATCTAAGCCCCACTATGCACCCAGTCCAACAGGAAGTACAGCGTAACGGCTGCTCGTGGTCCAGTATTGCCTCCGGGCTGGGTGGTTTTCGGCACCCAGAGTCACCGGACAAACTGACTGACAGACATTCTCTCAAGGTCACCGCTCACCAGCAAGCTACAGCGGTGGTGTAGGAAATCCCACACAGTCTCATCTGACACAGCCTGGAACATCGCCCTCCTCCTCCTCCCACCCCATTGGCCACACGTGTGTAAAATGGTCCCAGCTCAGCAGGAAGGGTGTTTGTACTTGTGACGACTAGGCCAAAACCTTAAAAGTTACAGCCCTATGTGAGTCATGTTCCTGGCTCTGAGTCTTAATCGGGCAGGAGATCGGCAGGAATTTCAGAAAGGGCGATTGGAGTAGAAGCTGCAGAATTTGGTGGTTCGAACCTGCTGTGAGTGAGACAAATTACACGATTCTACAGAGCTTACAAGAAGAAACAGACTGCCATCGTGTTCAAAGAGGCTATCATAAACATCTTTCAGAAAAAAGAAGTTATCAGATTGGACGCGAGAGAACTGAAATTGGGCCCTGGTTTGAGCAGCAGAATGGGATGGCCTAATTCTCTGAGGAATGAGACACACGTGTCGATAGAAAGATTGTATGAGAAATTCAGTCCTGGGGCTCGTTTATTAGAGAATGTTTAGATGAGTCTGGCTTTCTGCAAGGTAGCCAGCTTCAATTAACCCAACAAGAGAGGTCAAAGTCATTCGCCTTCACAAATAGGCTGTGAATTAATATGATCTCCCCGCGTTAAACCTGATTCCAACAAAACGTATAAAGTCGGCTTAGGACCAAAATCTGTCTTCTTGTTAAAACCCATTTTTAAAATAATGCTATAGTATTTTACCACTGTTTTTAAATTTACCACTTGATACTACTAGTGTCATCATTAATCTCTCTGTTTCACTGACATCAGTGATTGGGCCATTAATTTATGTAAAAATGTATTGATTTACATCAATTCAATAGTTTCTCACTAAAATTTCCACAATTCTTGCTTGACATTTAAAGGTAAAAACCCAGCACTTAATGTTATATCACGAATGCCAAGGCACCCTGTCAAACAATCTGAATAGTGTACAAAACTCCACAGCTCCTACAAGAAAAGGTTACCCGTTACACTCGTAACACACAACCCAACAGCTCCAGTGTCAGGTTGTTTTCCATATGGGGAATGTATATGGGAAAGTGGATCCGATCATTTGCAAAGTTGTGAATTCATGTATAAGGTTATGAAATGAGCTTTTTAACCTGACCCATAGCAGGCAGAAGATGGGACAGCTTTGTCCCCAGGCAGAGTCTTACGGGCACGACACTGGAGTCGATGGACAACCACCAGAAATCACGAAAATACACAAAGTAAACTCAACAGAAACTATGCATTGCCTACTTTTCAATGATAAGTATAACACTGAGTCAACATTACACTAAGAGTACCCAAATACCAAAGCTACATCATGCCTTTGTCTTGGTATTCAGTCTCCGGGTGCCAGTCTCTTCTCGGTCTCTAACAGGACTTTACTGAAAGGCCACTGTCTGTTTTTGAGTCCTGGGGGCCAACAGCGGCCCTGCCCAGCTAAGAGGATGCCCTCTCACCTGTTAGAAACTATAAAGCTGAGAGAGATCTCGGGTCATGGGTCACAACCACAATCGCGAGAGGGTTCGGAACGCAAGGATGACCAGCCGTTACTGTATTGGGACACAGCTGCCCAGGTGACTCCCAGTGACGATAAATGCCTAGCACTGATAACAGAGGGTCCCACTAGGAGCCATCATTAGTCTCCATAGGGTTTATCAGAGGCCACGTTAATAAATCCCTGGGGGTAGGTAGCCAGCAAACAGTCAGTAATGAGGCGGGATGTGATCAACAGAAGAGGGCCAACCCAGACTCAGTAATTTATCATTTATCAGGAAAACAGCCTAAAAGGTAGTATTCTAATCACTAATGCACTCACCATTTGACACCTGGTTTAAAACATCACTAACCCAGAACAGACAGTCACCCCCCAACATACTAGCCTTTTCTAAATAAATAAATACACACACACACACACACACACACACACACACACACACACACACACACACACCCTGCACGCAGCTTGGAGCAGATAAGAGAGATAGAAGCACAGATCTTAAAACCATGGCTAATTTCTCCTTTTGCTGTCGAGTTAACAAGAATAATCCCAGTGCGTACGGTGCATGAATTTAGACTCCAGCTGGTCCCGGTCTTAACCAGTTGGAGCAACCAGTAAGCGAGGACTGCTGGGCCCAGTTCTGTTCTGCGAGAGCCCTGGGCCGTGTTGGCTGGAGAAGCTGTTTTCAGAGGCGGGAAACCTGCAGGGGACTGCGGTTCCCCCAGGACTGGGAGTTAAGAATAGCACTGGGAAGCGACGCCGGTGAGCCGCCAGGACGACCCCGCACACGGGACACGCTTACCAGACACGCTCGCCGGAGGAGGTGTCCCCAGAGTCAGGGACGGTGGTCAGTGACACGGTAAGACAGAGAGGCCAGAAAGAGCTCGAGCCTGGTAAACACCGCAGCGGGGAACCCAGCGCAGGGACAATAAATAAATAAACAAACAAAGGAACGGTGCCCGCCGTACAGCTAAGGGCCCCTGCGGCCCGTTTGGGTCGCCCCGGTAGTACGGCAGAACCGGCCCTCATCCTCCGGTCATCTAGAAGGGAGAAGCAGTTTTCTGAGACGCAGACCATCGTTCTTCGTGTGCCTCGGGACTCTCTGGCAGGGACACGAAGCGTCCACCTTGTCCACGCATCGAATTAACTTTAATGCTCCGAGCAGGTGGGAATCGGCGTTGAATCTCAGCGTACAATTTCACCCAGTCACGGCTTGCCAGAGTCAGACTGTACTTCAGATGGTTCCGTCATCTCAGAGAAACGGCGCGAAAGCAGCAAAACAAGACTGACACGGTGCAAATAACCACTCTTAACAAGGTCAAGGTTCTAGAAGAACAAACCTTGACGCTCAGCCCAGGCAGAGAAGAAGGGACCACTTAGCTGGACAAACACAAAATCTAATAGGTTCACCAGATGAAGTTTTACTGCCTCCGATTCCGGGTTTACTCCTGTAAGCCAGAAAAAAATTCTACACAAAGTGCAAACATCTGCAGTGACACAGTCCCCCACATAGAAAAGCTGGACTAAACTCTTCTCAAATAACGCTCTCTGAAGATACCACTTCTTTTGGAAAGAATTCTCCGGCGCTCTGACAAGTCGACTGCTTTTACTCCACATCTGTCTCCGCGTAGCATTCTCAGAAACAGATTTCCTTACAATGTGTAAAGTCTCCCCATAATGCTCTCATTAAGGTCCTGGAGTGTATCGCTTTAGCCATGCTGCGGCTGTTTCGGGGCGACCCAACTCAAAAATCAGCTGTTAACCCACTAAACCGCGGCTCTGAGTATAAAAGATATTAATTAAACTAAAACGACATATAAGTTTTATCCGATCACAGGGAAATCACTGCATTTGATGAAAACTACAGAATCCAGTTTGTACATACACAATGGGACACAAAAATTTTATCTACAGTGTAAAAACCCGCAGTAATCGTGATTATGAAACAGTTATTCCCGACTCCCGAGCCCCAGTCTGCGCTGCAAATAACTGCGTTTCCCCGCCAAACGTAATAGCGGCGAGTGCATCCGGTTTGCAGCTGCGGATTTAAGGAGTAGGGCTAACTGGCAAAGTTAATTTAAACCAATAATGTAACAACGACAGGACAGCGTGTCAAGTACGCTTCATTAATTCCCCCCCCCCCCCCCTCGTTATTTTTGCAATAAACTACTCCTCGCTCTTGGGTGTGTAAATTTGAAGCCGAGGAGAGCGCTAACCATATAAAACCTTGAATGGAAACTTAGAAACTTAAAACATCTTCAGGTGGCCTACATGGTTCAAAACAACGACCTCCGAACACAAGACGCAAGGAAAATGACTTTGCTATAATTTCTATTGTTTTTGCTTTTCCTGTTATGAAAAAGACAAGTAATTTTCTTCTTTGATTAATTCCTTATCTGCTTCATTTTTTTCATTATTTATCAGCCAAAAAGCATTAAGAACAAACGTGAATCCACATTTACAAAGCATCTTAATCTAACAAACACTGTCTACCTTTTTCAAACAGCAGCAAAAACCTTACATCACATTCCGCTGTTTTTTAACATTCAGCTCTGCTTTTTTGTTTAAGTTTGACAAATCAAGAAAGTGTGGGTGTTTTAGCGATTAATGGACCACAATTGCCTCAAATAAGTGACGTGCCAACACGGCATCCCATTTATACCAAGGAGGCTGACAGTGACATGTGAATCCTCTGATAAACTCAGTAAAATCATCCCAAATTAATCGAAGCGGGAACAGACCCGTTAACCTGGAGAAAACATTTTACCCTCAGCGGGGAAATTGTCTCCTTTAACTCCAGGCATTATACAGACCCCTACTCAGACTGTAGAGATCAGGTACCCTTCCTCAGGTACACACACATCCACCATGTTTTTTGGAAGCTGCGGCTGAAGCTTGGTGAAGCTATCCACTAAGCCCGGTTCGCAGACATTCGCTTGAGGTTTCACCCGCTCCTGCAACAGCTTAGCAATGGTCACACTGTGGACAGCTCCCTGTCTGATTACTCTGCACCATCTAACTGTGACTGTAGGGCATGTGTGTCCAAATCAGGTTGATAGTGATTTAAACTTTAAATACGGGCTTTACCGTCACCTCAGACTCACCAGAGCATACTGATCTTGCATTAAAAAAAAGCACGTGAATATTTTTTCACTTCTGTCTCATAAAGCGGACACTGCAATGCCCTTTACATTAACAAGTCAGAGGCCTTAAGGCCAGTCGGACGCTGATCTCTGCTTGTCAATGGCCTACTGGATGCGGATTAAAAACGCGGGTTAAGACGTGAGCAAGATGGCTTTCCAATCTGACATGAGCTGTCGGCGCTTTAAGAGGAGCATGCTGTGGCACGCTAAATTTCTGGTCATCCTAACCAGTCAAAGGCATTCCGAATCACGGAGCTCGGAACGTGGCCCATCGCCTTGGTCCAGAACACATTGGTATGCACGACGAAAACATGGAAACGTTTAAAGGCTCGAAGTCAGAAAACCACTGTCATCATCTGGATTTTGTGTGCGCACCCCATCCAGAAAGGCCTGGGGCCCCCCAGCCACCCAGGAAGCGAAGCCATTTCCGAGCTGCTTTTCCACACGAACACCCCCCCCCACCCCCCGAAAGGCACCAGCGGTTCCACGTCAATCATCCAGCCCAGATGCAAGCCAGGGTCAGCGATGCCTTAAAAGCAGCCTTTACATTTATTTGTTTTCGCCGAATACAACGTCCGCTCGTCCGTGAAAGTGCTGGAGATGAGGAAAATCCACAGATGCGAGAGTGAAAGCGAAGGCGTTTTAATTTAACGCAAATCCTCGCTTTTCACTGGCACCTCCCGGAAAAGCCGTACTTCATTCATAACTAGCCCTGTCTGGATGTACCAGTTCAACACCCCAGCAAGGCTAATGTTATTTTTTCTGGGGAGTTATGGGATGTGCGCAAATTAAACCACATTTACCTCCCCCCCATGTTCTAATTGAAATTAACGCCTAATGAATCCATCACATAGCACTTGAGTGGCTGCCTCCTGGCCCTGCTGGGTGATAACTGGACATCAGCATCTCAACGCTGCGCCCCCTCTCCACATCACTGTATGGGGGGGGGGGGGTCTAGAAGAAGCTCAGAGGACAGTGCATTCTTGGCTAATTTCTGCCGACGCAGTACATGCGACTCCTGCGAGACTGTCCCATAGTTCCAGGTCCACGTCTCCAGTCCGGATGCTACAGACTTCTAAAATCCCTGGAAATGTCGAGGAGTAGGAAGCACACTTACTTCACACGGGCCTCAACTAGCAAGAATTACTTTTTTTTTGCTGACAGCCCAAATAAAATGCCTCGTTCTGGTACTTTCCAGGTTATTTGGGTCATCAGGATTTGGAAACCAGCTTAACAGAAAAAATAAATTAATTCTAAGGGGCAATGAACAGTTTGGGTGAGGGGAGAAAAAAATGAATTTTCCACAGTTAGCATCGACTACCCAACAGAGATGCAAATGAGACCATTTCATCTCGAGGTAGAGTCATTCGGAGACATCAGCATTTGCTCCGACATCTTCTCAGAAGAATTGATCAAGTGGAAGTCACCGGCCAGGCAGGCAGCCGGCGGTAACTCATTAAACCACAGCAATAGAATTAGCTGAGAGCCTCAGAAAGAGACAGACCCAGGAGGTGAGAGACATGTGGGGCCAAGCCTCGTTCATTTGGTTGTTTATCTGTATCAACGCCCCTGGCACGGGTCATCTTTACAGGGCCGTCTGGACTTTGACTGGAAGCTCGGCGCTGAGGACACCTAAAGTGTTCCTACAGAAACCAGACCAGCAAGTTCCTTCCTGTGGGTTTTTGCAACACTTCCTAATGTATTTCCAATCCTGTTTTTACACCTGATGTTATTTAGCATGGGCTTTGGTGTTGCCAGGGCTATCTACATCTGAGCATTCCTGCCATTGTGATTCGAGCGCCCCCGAAGACGTGGAGAGTATGTTAATATATACAACAGCCACCTTCCCGCTGCCCTTTAATTTATTTTTAAGTTAAAAGCCTGTACATTATTAGTCACTTGGGCTCAGTTCAACAGACACTGTAAGAGAGTCTGAATTTAAGTCGGTTTTTGGCAGTAATTCTCTACGGATCAGATGCCAAGTGTGAGATGGAAGAGACCCTCATGTTTTCCTTTCTCCTCAATCCAAGGTTTTTAGGCCCCAGGCCAGACAAGGTCATTATAATCACTGTGAGGGGAGAGAACGCCAGAGACTCGCCATTGAGGGAAGGGTGCAGAGCCACCCAGCCAGGACGCAATCACTGGCCGGTAAGGGGAGATGGCACAGACGTTTCCACCCGCCGTCCCGTAACATCGACTCCCGCGGCTCAGAGGAACAAAATGGAGGCAGAGATGAAAGGATCGTAGCGGTTGGGAGTAACAAAGAACTCGTACGATTCATTGTAAAGATGTGATGACTTGATGGTTGTGGGGGGAAAGAGAAAAAAAACACAGTCCCGCTCACAATACATACATTCGTTTTGAATGACTTTTAAAGTGAGTTAGATGTATTGAAACAGTCATTGCCCAATACGTCTGTGGCTAGCCTTGTTTCAAAACAACGTTTCTAAAGCTTTGTCTGGTCAATGCCAAACAATGGGCATGATGAAATGCATCAAATATAAAAAAAAACAGCTGCATTTGTACCTGCAAACGGGCAAGTAAAAAGGGGGGAAAACAATTAATAAGTTTAATGAGCACTGCGCTGTCAGCTTCAAAAGAATTACATTGTCAAAGATGTTTTTGGTTGAAATGAGTGTCCAAATGAAAAACAGGCAGCAAAACAATAAATTCAAAAAAGACAAAAAGGAGCATCGGTGATTCTCTGAAAAAGAAATCAATGCCCAAATCCTAACCACAACTATCAGAACATACAATTTAATCTAACTACTGAATATTTAATATAAGGCTGCAAGCACTTTGAGAGGAAAAAAAAAGTCAATAGGAAGAAAAACAGGGTGAACCATTCACTGGATGTACCAGACACCCATTGAGTGCTGACTGATGACGGCTTAGTACATCTAACCAAACATTTTCCCTGACGTTTTTCAAAATAACTCCAGGGGCCCCTGAAATTGAAAGCAGACTCTATAAAGACAGAGGCAATCGATCTCCGCATATTCCAAACTGTAGCTTCTTGAAATTGGCTTTTGTTTACAAAAGAAATATCAATCGATTGCAAAGCATTCACCAAATTATGATTCCAGCACTTTATACAAAATGAGAGGCATAAGCCCATTGTTGTAAATGTACTGTCCATATTAAACTAATTCTAAGATGGGAGGCTACAGAACAACAAATGCTACTAAGGTATTTAAACCTTTTGCATTCTTTATTTTGTGAGAGTTTAGGTTCAAAACTTTGCAATAGGTTTTCAGCTGATCTGCAGTGATGTCCTATTTAACTAAAAAAAAAAAAAATCACTGCTTGGTCTGGTGATGGACACCACATGTATCCTTCTTTGACCCGCATCGATCCCTCGAACCCACAGGAAGCCAATACAATGTGGAGGAAAGTGGCCACTTCAATGACCAGCGACGGCTCCAGAAGTCCAGGTCTCCTATAGTATGATCTCGGTCACTATGAGCTCAGTTAGGGATGACCACCCAAGCCCCACTACATCCCAGGACAAGGGCAAGCAAAATGTACCCACATCCCATCTTACCGTTCCCAGCCTCTCAAGCAAAACAGACAATGGGGAACCAGACAAGAGTTTCATGTATTTAAAAAGGATCGACAACACAGGGTTACACGAACGTGAAAAAGACCCTGGCTTTTGCTTAGGAGAGGTTCTTATTAACGCAATATCAAAACCCAACCCATAGCCAAACACAGTTAACCCTGTGAAGTTCTCAAGCAGCTGGTACTATTAGGTTGGTCCATAAGGCATGCATCACTGGCCGTTTGAAGGCGCGAATAGCCATGCCCCAAACGGTGCATGGTTTTTAAGCAGGTTGGTGAGGAAAACAAAGTAAAGAAATGGGAAAATTAGTACAAATTACAATAATGTATTCGTAGTTACTGTGGAACCGGTTTATTAATCAAACTCACTTTCTGTCTCAAGCTGGTCATTCTGTGGAATGTATAATGTGTAGCATAACTTAATTACGTAACAATAACATATATAACGACATAACACAAAGCAGACTCATATCTCAGTGACAGGAAAGCCATCACAGGCAATTTACTTGTAATAAGGCGGGATGACTGAAAATGCTCAGTTACTCAGGGGTTGTTAGCAGTGAAGTGGGGGCTCCGTTAGAACCGTCAAACCGCACCTTCGGGATCCTCTGGCGGACCCGACGCGTAACAGCACCTCGTCTTATTTTAACAGCGATAACACACACACCGGATTGAGAGAATGAGCTATGTACTGTAAGTTCCTTTTGCATTCACAGCCCACCCCAAAGCGCATCTGGGGCCCCGAGTCGCATCTCCCCCGCTATCGTGGATCCGCAGGCGAGGGGAGGACGGGCGCTGAACTTCAGGTGACCGACCGTGGCGTTGACACAAGGCAGCCTACAGACACGGACTCCTCAGCCTGGGAGGGAGGGGTGGGACCCCACACAACATCTCAATAATAATAATAATAATAATAATAATAATAATGGGGGGGGGGGGAAACGAGCCCCCCACTGTCTGGAAATTATCCGAGGGCGAGTAACAATGTTGCAGCATCCGACGGTGAGAAAGTTGCGCAGCTGGAGAGGCAGGCGAGACGCTTTGCGCGAAAACAGGAAACAAGTTGCACCGATTTTGTGCTGCTTTCGCTGCCGGGGGACGGAAGCCCGAGTCCAGCCTGCCCGCCCGCTCCGATCCGATCCGACTGACCCTTCGTTTAATCGCGGCCAGATCCTCAGATCCTCCCCTTTTCCCTTCTTTTTAAAAAGGGGCACACGGACTTCAATGAACGGATCCGCCAAAAAAAAAAAAAAAAAAAAAAAAAAAGAGAGAGAGAAAAGAAAGAAGAAGCGCTCGGCCGTAAATGCCGCACAGAGGCGACGGACGCGCTCACCGACCGCAACCTTGAGAACAGGACCTTTATCGATCATTAAGTACTAAAGACACAGCTTATAACACACTCGCTAGCTGCTCATCGCCAACATGGCTGCCCACCACAGACCTAAAAAAGGGAGAAATAACATACGCCGTGTCTTTGTCCGTTTCACCCCTTTAACCCTAAACTGCTGCGCAAAACCCCGCGGAGGCTGTTAAATATTATCAGGGAATCCAGAAATGGACTTACGCGAAGGCAGGCGCTTGGGTTGCTCCTGCTTTCTCCGGGGCATTTTCCCCCCTTTTTCACATTCTCCTCCGTGTTTAGGGGTAAGAAACAGAGATGTTTTTCTCCATTGAAATGGTGTGCCGGCGCCTGACGGCAGGGACTCGTCCCGCACCTGGCGGTCCTCGGCTGTGGACTGTGCTGCTGGACGATAGGAGGAGGTGGCGGTGGCGTTCCCGTGTCTTGACTATGGCTGCTTTCGGTGTGTATGTGTGTCTCCGAGCCCCTAACTAACACTAATGCAGGGATCAAAGGGCAGCAACAGCAGAGCAGCGCACACACACACACGCGCGCGTCGCACGCACACACACACACTCTCTCTCTGACACACACACACACACACACACACACACACTCTGAGGAGTCGGGCTCAGCGTGGTAGGACTACGGCGGAGATCACAGCCGCTAGGTGCCCCCGGGCTGGTTGATCGCACGGTCATCGTACCGTTTTCTTGGGAACATGAAACGACACATTGTCGCATTAATCAAGTTACACAACTGTCTGTTCTGTTAATTTTATTTTCTTATGTGCATCGTATTCAGGCTGTGCGTTGCTTAAAGTAATTTATGCCAAAGTGTTCGTTAAATTTAAAACTTATTTTAAATAGGCTTAAAAATGAGTAATAAGGCTAAAATGACAAAAAAAAAGATGTTTCTACATAAAATACAGTTAATATGGAATTTCTGCAATATTGATTCCTAAAACCACTAAAGAATCATTTGGGAATCTATCAAGCAGCAATACAGATGTGATATTGTTAAAGGTGCTGTCCCGCTGTTATTATGCAAATCTTTTTCACATTCACAAATTACATGTACTGTTCACAACAATAATTTAAAATAGTCTGCTTTTCTATTATCAAATGTTTTTCCCTGAGAGTCTGTGACTTTTACAAGAACAGTACTGTATAGTTAGGGTGGATCGAACACTTACTAAAGCAGTACCCTGGATAGTCTATGCAAAAAGGTGCCATAAAGTGTCCATGCCCCCTCTGATAAACTCCTGCCGTGGGTCTCGTCTTTTGCGCCCTCTGATTTTTGTCCATTTCACAGGTTTTGAGGGGCATGATTAGTCAGGTGCCCAAAAATATCTCATCCACATGGAATTGAGCCTCTCTGATGTTCCTTGAGAGGCACCAATTTAGGGAAGGAACACTAGAACACTCGGCCTCTTATTTTGGAGAAAAAAAAGACACTTACTGAGGAGGCCTGTACAACTGTCGACTGGATGGTGACACGTGGTGACATGACATGTAGATGCTATGTAGAAGCTCCTGAGAGCTCAGGTCAGGTGCACATGGAGGCTCTGCTGGTGTAATACCGTGTACAGGCATATCCATGCATGGTTTGCATGGTATGTTTCTTGATATTCCATCATGGTTAGATCTCAATTTTCTCGCCCCGTTTTCTGCTCCCGAGTTTTGACTCATCCAAACAGTGGATGAGGGCTAAAGCACGTCAGACACCATCTGTGTGGTACTGTTCCCCATGCTCTTTGCGATGAGGATCGGACACTAGGGTCAATACTGCATGAAAGCTGTCATTTCACCGTTTCACGTTAAGAGAAGTTCAGCGGCGCCAAAGCAGTACAGCGGCTGCACGTGTATGTGGAGAGGATGCCACCTCTGTTAGTCCGGTAAGTGGAGCTCATTCCGAATGTAAAGCAGTGCTGTTTCCAGCACATTAGCTGAAAGGCTTAGGACACACTCAAAGCCAGCTACTTGGTCTGTGAGCTGGTCCTCGTCGGGCTCCATCCAAAGTGTACGTTTTCCCACCTGCATCGTGACTGAACTTCGTGTCGCCCTGCTGTGACTCAGAGACGAGCCCACGTGGGCCTTGATGACAGCAATTAGCCGGTGCTTTAATTATTCCTCTCGGCTGACAACTGGTGACAGAGCCACACTTTGCATTTCTCTTAATTAAAATATAGCACAACATAATTAGACCACCCCATGGAGTCCGGCGGGACTTGGAAAAGACAAATGGTGAGACCCAAAGTTGGAGACGGTGGGAGTTTGCTGCTAAGCTCACTTCCCATGGTGTCCCGTAGCTGAAAGCACGTCCCAGTTCGAGCTGTGTCCTCATAGGACAGCCAACATATCATAAGGCTCCTGCAAAACGTGGTCCAAAGGCAATTTTTTGACTCCCTCAGTGAAGACCATGGCTCTTTTCTTATTGGCTCTACCTGTGCTGTAAATGTCTTTGCAAAAAGGAATGCATTACAGGGACACACGCCCTCCAAAGATAAGCAACTATTTTGTGACTTAAAATTATCAGTATCTAATTAGTCATATGTCTGGGGTGATTATCCAAAGGACTACTGAAGACAAGGTGCCGACCGACAGAGACACCTTGAGGAAGGCTGATGAAATGCAGCTTGATTGCTTGATAATCACATGGTCAAGGTCTCTGTAGGGATAAAGGTGAGAAGCCTTAGATATTGCTACTGCATTCTGTACTGATTTCTACATTAAAACTCACAAGGTAGAATACACTTATCTGGTAGATGTTCCTTAAAGGATTTTAAGTTGTATATATAACATCTTATGATGAGTGACTAACAGTTAGTCAGACACGTTGTACTCCATATGTCCATTTTTGAACACTAGCTATCAGTGCTGTAAGGGACACTAAAATTGTGGATTGATTGACTATTTGAACAAACTACATAAAACCAAGAGATTTTACACCCAAAATGGGGGGAAAAAATTGTTGATGATCAGTCACTGACTTACTTACAAATTCAAGTGCTTGTATGTAGATGCATTTTTAATGGCATCATTAGTGATGAAGGTGCAGAGCATTCTGTCAGATTTGTATTACAGGTTATTACAGTAATAACTAAAACACAGACGTGGTGTGTGGAGCACTAAGAGGTGAAAGTCAATTGAGTAGATGGTGGCTGGCAAATTCCAGCTGGTGACAGACCAATTAAAGTGGCATATTTGAGTGGATCGCCTGGTGTGTACCACCACTCTACTGACACAATGAAGACACAGGAGAACAGTTGGGCTGTGGCAGCTGATGCTGACAATGCAATGGCAGTAAGGTTGACTCAATCCTGGGGACTTTCCAGGGAAACGCTGGGAGGTTGTTATGCTTCTACAAGCCAGGTGATGGTTAAGAGGCATCATTTTAAGGCTGACCTGAATGCTGTCTTTGAGATAGGAAGTGCTTGGTTCTATTCGTAGCTTTGCCTGCTCCTGTCCACAACGTCCTTCCTCTCGGTGTGACGCGGAGACCACGATTACGGTCGAATCAGAGGTCACTCCTCTGGGTTTCCGGAGAGGAGTCTGCATAGACCTCAATGACCCCGTTTCCTGTGATTCAGGTCTTCATGGCCTCAGAATGGGACCTGTCCATGGTGAGCGTCATTGCTGGTCTACCAGAATGTTTCAGGAGGTCCATCAGGAATTCATTGGGTTTTTGTTAAGTTGCACTGATTATCACTTTATTAATAATATTTATTAGGCATGGATTGATAGTGTATTGGTACAATAATGCAAATTATATGATTTAATGAGTACACCATCACATGACAGTGTATGTAGATAACTACAAATGGATTTTGTGCTTTTTTTTATCTTGCCTTAAATTTAAACATCAACGTTTCTGAAATCAGAGAGGACCCCCCCATACACACATACAGACACAAACACAATTTGAAAAAAAAAAAACAGTCTGGAATATACGCTATAAAAAACCTATAGCAGTGTTTTTGGAAGGCTGATTTTCAGATAGGATTTATTTTTTATCAGAGGGAAGGCGAGCTCACATTAATTATTTTATTATCTCCTCAGTGAGATAAATAATAATTAAATTTGTTATGATTGCTGGCATCCCGTCCAGGATGTACCCCAGTCTTGTGCCCTGTGCTGCCCGGGATAGACTCAAGGTCCCTCCGTGACCCTGAGCAGGATAAACTAAGATAGACGGATGATCACGTTACATAGATTTGATTGGGAGAGATATCTCACTGGTAACAGCAGAGACTTTTAATTACCCGAAAACCGGTAGCGGGGGTGGTAACCATTTAGCGCCAGTGAACGCAGGCGAGGTAACCACCTTTACCAGCACGGTGGCTTGTTTGACCGCCCTGCGTGAGGACGCGTTTGGTGGCCCTGCAGGGATAGTGTGGCTACAGCTCAGTGGGTGGTGATCCAGTCAGAGGAGGACGGGGTGTGATCAGCAGCGAGAAGAACAGGAGGGGCACAGAGCGTTATGAAATCCATGTGTTACAAATCCTGCTTATTTCTGGAGTTATTGTAATAAACGACCAATGGGAGGTCGCCGGTAGGTAGCACAAGGTATCAGGGATTCTGACTCAGGGTACCGTGAATCCTAAGGTTAAGAGGCAAATTTCAGTCGACGTGACGATGAACGAGTCCGAGATTTATCTAAACCGTTTTAATTGGGGGGAAAAAAAGAAGTGTAGAAATGCGGACGCACACCGATCGCGTGTGTTAAGCGAACGCCTCTGCATTTTCTGCGCTCTCGTTGGCACTTCTCGAGTCGCCAGGAATTGGCAGCTCGGTTTCGGTTGTCTTCTGTTCTGTTCACACTCTCCCCTGAGTGCGAGAAACCCGGCGAGTCGATATCTTATGGCGTAGGGAAAAGCGTTTCATCAGAGCACACTTAACAAAGAGAACAAATCAATTTCATTTCCACCGCTGAATTCTGTCCTCCAAATCGAAACAATTCGCCATAATCAGTATAAGGCAGAATTTTGTTGTAATAATCTATCTATTACCGCTAAGATAAGCATGCTGTAGGTATCACGTAAATAGTAGAATAAACATCGTTAATGCAACTTTGCATATTTTATACATTAAAGTGCTGGACAGTAATGCAAAAACAAGAAATAAATATAATTTCAAGCCAATCGGCATTCTTTTTTTTTTTTTTTTTGCCCTAGATAGTTGTATAAGCGTCTTGTGATCAAAACGCGATGGCTGGTAAGCCAAGCTCATTTTCTATCATGTCCTGTGAGTCCGTGGAAGCAAGGTCGGGAAAACAGCACTCGAGCGGGAGCGAGCGTGAAGGGCAGAGCGGGACCTCGCGTCTCATCCTTTAGGGTCGTCGCTCTGACAGCGGAATGCGCGATTCGGTGTCCGCCTGAGCGCCACGCCCCATGGCCCAGCGGCGCCCCGGCCCTCCCGCCTCCATCTGCCAGCGTGCTTCTCTCCAGGAAGCACTCATACATGCCAAATCCGTGTCTTCCTCGCTGTACCTGCTGACATGTGTTTTGCGAGCGGGGTTTTGTGTCTAGTGGAGTTTAAAACCGAACTTTCTGCCTCTAACTTATAACGGCCGCGTCGATTTTTATTACATGTTCAAGAAAGATTAACTGAGTCCCATATATGACTAATGTTACAGTAATATTGAATACGTCATTTTGTGTGCTTCAGTATTGTCCCCACTAAGCGTTTTAAATTTAAGTAACCCCAAGATTTTGAAATTGCTGCTCTCTGGAAAATAATCTTTCGCTCACCTCCTGAAAATCGTGATTACCTCTGTCCACTGAATGCTAGGATTCCAGTGACACTCATTAAAGCAGATACCTACAGCAGCGTGGTGATAACCTCACTACGTTCATTTTAGACGTTTCACAGGCAGATAAGGCTGGGATGTAAAGGAGACTACGAACCTTGCAGCATGTATGTCCTCTCATCATACATATGCTGTCTTCTGCTTCCTTACTCTGTTCTGTAGGTAGAGAGACAGTAACAGGAGCCTTGTAAAATCCTGTAAAAAAATCTCTGGCTGACACTGTCCAAGTGTTCCGTTTTCAGCTTTACAGTCATTTCACCTGATAAATTCATTAGTGTGAGACAGAAAATGGTGCTTAACTTCATGTAGCGGATGAAAGTGACTTACAAATCAAAAGTCAGTGAACATTCTAAAAGACATCATTTAGACAGATTCATCTGCCACTGAACATTACAGGACTTCTGTACCAAATAAAAATCTGTATGATGAACATTATAATCTATTAAATATAATTTTGGCCATTGCATTTTTATGATTACAATACAACTCAAAATCAAATATGAAAACACAGAACCAATAGTAAATAAAAAATAAGGAACAAGCATTTCTACGACAATCATTGTGTTTGTTCTGGCTCAGCTACATGTAATGTCAGATGTAAGGAAACAGCATTTATGCTCAGGCAAACAAGTATTTAAAAAATAACATTGCTGTATACTTGTTGTTTGCTTGCCTAAAGATACATCTGTGGAAATCATAACACAGTAACATTTGTTCGATTCTCAGTGAAGGAGACCTTCAGGTGCTGTAGGTCCAGATGGACATCAAACCAGGACAGACATGTGTTTCCAAGTCACCATGTGATCATTGTCTTAGATCACTGGTTTATTTGTTTTATTTTGCTCAGTGCTTAATCACGTCCGTCTGTTCATCTCAGAACAATGACTAGCCATCAGGAAGATTTTCGCTGTCCTTTTTTTTTCAAAAATAAAAACATCTTCTTGCAAGAATACAGATAAATATAACATCTTAGAATCACCAAATCACCAACTGAGAGAGTACGTGCGATGCACACACCTTCTAGAAGTTACACGTTGCAATGATGACAATAATAACATTATTTGAAAAAAAATTTGTGGACTGAACAGTTAAATGGAGCAAAATGAGGTATCATTTAATAAGACATCAGTTATTTTTGTCACCTTTCAGCCATTCCTGACAAGCATGCATCAAATCCAGTGACCTCACGTGAAATCAACAACCCACACCAGCCACTCACTCTAGAGGTAAAAACAGCGTTACATAAATGGATGTGATGTCAGGAAGGTCCTGGACATCGGTGGGGGGGCTTCCACTGCCGGTCATACAACATGTTCCTTCGTGGTAAAATCTCTTTGCTTGGACACCATGCATTCCTCATCCAAGTTATAATGCGCAGCTCCCACGTCCCGATGATGCATTTGGGTAATTGCACTGCCCAAAAGATTTGAGTTGTGACCTCAGTGCAACCAATTTGGGAAGATATGACTAAATTGAAGCCATCTATCATTCTCTGTGCCAGGCTGGATCTTTAGGCCTCATGTGAAGGATGTGGTGTAGGCAGGCATAGGTATGGTGTCTGTGTGTTTGCCAGCTGACATAGCAAAACAACCTGACAGAGGTCACCAGGATTTATCGCTCCACTGGTTGAACTCAGGAAATGTTACACTATCACTCTCCTGTTACAGGACAGAAACACAGTAGGAAGCTCAATTATTGTTTGTTGGAAGCATCACTGCATACGGTCCACACTGTGTGCACTGTCATATGCTGGCTTACCGTGTCAAAAACACACCCTTGAATTTACAAGAGAATGGAAGCTAAATTACCATGTCATATTAGATTACACTGTTAGTTATTGGAATGAATGACGATACAACGCCGTAGCCTGTTCAATATGCAATGGCGGGGCCTTCAGATATGAACTGATTGCAGCGTTTGGTGTCCGTAACGCATATAGCATAAAAAAGTGTGTGATACTGTATGATGTTCGGTCGATTCTTTAATACAGACAGACCCTCTTAAGTTTCCCTAATGTGAACAGCTATCAGATGTGAGTGAAAAACAATCATTTAATTTACAGACTGATACCTTAAACAAAAGAGCAATATACAAAATGTCACTTAAAGACTAAATAAGATACACACTACATGTTGGTCTCATCCTGGCATCAAGACATACACCAGGTGTGTCTGTAGGATCTGCTACTTGGCTAAAATCAGAGTTAGCATTTCGGTACAGTTGCACAAGTTGAGGTTGGTACAAGAGAGCATGGCAGGCACAACATGGCAGGGTTCGTTCAAAGTGAAGAAGTAAATGAGATCGGGGTTCCCTCAAGGCCCAAAAACCGGAACAAAGAAAAATGAACTCATTACGCTGGGAAAGCGAAGCAGCACAGAGACCCACAGACCACTAAACTTACATGCTCTTCCCCTATTCTTTCCACAGGTGTCCTATAACTGCCTCCACCCAGCTGGCCCTTTAAAAACCCCAACAATGCAAGGCCAGCTGGCTTTCATTAACAGGGTTACCTGTAGATCAGTCACCATGGTGATGTAAGAATTCACCCAATCCCAGCCTTGTACCATTACTCAAACCCCAGCTAGCTCAAGAGTCGTTGTAAATGTATACGTGTGTAAATAAATGCAATATGTAATTGATCTCACTTTGCAACAGAAGACTGTTGAATATGTCATCACAATGTGACTCTGAGCAGAAATGTACTTCCCAAAGCTCACACCTTTAACCTCCAACATCGTGACGCAATCAGCATGGCTCAGCCTTGTTGTCCATGACGTCATAGGAAAGTTCTAGAAAAAATGGCCGACATTGCTGCAAGGTTACAATGGGGAGAACAATAACAGGCAAGATTCCTTGCAAAGCAACAATAAGGAGCAGAAATACTGAGATATGCATTTGCAGGTGTGATACAGTCATTTTGCTATAACCACAACTGACCAGCTTAAGCTCTGTACCAGTAACGGATGTTTCATAAATGTACATTTCCTTGCGTTTACCAAATAAACCAATTTATCTCTGTCTAAAAATAATTTTAAAAAAGGGCATTGTCAAATGCATTACTTACATCTGATGCAGGCTAGGGGATTTTCAGCTACCATCTTTTCAGAGAGATAGGACTACTGGCAGGAGGAAGCAGATTCTTAGGTTACACTGACATTTACAGTCATTGGTTCTTACAACCGAGTCTTTAGACAAAGAATAAATAAATACATTTAAGCCTCAAACAAAGTTAAATATCATCTGCATTGTTGGCTGGCTGGCTGGCTGATGTCCTTCATGTTGCATTGTCATGGTGATGAGTGAAGATTAAGATTGTACAACCCCCCCACTCCCCACCCTTGACACAAGCGCAAGTTTTAATTTGCATCTATGAGGTGGTGCTTCAGTTGGTCTGAAAACATCTACTGATATTGTGCTGAACTGTTTTTATCCACATGTATGTAGGATGGTGTCTGTCGTGCTTGTCCTCCATCCAGGAAAGCCCGTGAATTCTCCACTCTGACACAGAGAAGAGGAGAAAGAAATGACAGTCTTAACACGGCCACGGTAACAGGACTGGGCAGCGCGGTGAAAATGTGACACCAGCTGAGACTCGAACAATGTACATTTCCAGAGGATTGTGCTGGAAACCTTTCACACTGCAGATTCTGCCTTAGAATCGTATAATTAAAATATCACCCTGTAAAATCGTATTTCTATAACAGACAAATGGAGGGAAAGTGAATTTAGAAAAGAGATTTATAGAAACAGTCTCAGATGAGAAACCATCTTGAGGGAATGGTGCCTTGACCCAAATCTCACAGGCTTGGATGGGTGCGCGGAAAGCTCCCCCCCCCCCCCCCCCCAGACAGAGAACGTTTCTCGACTTGAATGGTTGAAGTTTGGTATAATGGACACCCTGGGTGAATCCGAGAATAAGGCCTTGACTCGAGTGCATTGCTGCCCGCGAGATATCAAGGAGACCCCTTCCTTTTCATGTCTGACCTGTCAAGGCCCTCCAGCCAATATATTCCAGCACAGTGAAGTTCAGAGGAAAGCTGGCGCCAGAAGTTCTCTAAGCCAGAAAGTAAGGTGACCCCAGTGCTAAGGGGACACTGGAGCAGATGACACCCAGATATAACCCTGCAACAATGTGCCGGAGAATTTACATCACTCCTTATTTTCCTATTTCAGGGGATCTATGACAGCATCCAAATTATGGTCAGGTGGTCACCAACCACAGAACAGCGAGTACAGGCCAATAAACCCAAGCTACTGTCATCCCAGAAGCGAAATGTGCTATGAGCAGACAGCCCAGGTTGCTACAACTATTCTGTGACATTTATTCAAGGCTTCAGGGAGAGAACGTGTTGTCAAGCTCTGAGGGTGTGGGGACTGATCGAGTTGGGCTGCGAAAAGAGGAGAACCGCAGTTAACTGCCAACAATCATGCCTTAGTAACTCGTTTTCCCTAAAGAATACTATAAGCGGACTCAATCCAGGCAGGACAGCGAATAGGGCCACGTGACACGGAACGGGAGCCAGGAATGAGGACTTCATTTGGGTACGGGTGCGGGGGCGGGCCTTACAAAGCGACAAAGAGCAACGGAAATAACAGGCAGGCATTTCGGAAGCACGCAGGCAAACAGAACAGGCACTGGGTCTTCAAATGGGACCACAACTGAGCACAAGTTCAAGCATTGGGCTTTCAAATAAATGAAAGAATGGATGAAAAATTGAATGAAGGACCTGACATGAGACATGGATACAAATGACATTATGATAGAAAGCTGATGTCAGAATGTCTGTTTTTGACAGTTTTTCCTCCCGTGTCTACACTGCAGAGACTTGAACAGTCTTCTTCTACACGTTTGGTGATTAGAAACATTTACACAGTACCTGCTTTCTAGTCTTCTGAACCCTTTCCATTTATGCTGTCACCAGTGTAGCCCTCTCAGCAAAGGCTTTTATCTGGACGTGTAATCCTAGAGCCACATGTCGCATCAGACCCAAAACGCCTATGCTCGCAGAGGATGCTTACGACATCCGTGCTTCGATAATGACGGCGATTTCACATTCTTGAATTGCACTGTGTGGGAGGGCACCTATTCATAGAGCATGGCCATTTTCAGCAGTACCGGGCTCTGAAAGCAACATTTCTCGGACCGATAAAACAGAGGAGAGAGTCTGTGTGCCTTGAATCAGGATAAAACCATCGTCATCGCTAAGGTACAGATGGCGATTGATCATTGCCAACATCATGACCGTACTGTATGTGCAACATTAGATCATTAGAATGGCTGTGATGGGATTCATTTTAAAAACCATGGACAGAGGTCAAGTCACTTACAAAAGGAAAAGAAACAAAACTTTCTTTGTATTACTTCTGTAAAGCAAAGGATTATGGGAAAGCCGCCTGTCCTGCACACAATATGCTCTCTCCTGGGTCTTCATAATGCGCTTTGCGTAGCGTGTGACCTGTGGAGTAGCCTTTGCCTGGTGAGCATCTGTATATTGCGGCTCATCCTTCCCACAGAAAGGGTCCACCACTCAGGTGACCTCATGCCCACCTCTCCTTTGGCCGGATCCGCCGCAGGTTCAGAGGTCATGATTCTCAGGTTAGGCTGCTAATAAAGGGGCAAACAGAGGCCAGCTCTTGTCTCCAAGCTCTTCTGTGTGGCGCTGCCTAGAAACGGCACCTCCCACGCCCCCCAGCTTCGTCTGTCAGAAGATTCCACAACGTCCGGTTTTAATTTCACGCGATACAAGCACTCACGATACATAGAGCTAAAGCTGCTTTGGCTTTTTTCCCACTGCGATTTCCAGAATAAGTGCTACGGCAAAATAATTTCCCGCCGTTTGAGGAGAGGCCCAGACTCGCGGCTATTCACACTGATATGAAGGTAGCGGCTGCTGCTAAACGAGAGTCTGCAATTTGGCATTTGAATGTGTCAATTTAACCCGACCTCTTGTTTTTCTCTGAAATTTCCATCACAAAGGAGAGCCGAAGACAAGCGGGTATAAATCATTCATTGACTCTTTATCAGCTTGAACCTAGATGCACACAACTCCCGGACTGACGACCTGGAGGCTGGTACGGCTGGCCCTAGTTAACATCAATGCAGATAGCAAATTAACCTCTATCCTCAACGGGACTGAGAACATCTCTACCAAGCATTTTAACTTTCCTGTACATTCTGTTTTTTTTCTGGACATCTCTCTTTATTGCATTTCAGTATCCACTCTCAATCTCTTCCATCTCGAGTCATCTGCTTTCATTCTATTCAACTATTTTTGGGGAATCAACCAAAAATCAGAAGAGAAAGGGGGCCATAAAGAGTTAATTTAAGATTGTACCATCTCGAGTACAGGGTGCACCACTGGGTAATGATAATCACAATAGTGCCCCCAGTGGCACTGAGAGCTGTTTTTACATCCATCCTTCATGAAGGGTTAATTTATGACTGTACCATCTTGAGTACAGGTTGCGCCACTGGATAATGATATTAACACTGATGCCACCAGTGAAAACTCTTCTTACATCCATCCTTCCGACTCAACTCTATTCAGAGTGGTGGGGGGGGGGGGGGGGCTGGGGCCTACCCCAAGCACCCTGGGGGCCCTGGGGGGGGGGCCAACCCATTGCGGGGGACAGCCACACCCCAGGGCCCCCCCGGCCCCATCAATGTAAA
>JAACJT020000013.1:3843461-3855092 GCA_009936485.2 Gymnarchus niloticus
TACGATACAATCAACAACCCCCCTCTCGCCGCCGACCACTTCTCCTCCCGCCCCGGGTGGTGGGGGGGGGGGGGGGGGGGGGGGGGGGGGGGGGGGGGGGGCTGGAGCCTATCCCAAGCAGCCTTGGGGCACTAGGTAGGGGACCAACCCATTGCAGGGGACAGTCACACACTATGGACCACTCAGTCACATCAATGTAAAGCAGGGGAGAGCATGCTCCAAGCACAAAGGGCTGGAGATAAGACTGAAACCCCCAACCCTGGCGGTGTGAGTCACCATGTTCCCCCTCCAAGCTGTTTTCCATAACTGCTTACTCAGTGAGGGGGAACTGCAGTCAGACAGGTGCAGGAGACTCCCCCTTGAGGGGAGGCCTACTAAAATAATATTAAATTATTCTAGAAATCAAGCAAATATTGGAATTTAAAGAAACACAAAAATGAAATGGGGACTAGGCCACACAAATATGCTCCTCCCATTTTTGGTCATGAAAACACGTGGTCCTAACACAATCATTTCACTCAGGGGTGTATGCCTGAGTCCCTCTTGCAGAACGTGCTCATGAAGCCATCAGACCTAGATGTCTGCCAGTTAAATGCCAATTATGGTGCTTTTTTCAAGTATAGATTAAAACATTATCGTTAATGGGATGAGTAAATTTAATACCATCCATACTTCCTGCAAATGCACCGTTACCCAGAATATCGATCCTCTGCTTTTACTGACATATTTAATATTGCACTAGTACAAATATTACGTTTTGTAAAACATATTATTTTAATTACTTAAATGGTTTATCAATTACTTTTACTCTTTAGTGACTCGAGTCGCTTACAACCTTTTCTTAGTCAAACATATATGGAACATAAAATTACTGCTTTGTAATCAGTTGAGCTTATTTTGAGCATAACACAGTGAAAAAGCTGTCAGTATTTATACATGCTGATATATATGTGATTAAGAAAGATAAATAAGACTGGCTCTACTTAGCTATACGATGTCGTATGTGCCTCTGACGAAACAATGACACTTTACCATATTATATATTTTTAATATTATTGATAATGTGTTATTGACAAAGCTTCAGTCTATTAAAATCATTATGTGAGCTGTGTTTTATTCAGGGAAAATTATAAGCACTATTTTGTACATTAATTTAATTCTTATTTGCTTGTAACACTAGGACTGCACTTCAACAATGAAACAATCTTAATGAGGTGTTTTCCAATCAGCACTTTTGTGTCGTGACTTGTGTTGGTCTGTAGAAGGACAGATTTCCGATGCCTGGTTTTTCTGCCGTGTGCCCATGATGCCCAGGAAGAAGACAAAGGCTCCAAGGTCAAATTCCCCCGGAAAATGAAGGACAAGTTATTGATCAAACTCTGCCGAGCGGTCTGACTCTTAAAGGTCTACTGTGCTCACCTACCAAACAGTGAATCATTATGGAGGCTGTAGCAAGGTTAGCTCAAGCTAATATTTACTTTTTGTAATTAAAGCAGCCTTGAGGAACGTCTTGGTCGGTTTTTCAGTGGCTGTCCAATTAATATCTGATAATAATTGCTAGCTCCTTTCTGCAGGACTAGTGAAAATGGTTAAGTCATGTTTGTGTCACTCTTTCCTGTTTCGTTCACCAGCCAATGGCTGTGATCTGTGATGCAGTTATTTAAAGGCCCTGGCTGGCAGCTGCTGCATTAAATGCTTTGTTACTTATATTGTGTAGAAAATAGCCAGACTATGGACTGTGGAGGCAGCGTTGATCGGCTGTAGAAATGTTTCGATTAATTTAACACGCCAATTTTCGACATTTTCTATGTTCATCTTTTCAGTCGTAGAATGTGGAGTTTTGACCGCTTATCATAAAAAAGACTCGCACCCGTCAATTATAGATCTGCTGAATTATAGAAGAGTAGAGCTCACTCATTAAAGGAGTTTGAAGGAATTTAGGCATCTTGTGTTTTACATCCATGTTATATGGGTACTCAGGAAAGTTGTATAGCTCCACCAGCTGCCAATTAATTTAAATATATGTATATACATATATATATAATTTTTAATTTTTTTTAAATTTCTAGTCACCAAATGGCATGCAGTAAGCAACTAGTAACGAAGCCTACCACATTGACACCTGCAACCATGCAATCGGTGATTGTGCCTCTGGCAGGATTTGAAGACAACCTTTTGAATAGGGAACTGAGCAGTTCTGGATTTAAATTGAAACACACATGCCTGTCCCATGATGCTCAGCAAATGGTGTCCTGATGATGATTATACATCTCTACCCCTCTGCTGACTGCTGTCCTATTCTCCTGCTCACCAGCCATTTGCACCTCTATTGTGGCCTGTGTAATGATATTCCGAGGTCAGGTTAGTCCCGCAAACTGTGTGGGCGTGCGGCGGCTCTTCATTCCGGAAACTTCTCACGTCTGCGGAACAGAACAATGAGGAGCTCCCGCCGTGGGGGGTGGGGGGTGGGATAAAGTGTTCCTTGGATGATGATCCCTAGCAGCAATGCCGACTTCCCCATTGTCCACATGGCAAAGGCAATGCTGACAGCCAGGATGGCGGGGGGGGGTGTGTGCAGAGGGAGGGACTGGGAACAGCGACGGGATTAAAGGAGGAGGGTGAGATGTCAGAAAGTTCCTGGAGGTGTTTAGCCACAGCTGTCGCACTTCCTGGTACAGAAGAACAGAGGAGAGCTAAGCCCCTTCGTGCCAGGGTCTGCGTGGGCTCCGTCTGGAGGTGCTTCACTCACACATGGCTCCTGCTTCGCTCACCAGCAACCGGGAAAAACGCCCCAGAAAGGTAAGGCTGCCCAGTTACATAAATGTAAATCAACTGCACTGATTCATTATTTGCAGGCCTCGTTAGGCATCACAAATCCTTACCAGGTATGATTTCTGTTTGATTTAATGACAAAATAATGCTGAGCATTTAAGAGCCTACAGCACGAGCACATCATTTACTTGCTGGATTCAGGATTGTAATATAATTGGAAGAGGTTTGGTTTATAACTCAAGGCCAATGAATCAAGATGGAGATTATTTCAAGCGGGCTGACAATTCCCAATTTTGTTTGTCCATGGGTCTGGCAAGAGAGGATTGCGTAATGTTGTGAAGGTAAAGTCTGTGTACTGAACCCTGTGACCAGGTGATACATTGGAATATGGCAAGGGACGTGTTCTTTTATAGGCTGGTGTCCATTGATATTTCACTGCGTATGTGTGTGTCAGTGATTAGTGTGTATGTCATTAGTGTGGCTGTAATTATAATTATTCTTTGGCCTTTTACTCTGTGTATGGAAGAAGGCTGTAAAAGCTGGCTTTCAGCTATATGGGGGGAGCTCATATCCTGCTGTGGGTCTTTCAGTATGTCTGGGTGTCACTTTCTGACTCCTGGTGCCCTCTGTTGGTTTGGTCTCAGATGTTCTCCTGTGTTTGTGTGCTTCAGGCTATGAGGAGCTTCTCTGAGCTTCTGCTGTGCAGTGCTCTGACCCTCTGCCTGACCCCACCCACCCGAGGGTTCTCTAGGGGGGCGAGCCGGTCGTCCTGCCTGGACATGAAGCCAGGTCACATAAGCACCCAGCCTCAGGCCCCAAGTCGCGGGTTTGTCATACTCTACACTGACACGAGCTCCTATCTCCCTGGAGACACTGTGGCAGGTAAGCTAGGGTGAGATGATCGACTCAGTGTGTGTCTGGGTCCAGGGATCCAGCCCATTGGGGGTGTACAGAAACTCGAGAGATATTGGACCAGGCACTTCATGATGGGACCATGTGAAAATTCCTCCACTTGGAATGGTGAGCAGAACCAGGTGACAGAGGGATTATAGGAGGAAGCCTTGCTTATTATAGGGTGGCAGAGGGACAGGCTGGAGATCACACCAATAAATATGAAGGGAAAGAAGCTACTTCAGAGGATGAGAAGATAAAGAAAATGAGCAAGAGGGAAAGGGAATTTGTGGAGGAGCACTGAACCTTTAGTACAACAAACCACAAAGTCAGGATAACAAGAAAACCTGCTCCCCCCCACAACAGACTGCTCTAGTATTGTACAACAACATGATAAACCTGAGCAGCTCTGAATATAAACAAGCAGACAAGCCCCTGCAGTCTCTGGACCAATAACAACACGGTCTTCACACTGCATAGAGATGGCACTTCGGGGGTTGGCTGGCAAGAGAACCTCAGAGACCACTGCAGCAAGGGTTGATGCCTGTGTTCTATCTTTGGCTAACACTAGGGGGCGCTGTGTTCCAAAACAAAGTAAACAGAACACAGACATGACCCCCTTGGATGCTGTGGACCAGGAAATTTCGGTCCCGGTCCAGGAGGGCAGGATCAAATTCTCCCCCTATCATGCATGTCATCCTCGCCAAGGTGCCCCTCACACTGAATCCAGCCTGACTGAGAGATCTTAATAAGCTGGCCAGCCTTTGTGAAGCCTCCATTTTCTTTTCAAGATGAGGATGTAATTAGGAATGACATTAAATATGAACTCATGTTGTACTGAAATAATTAGTCTCCATTAGAATATTTTGGGCTGTAATCAGTCTGCGCTGATGGAGTCTGTAGCTGCACTGGCCCGCAGCCATCCTGTTAATCGCTCGACTGATTTCTCTTTCATCTTGTTTTCTGTTACCGGCTTCATTTGGTTTATTTATTTACTTAGCAGGTACTTTCACCTGAGGTACCTTACATTGCGTTTTCTTCTACATGTTAAAAAACAGTTAAAAATTAAGACATGACTATTAAAGGGTGTTCTTGGCCCAAGCACGTAATAAGATGGTTTCTGGCTCCAATAAGATTTGCTGTTAACCAATTTCGACCTTTTGTAAATGCCATATGAGGATAAAAAAAAAAAAAAAAAAAGCGGGTGCATCATGTTCATTCTTCAGCAGTCCCCTGTTGTCCAGTTGCATCTGTACCTCGGATGTGGGTCTCATCCCTCCCTGGATCTGGTGTGAACCACACTGGCCTGTCTCCCCCCCAAACAGTGTTGGTGAGAAGTACCAGGGACTTCATGGGCTTCCTGCTGCAAGCACGGACAGTGGCCAAGCAGCAGGTGGCAGGCTCCTTCATCCTGACCCCCCCGGGGTCACGACTGCTGGGCTGTGAGGCGGAGAGCGACACGGTGACACATGCCGACAAGCTGCTGAAAAGGAACCTGTCCTTTGTGTGGAAGGCGCCGGAGCGGCCTACAGGCGACGTGCGATTTCTGTAGGGGGCACCGAGCGTTTGCAGAACTTGGACATAAAAAACACTATTATAATCCTATATGACATTACAAATCCATCCATCCATCCATCCATCCATCCATCCATCCATCCACGGTTGGCTTATCCTGGGGGCCTTAAGCCTATCCCAGGTAGCCTAGGGCACAAGGCTGGGGAACACCCTGGATGGGACACAGTACAATATTATGGTTACTACATAATTAGCGTAATAAGACCATAATGATTCTTCATTGCCATTATTATATTACTAATTAGGCACTCATTACAGTGGCGCACACAGTAATTCCACAGCATAAGGGATAATGAAAATAAGAATTCTTGAACCAGAAAATGAAAAAGATTATGGAATAAAGAAAAAAATCGTAAAAATAAAAACAAGATACGAGAAAATTCTAACAAACAAAAACAGGCAGTATACACAGCTGCCACGCATTGAAGATGTTTATAACTGCTTAGAATTGTGCTTGGCTTATAGAACACTCCACCTTTTGATGCTGATGTTTACTGTAGTAGATTGTAAGTACAGTGTCTACACACTGGAAATGGTAACATCTTAAACACACCATTATTCCAGGGACATCCAGAGATTCAGATAGTGAGTGTCCATCTCTCAGACATTTGTTATATTTGACTTACTGATATTCAAAAATAGTTTCATTTTTGCAGTGAGTCCTAATACTGTGATACCGTCTGCTGTAGACCTGGTGGCCAGTGATGGGTTACTTTTTTCTTTAGGTCATATTGTCTGGGGGCTGGAGAGGTAGTGTTGAGTTAGATTACCTAGGAGGGGGCGAGGCTCACGGTGCTCTGGGCATGGATATCGCCAGGTCTTTTTTTAACCTCCAGTTTTTCCCACTTCTCTTCACATTAGGGTCAGTCATCGATTGGCCAGCAGGCCAGCAGGACACTGAACACTCCGAAACCAAACATGTCAGGAGTTTCAAAGAGAGAGAAATCGTGTAAAACGGTAGATGCTGAGAGGGCGGATCTTCTCAGGCTGACCTTTGTCTGCACTCTTTCTCCAGAATAACCGTGGTACAGTCGTACTTTGTGTATTGGGCTGGAATAGAATCCACTTTGGTGACCGATGGCACTGCGAAGATCAGTGGCACAGAGGCAGCATCAGCACAGGAGGGTCTTATGAGGACCACCGACCCAGGTAACCGTACTAAAATGCTGTGACTTATCGTCATGGTTAAGGTCCAGCTAGAGAAGGTTAGATTTTGCAGTTTATTTCTTTAAACAGCACATAATGTTAGCTTTACTTTTATGTTAGACTTCCAGGAGTCAGTCATTACCTTCATGCTCTCTCCAGATATTCCCCAACAGGAAATACTATAAATTCTAATCTGTAATTTAAAAGATTATGAATTATGCTTGTGTTCCCTGTTTATGGTAATTTTCCATTGTGACTTTTCCCTGGGCTAACATTGAGTTAAGTTTAATCAAATTTAGGAACGTCGTGTTTTAAACACTTTTACAAATATGCATAAAAACCAAGTACAAACAAAAGCAGCGTAAAGGAACGGGCGTCCTCTAGTGGCGAATCGATGTATTGCATTTGAATAGCTGATCCAGTCGCGCCATTTTTTAACATCATTTCCGATTCCTTGCCTATGAAAGTTTCCTCTCTGACAGTAATTCCCCTTGTTTCATGTACAAAATAAATTTTGAGCCTTAAATTAAAACATCAGAAAACCGCACTGGATAAGGGTTTTAAAATAATTTTTTTTCTTAAATAAAAAAAGAAACAAGCCTAAGTCTGAAGCTATGACTGAGAAATTTTTAAAAATACACTTTACGTAAAATTATTTTGTTCTATGAATATGCCTACGCGTCCTTTAAATCAGGTTTTTAAGCTGGGAAACAATGTGTGATATAAAATAATCCGATGTAGATCAGTAATACAACAATAACCAATTAAATATACTTTAACTGAATCATTCATTTCCCCAGGTGATGTCAGGTTTGAAATCTGAATTATTTGAATACCAGAAAGGCCTTTTCTGTTGTACCTCGTACCTTTGAGTGGGCTAGCTGGAGTGAATGTAAAAGTTCAGTCTCTGAAAGCTGATCTCCTCCTCCTCATCACAGTGGGGAACGTTACAGATTCTCCTCTTCTGCATCTGCAGGCTCCACCCTACCAACTGGAGAGGCACTCCTTGGTGGGGGCATCTCCCAGGTGACAGTTACCCATGACGATGGGTTGTTTCAAACTGGCACCACGAAGCCTTCTGCAGCAGACTTGGAGGAGCATGACATGCCTACCCACACTGGTGGCTCCGTACCTCTCACACTGCCTCCAGACCTGGGACAAATAGGGTAGGAGTCATGGGTCCAAGAGCACAGAACCACCACAGTAATTAACCTGCTGATCAGACAGAAACCTCTAATCCACGTGTGACAGCCATGTTGACGAGTGTTCTGTAAGTGTACGACCCTTAGCTGTTTACAGAGTATGATGCGCCATGCAATAATAGTAAGTAAGGCCCACCTGTGCCCACCAGCCACACAGCCTGACCTCCACTTTACGGTGCTTCTCTCCAGGGAAGGCAGCCAGACCACCGTCTCCAAGCAGCAGGACTGCCAGGAGTGTAAGGACAGCAAAGAGGTACAGTGAGCAACAGGGGGGCGCCGTGGCATTTCTGTGCTTTCAGGCATCTTTCATAGGAAATGCTTTCCTTGCTCCTGATTATATTTTGGAAAATGCAAGTCATTCTTCGCTCAGTTTTTTTACCTGTGTGTGGTGAGAAGCAGCCTGTGATTTTATGCTAGATGTATACGGGGCCTGTAGGTTGCACCTTTTGATGCTGGGCTGATCCCCAGAGGAATGGAAATCAGATGTTGTGAAGCTCTTCAAATTAAGGTCACTTTCATTAAATTTTCACAGGACTCAGTCACACACGAAACCCCACTGCTGCCAGTAAGCCCAGAGGGGGGCGCTGTAGAACCCTGGCGAGCCCAGCACAGCTTGCTGATCGGCCCTGACCTTGACACCACCCATGCCGAGATGGGGGACAGCAGCTTCACTAGAGTAGGACCCTGGTCACAGGCCACATCTTCACCCCCTCGCCACTTCGACTCAGGCATCATGACCCTAATCACTCGCTCCTGGCTGGAGAAGGCTGGCACTGGGCTGAACGTGTCACGTGGGGGCAAACAGGGACCACCCAAGGAGGAGGTGCCAGGGAAGGTGCCTTCCCTGGGTGGAGCCCAGCTGGGCATCCTGCTGGGAATGGCAGCGGGCCTGGGCATGGTGCTGGCAGCAGCCCTGAGATACCTGCATGGGCAGTACTGCTGGAAACGCAGCGAGGTCTCCTTGGGAAACAGCAGAGGCAGAGGTGGGGTCATCCATGTGCAGGAGTGTGGCGATCTGGTGCAGGTGCGCAAAATCCGGCAGGACAGCTTTGTGCTGCTGCAGGCAGAGTACAACGTGCTGACCCCCCCCGGAAACTGAGAAGAGCTGCCTTACACAGAACCACAGACACAAAGCACAGATGCTGACCAACCTCAGCTAGACATGGAGCCACAGTCCGACATGGCCTTACTCAGAGCGACAAACAGACTGGCACAGGCCGACACGGATCCACAGATTAACAAGGCCTTACACAAGTCATAGACCATCACAGCTTTACACGAGTCACATACCTTAAACGAGTCTTAGCCCGACACAGCCTTACAAAGAGTCACAGACGCAGGCACCATCTTCTATCAGGCAGCGCTGCCACCTAAGATCAAACATGCATATACAACATGACTTACATTTACTATATGACTAGCAGCACATTACCGGAATTTTATAAAAAACATACACATTTTACTTTAATTCAGTGTACTTACCTACAAATAGTTAATAGGTGTACAAAACATTCTCCTGTTCGAATCATATTAATAGTACTTAAAAACACGGCCTGTCAAAAGGCATGAACCATAGAATACTGCCGTAAAAACTGTTTTATTAGGATATAATAGATTTTAAATTGATTTAAGAAATGTAGACACCTGAATAAAGTAGATGTCTAAGACACACAAACACTTTTCATACAATTTCTTTTATTTGAAAGACACCATGTCTTACTTTTCAAAATTCTGTTGGTAGAAAATTACAAGAAATAAAAAAACAGAACAGCATCGTTTAGTGAATGGCCAGAAAACGTAATTCACCATTTGTCCACAAGAGGTCAGATTTGTACAGAAAATCAAAATTACAGGAATGCGACCATGCCAGTATTGGGAAAGTATCAAAGTTTAAAAAAGAAAAGCAACCACGACAGCAGCGTAGCTGGATGGAATCGAAAAAAAACCAGAGATGAGGAGATTCTCTAAAAACACACAAAAGGGGCAGTTTTAGCTTCAGCATTTCTAATATACTCTGCAGCAAAACAGAATAGAAAACCCAACAGATTTGAAATTATTGAGCCTTCACAGGAGCAGAAAGACCAAAGTGTTGAAAGACCAGGGACAAAATAATTCAGTCAGACACCTAAACACAAAAGATAGCAGCAGTAGTCCTTTCGTTAAAATAACTCAAATTTAGATTCTTTCAAAACAGTAGTTTTTTTGGCATCGAGTAAATAAGGAATGCTGCAAGCTGACTAACGGAAGACAATGGGAGAATCTGGCAGAAAGAAAGAAAACATTTTAGCCTTCAGTAACAGTTCTTTCTTCATAAAAATGACTTTTTGCTATAAATTTGGAGCACACAGCTGAAGCTGTAAACAATTTGAAATGAACTGCAGACAGTATTGATTTAATCACAGACTTAGAATGAATGACATTAATGAATTTCCCACACATAAAATGGAGAGAGAGTACACACACACACACACACACACACCAGAACACCGAGAGCACAATCGTCATTCGTCACAGACGAAAAGTAACAGAGTGATGGCCGGTCCACTATAGCTCACCTGACACTAAAGGCCCGACGGGCCAAAGACGCTGCAGGCGCCTGGAGCACCTGCTAAAGGCCACTGTTTTTCCATTGCACACCCACGGCCTCCTGGCTAGGGAATGTGGCAGGTTCTGTAGGCCTCGTAAATACAGGAACAGAGCCTTGAGTAGATGGAGTAGACCCATCAGAAGCACCTCGACACTACACGACTCTGACTAGAACCTGACGAACTGGTGGTCGCTAATGTTCCACAGCAGGAACTCACAACCATAACTTTCTCACTAACTTTGGCATTTTCTATGGATTCATTAAATTGTTCCAGGACTGTCTCAAAGTGACTCAAACCGGGTTAGACTGAATGCTAAAGGATCAATGCATATTAAGGCTGGTTAAGGTTAATCAAAGTGACTCACTGTGGCCTTGAAAAAGACTCACCCCAAGATATACATCCAATTTAATTTGATAGTCAGGTATGTTAAACATTAACAAGCAGTAATTGGTCCTTAATATAAAAAGAGCTTTACTCTCAGCTCTCAAACATTTCTTCTCACAGTAACACTGATGGCTGAAAAGAAACATCTTCAATAACCTCAATCTAACCAACAGACACAGACACAGCATCTACTCACTGCTGTTGACCACAATGCTTTTGGGCTCCTTCATTATAGCAGCTTCCAGCACCAGCATGCTGATATTCAACTTAGTTAATGGAATGAGCTGAACAGAATTTCCTCTCACAAGACGTCTGAAAGCCTCTGGGCAAAAACACAGGGACGTCAATGCTCTGAATTCTAAATGACATAGTTCCTCCGCTAATTAGTGCTCACTGAGTAAAGATCGCCACATTAATGGACTCTTCCTTCACCAAATCATGGATTTTCACAGGCAGTAACTTTTTGGTTATTTAAACAGTGCTGCATGATGTTTTATTGATTGCCAACAAGTTTAAGGTAATATTGCAGACAAAAAAAAAAAAAAGATAAAAAACTGAATCACCAGAAGGTAACACTGTTTAAGTGTAAGGAAACAAGATTGATGGGACCCCAATGCAGACTTTCAGACACTGTGACCATTAGATACAATCGTAGATTGTCAAATACTCGTTATTTGAAAAATACATCTATAAAAACAGAAAGGGCGCTATAAAAGCACACAGCTGAGGCTGCCTCGATCAGTCCGGCGAGGCTGCCAATGCGGACCCAGCATGGTGTCCCAGGCTGTACTTGGGGGGTTCATTCACAGGATCACTCACGCATAGGAAATCGTTTATAGAAAGGCGTCTGTGTGTGGGAGGAAATCCAACAACCACTGGATGGATGGGCAAATGGGGCAAGGGGCCCCAGGGGGTCTGGAGAAGGCACTTGAGCTGCTCTGGGTGTGACCAGCTGAGGTCCTAGCATGGGGCTTAAACTGGACCAGAGCTGGTTCCGTTCTGTTCCATTTTCCTTGTGTGCGCAGGTTCTGTCAGATAGGCTGCATTTTGGTGAGCTGTGCTGCCTGTGGGGG
>JAACJT020000013.1:3860274-3889954 GCA_009936485.2 Gymnarchus niloticus
GGGGGGGGGGGGGGGGGGGGGGGGGGGGGGGGAGGGGGGGGGGGGGGGGGGGGGGGGGGGGGGGGGGGGGGGGGGGGAGCGGGAGGGGGGGGGGGGGGGGGGGGGGGGGCGCGACAAGCCACGACAAACTCCACCCGACAGCCGAACAGGCGTGTGGGTTCGAGGGAACCCGCTAAGGGTCAGGGATGCACCTAGAGCAGCACTTAGAGCGTTCCGGATGGAAGCCGCCACTGCGGTGACCCCATTCTAACGGGCGCACATAATCACCGCAATCTGTATTCACAACGGCGCTCGGCACAACTGAGAGCGCAAAAAAATACAAATGAATAAATAAAGCTGCTCTGACCTCTGAAGGGATTTCACAGCACTGCTAAATCGAGAGAAATCGACGCAACGTGTTAATATTTGAGCAGCCGACGATGCAGCAGAAGACATAATTTAAGTCGGGTCTAAAAAGCAAGTGAGCGTGTTGTGGGGAATTAAAACGATGAATCACACCCCCCCAGATCCGCGCTTTATGGTGACCTGGAGACAAAAAAGGCTGCAGGACGGATGAGCCACACAGGCATTTGTAAAGGTTTCGTCACCCAAGACGCTTTTGGGAACATTTACAAAATCATCACTGAGTAGACTGTTTAAAAAAAAACACAACAAAGCTTACATTCCCACACCAAGCCATTCATGGTCCACTTCAATTATGTATACAACAGGGAAAAAATGCAGCCAATTAATTATAGCACAATTCCACTAATTAATATTGAAATGACCTGCACAGAGAACCCCCACAACCTTACTTAAGGTCACATATACATCAGGTATATAAATATAAGCTGGCTGCAGGGAAGGGTCCATCTCATTAATCCAATTCCATGCGGCCTAGCCTGGGACCACTCTCCAGTGCCTTCAGGCATTACTTCACAGGATAATTACATATTTGATGAAAACTCTTTTATTTTAAAATACTCTGTTCTTTGCCAGAACACGGAGCTTGGCTGGGAGGTGAATTTAACCGTGTCTGCTTGCAGGCTGAGCTGTAGGCCATGTTAGAATCCAGTAGCCACGCCTCCACCTTCACCGCCAGTCCTCTGATTGAGCTTATCGATGGCTGTGCGTGTGGAGGAGGGGACTCGGAGGGACTGTTTTTCATCCCGGCCCTCTCCTGAGCATCTTGACATTAAGGCAGACTCTGGGACTCTGCAAAGTTTATGTGGGACGCATGGCTGGCTTACGAGCGAGGCCAATCAGCCCGTGTCCATTTCACAGCCATGCTGCTGCTTTCAGACGGGGAGCAATGTGTGAAGTCACTGCAGATTTGAGCCCTGTGTTATTTTAAAGCAAAATGTGGACAGATAATCAGAAAGGTCAGGAAGATCTTTTGTTCTTGACCACCATGCCCTCCTCCCTTTAATGGAAGATAATTGTTTAAATCAAAAAAAAAAAAAAAAAAAAAAAAACCTATAAAAGCTTCTATATGAGCTACGCTGATTAAGAATAGCTGGATAGCTGTCAGTGATGGGGGCTGCATCATTAATTCATCGCAAACAGTGGGTTTGGGTGTGTCACTTTGAAAAATATTTAAAACGGGCAGCCTGTAATAGGATCATGAAGAGGGGTTCTGCCTCATTAAGATTTTATCAGAAAATTCTCTTTCATATGAAATACCCAATATAGACTGTCAGAATCAATCAGGTCTGGGCAAGACAAAGACAGACCAGACGGGCAGAGCGTCAACCACGCGCTTCTGATCTCTGCCGTCTGTCGTGACACCAGGTATGGTGGACCCCCGACGGGAAGCTGCCCCGTTGCTATCAGAACTCCGAGGCTGGAACAGGGGGCTTTAGAGCCTGAGAAGGCCACGCTGAGGTGGGGTTTCTTGTGGAGGAGCCCTCTCACCATGCATGCTCTCGGACCAGAACACACCTACAGATCTGCCCAGGAAAACCCTCAAATACTGACTGACTTCCACAGAGGAAAATAATATCTGACCCTTCAAGGGTTTCAATTTGACCGACAAAGATGGTTGACACCAACATGTTGAAACAGTGAAAGCATCCACAGCCTGGAAGGTAGGGCTTCCTGAAGCACACATTAGTTCAAATCGGTTGAGTTCATTCTCTGTGAGGGAGGATTTTAGGCTTTGTGGACTAACAGAGGATGAAAGGTGTCAAGAAGATGGTCACAGGATATCCCCAGGAAACCCATGTTTCTCACCTGTTCTACCACAGGGGATTTCTAAAAGGACCACACACCCAGAGGCAGATGCTACAGGTGTAGCCAGCTTAGTCTGTTTGCCTGGGACAGATGTGCGATCAGCGAGGCTGCATTCGTCAGGCATTTACCGGTAAAATCTGGCCGAGCCCTAATTGGTGAAGATCCCGATTGACCCTGAACAGCCCTGGGAATGGAGGAACCTGCGGTGGACTCACCTGGCCCATGATCAGAGGAACCACAACGGTCACAAAGAGCTGCGAGAAGATGGAGGAGAACGGCACCGAGGAAGAGGAGCCCAGCTGAAAGAGAGACCCGGGTCACACGGTGCCTTCTGGAAAACGGTAGAAGATTCGAGACGGGCACACAGAGGACAGAGAAGCACGGCGGACACATGGCTCCCATATCATACAGACAGACTTAGCAGCGCGACTGACACTCCGGATAACAGTGACATCACCAGACAGGCGTGCACACAAGGGCTGTTTTTCCCTGCGGAGGGAGACACGCTGTGGATTTGCAGAATCTTGGCTCTGGTCTAAAATCTCTAGAATCCCCTTCTAAACCATGTGCTTGAAGCCCAAATTTAAAGGTTTTTTGTCCCCTTGCAGGACAGAAAAATGGTCAAAATAAATCTAAGAACTGCATGCAGACTCCTGGGTGTCCTGGCATGTCATATACAGACACAAAGACCTCAGCCTGTGCAGAAACTCAAGCTGATCTTAACATGTTTGGCTAAGTAATGCTGTGACAGCATATAATTACCTTCAAGGTGATTACCTCCGAGAGAGGCGCATTACGGAATGATGCTCTGGAAATCACTAGGTAGGAGGAGTGTAAAGGTACACAAAAATCATGGTTCGCTACGTACCTCGCTTATGAGGTCACAGTTCTGTATGTTTTCGGTACAGCGGGGGGGAAAGAAACAAAACATAAATTGCTTCTTTTTTTCCTTTATTAAACAGTGGCTTACGGAACAAAGTATGACTGACTTTCTTAAAAAAGTCTGTCAATACTGCAGCAACCTACTAAAAAAGTAAAATTTACTTAAAAGTAAATCAAAATAAATATTCTCTCAAGTAAATACAACATAAAATAAATATCCATTAAGGTGCACATTTAGAAAATGAACTGTACCTGACCTGTATTTTATTCACATTAGCAGCTTTCAGCTTCATAGAAGAACTGTGCAACACAAATATTCCGAATGTTGCTCGGGGGAAACACACAAAGGTTCTGCATTTGCTGCACTGGTTCGGTACATGTGCGTACCGAATCGAAAGACCCGTACTGGAAATTTTTGCTATGAATCTGTGTACCGTTACACTCCTACTAGGTAGTATGTGTAATGACGGTGTTTTGGCCTTAGAGAAGTACATGAACTCCAAAGGGAGACAAAACAACAAGCCATCAGAAGACAATATTTATACTGCTTATGTATTATCACAATGGTCTTCAGGAACATGCTTATTAAGGGAATATTTTCCAGAGTGAAGCAATCAGACATTACACTTAGGCAGAGTTTCATCACAATGGTGATCTTTGAGGTGAGGCATTGAGGGCAACGCATGCAGCCAAGTTGGGTGCAAATTTAGTGCAGGAAGCGTGTACTGAGGTACGAGCTCCAGAAAAGGGGTACTTACGAACAGGAGGAGCAGCAGCGGCGTGACCACAATACCCTGAAAAAGAGAGAGAGTAGACCCTGAAGGAAAGGAATGTCTGTTGTTTCATACGGAGGACAGTGCCTCAATGGAGAGACTGGAATGCATTTAAACCCTGACCATTCAGGCAATGCTGTGTTTCTGTGAGGTATGCCAGGATCGGATCCCAGTCCAATGGAGTGCTGGACAGGGCCTCCATTCTTCCCAAGGTTAGACTCATGTCCAAGAATGAACACGTCCTTACGAACCTCCGGGACCAGGAAACAACTGGGTTCATGAGAAGGCAAACAGACCCACGGGACATGGAGCCGGAGTGCAGAATGTGGTCATTTTTACAGGAAGGGGACCTGAGTAATTTAGGAAAAACGGGTTTCATTCTCTAACTTAATTAAACAAGGCAATCTGCCAAACAGCCAGACCATACCTCGCAGTTTCACTTCCCTCAAACACACAGAAAACTCACCCTGTATGTAATATGACACGTTACAGGTATGGTCTGTTTTACACAGAAACCGAACGCTGGTGTCTTTGAAACCATCACCTTCAGTCAGTGTGTACACACTACAGCTGTACTGTCTGCCTGATGCATCAAACCAAATGAACTCTTACCTTATTCCCCCAACCACATTTCCAAAAAAATGACTGAAACCAGTGCTCAAAGTGGGCTGGTACTCACTGGTATGCAGTACCAGCACCACCAAATTTTACCCTTTTGAGTATCGGCACTTATTCTACTTTTCTATTTGAGTCAGTATTCACCAGTATGCTATTCTAGTCCTCTATATTTTACTCTTTGGCTTACAGTAACCTAAGGTGACCATACATCTTTTTCCCCCAAACATCTTCAGTCTTCTTTATGGGACCGAAAAATGCATTTGGCCAGGATTTCTAAATCGCCAAAAATGTTTGGGATTCAGCTTTTGCTTTCTACTGTTACCATTCATTGTGTGCAAGCGTCTGCCTACCCCATGCCACCATCTTGCCCCCAGTGTCCTCTTTTTTGAAAATCAAAATATGGTCACCCTACTGTAAGTTGACCAGATATCCCGGTTTTTGGACTCAGAAAACCTGGCCACCCCCCCAACACCTACCTTCTGAATTACCGACACCTGTTATTCTCCACTAAAAGCACTGACTCAGTGTTATGCATGAATGTACTAAATGACCACCGTTCACTCAACGCACAAAACCTCTACTTTGCATGCGTATATCGTTATTTCATCATGCATTTTATTTTTACGGAATTATATCGTTGAAAAGAAAATTTTAAAAAATTTAAATGCAAAGACGTGTTTAAATTCGACGTTTCTTCAGAAAATTATAAGCTTTCAAAGTCCACGTCTCGCGAAGGTTAGCATGTGTAGCCAAAATGACGAAAACGTCATTTTACGCAACTCAAAAAAATCGGAAGAAATGAACGTGAACTAGGTCATTTTTGGAATTGTTAACTATGAACGTGAACTGGTTCGTTTTTGGGATTGTTAACTATGAACGTGAACTGGTTCATTTGAATCTGTGAACTGAACTCTGAGCTAACTCTTAAATGTGAACTTACACAACACTGCACTGCAACTACAGCGGAAACTTCAACACGAGAGGCTCACTAAGTTCAACATTCACTGTCAAAGTGAATTGCAAGCGTGCTTCAGAGAAGCAATACGCTCTATAAAGAACCTTACTCCAGGGTTCAAAGTAGGTTAAACCAAAACTAAGGTCAACATACCAACTAGTCCGGATATGGATGATGGGCTGGTTTTTAGACTAGTTTCCAAAAAGCATCCTAACCAAGTTTAACAACTTCAAAGGTGCGTCCAGGGAAAAGAAACCTGGAATACATCACAGACTTCCTGACAGACTCCGCATGTCGAATTAACCCGAAAGAATAATGAGTCACCCTTGTATATATTACTGTCATGTAAACGCTCGCCTTGTTTGGAGGGGTCCCCCAGAGAGACGGTGGAGGGTACAGACTTCAAACCAATCTGAGAGACCTCGACGAGCGCTGGGGAGTCGGCACCGTTCAAAATGAATGAAAAGCGTCCAACTCCCTTAAACAGAAGGGTGGAAGACGTGCGCTGTTCTAGAGAAGGAAAAGCTCCCTGCAGCCAGCTGCCACTTCTGTCTATCACCCGCGTTTAGCATATGACAAAGACGATAGTGACATTTATACGGCAGCGCTTCGGTCATGCGGTGCATCAGCCGCATCGCCATATCACGGACATGCAGGTTCAGGACTTAAAGTAGAAACGGAATCTAGTTGAAATGACGGCTGTCTGATCAAAGCCTTCGCCCTTCACTTCTGCACATTGTACCTCATCTTTGTAAAACACACTTCCTCCCATATGGGTTTACGGCAGCCTGTATTTGTGGAGCGAGTCCTTCTCTGGGTCTGGACAGCATCGCTCAAGCAGATGTTAAGAGAGGCATCTGAAAGGGCAGTCTGGGGACGTGTGCAACATTTATGCCCTGCCGAGCACGCCACGATACCTCTTTCATCAGTTTATCATCAGTTTAAATATTACGGCCCTAAACGCAATACAGAGACGGTCAGAAAGACGACATGCCGAGGCTTTTTTTTATATATATAATTCCAGTGCTGAAACATCTCCACATTTCACGAGAAGCCAGGTTGGCATGAATGAAGCTTTTTGGACTGATTAATTCTTGAGCGATAAGATACTTGTGGTTTGTCAGCTGACAGCTTTAGAGACAGACCGGTCCGGATTGTCACAGCAGGCACCGGCTGACTGATGGCGAGAAGCTTTTTTTATTTATTTAAATCGCACTTTTTAAATTAAAGCGTACTTCCTGTTTAACATATACTGAAGCTGATTTTAAAGGTAATTAATGTACAGTGAACAAGTGATGTTATTAAAATGTCAAAGGAGTTTTCAAAAAAACTCCAGAAAACGAACATTCGGATTAATTCCACAGTTTGAAGGGCGGCAGTCTGTGCTGACAAGTGAATGAAGATGAGTTTTAGGTGCCAGTAGATGGCACACTCTTCTTAAAAAATAGAAAATTTAGTATTTACTACAAAGACGCTGAAACCCTTTCAAACATGTTACCATGCCAACCTCCATATATGATGACAAAAACTGTAAAAGAAATTCAGCAGTTAATTACTACATAAAAAATGTAAATGATGCACACTTTTGTTATTAGATTTATCCATCTTCTAACAGCTTATCATGATAGCAGGATCCAGGATCTGATCCCAAGCAGTACAGGGTACAAAGCTGGGGTACAACCCGGATGGGAAATCAGTCAATCACAGGGCACAAGGCTGGGGTACAGCCTGGATGAGATGCTAGTTACTGGATTTATTTTTATACTAATTAACCAAAAATGCACTGACTAGTATGTTAAGGCAGAATTTCAATAACATTGGACACTTACCACCCGAGCCAAAATGGGTGAAACAAAGTAATGACTAAGCTGGCAAGTTAATCTCTATGATATGCTGGTTGTTTAAGAGGTAAACAACCAAATCAAGTGGTAAAAACAGCTTTTCCCATCATTTTTAAAATGGACAGAAAACTTCAGTCCTTCAGATAATGTAACATTATCAGGTCAAATTAGGGCTGGGTGATATGGCCTAAAAATAAAATCTGATTTTTTTCAACCTACACCCAATTTACGATTCAGATATTTTTCTAAATTTATTTATTGAAAAAAAGCAAATACATTATTCAAATAGGTTTTGTTTTTAACCATGTAAACACAATTTAAGAACTGCAAAAAAATTCTTGAAGTGGTTTTAGAACTGAAATTGTCCCCTGAGTGATGCTCACCGCTCAGAGTAGTTCACACAAGTTAAAGTGCAAAGAATACATTTCTCCACAAGGATCAATAAAGTGTAAACCCAATTTTTTAAAAAATTAAGTGCCTCTTGAAAAAAATATCTTTGTATACCTTAAGACCATATAAACGGGCACCATATCTTTGGTGATATGAGATGTTACCGCATCTGTAATTTCTTTCCATCGGGGTCCCTTCTTATCGTGAAAAAGACGCTGCTATTGTCGCCTGCTTTTTAGCAGGCTTTTGGAGGCTGCCGCTAGCTTGCGCATCTCGCAGGGCTACACACTGTGTGCTTCTGTCGAAGATGCTGAAATAAGTTTGTCGTGCAGCTACCTATAGTAGCTACAAACTTGAAACAAACTTTACAGCAGACAGTGGTTCGTTCGATGTTGGACTCAGCATAACCAAACCATTTCCAAATGAGGGAGGAAACACTGCCAGCTTTCAAGACGAGCTCCTCACTTGTTGATCTAGCTACTGTCTGCTGGTCTCTGAAGGGGCAGGATGGCTTGACAGAGAGCGGTCCCGGATGCTGTCATTTTATGGAGATCACAAAGTTTGAAAAATGTACATAAAAATATTTTGCGAACATCGTGGGCTCCGTGGTAATTACCTAGACTAAAATAAATAGTTGTGAATCATGATTTTCATTTTACACATCATCCTAAAACCAAATATTCAAATTAATTGATAAAAATCAATTTATCGCCCAGCTCTAGGTTAAATTAAGCGTAATTAAAAGGCAGCTTACCACAAATGGTGAATTCTGGGTTAAATGATCACACAAAAGACATGCAGGTGTAAAGGTTACACCCTGAACTCTGGGATTCTTTAGCTACTGCTCCTTAAGAACTGAATGACAGATTTAACATGTTCTAATCCTGCACCTGTAGCCAGTCCCACAACAGGAACACCACCTCACCACTAGATGGCGTTTGTGTAATTCAATTTTAACCCAGGTGCACTTTTTGTTTACATAAACAATCTCCAAACAAATACCGCAAAGGTCTGTATCTTACTTTTCTGTCATACTATATCATATGCAGTACTGGATTAAAGGGAATGAAACCACATCTCATTTTAAAAAATGCTCATATACACCTAATTGATTTACTGCTAATAAAACGGGGGTCAGATCTTTTACAACATGCATGCACATCCTTCACTAAAATAATTAAAATGTGCCTTTAATATTAAACAGGTATGCTTACCAAGTTCCGTGACAACTTCATCATGATAATAATCTTAATTGACCTGACATGAGAATAACACACAATTAAAAAGAAAATTAAAAACAAGGTCTCCCACAGTATGTTAATTTGGGATTACGCCACTGACAGACAGCCTATTTTCAGCCAATAAAACAGAAGCAGAAGCATGCGGTGTATGAAAACAGGTACAGCGACAGAGACTCATGTCCTCGTGGGCTGCCATGTCTGAAACAAAATAATGAAGAACCCCTGGGTTCTAAGACCCTCCAGAGGCATGATTCTGACAGCATGTGCTCTGAAACACTGCTCACATCCAGTGTGCTGAAGAGGAGAGTGTATCAGGCTCCATCCATGAGGAACATAAGGTCGAAATGAGATGGCGAGGTTGGAGTTTGTTAAGAACAAAGTCAACCCTTAGAAATAGGTTATATGAAAAACATGCTTGGCTTCATGGGCAGTAAGCAGCTGACCACTGACTGCTTTATCTCCAGATCTGCTTCAACGGTTGACAATACGTGTGTTCAGAAAAGCCATCATGGACTCCAATACTGTACTGAGCTGTTTTTTGTACTTGTGCCTTTCCTAGTCATCTTCCTCTGACCCTTTGAGCAGGAGGAGGAGCCAACCAGGACCAGGGAGAGAGGGAGGGGTGGAGGAGCCAACCAAGACCGGGGAGAGAGGGGAGGAGAGAAAGAACCAACCGATACTGGGGATGAAGGGGAGGAGGAGGAGCCAAACAAGACTCGGGTGAGAGGAGAGGAGGAGAAGCCAACCAAGACCGGGGAAAGAGGGAGGGGAAGAGGAACCAACCAAGACCAGGGTGAGAGGAGAGGAGGAGGAGCCAAACAAGACTCGGGTGAGAGGAGAGGAGGGGAAGCCAACCAAGACCGGAGAAAGAGGCAGGGGAAGAGGAACCAACCAAGACCAGGGTGAGAGGAGAGGAGCAGGAGCCAACCGAGACTGGGAAGAGAAAGGCAGGAAGGAGGAGGAACAACCGGGAAGAGAGTGGGGGAGAAGAGGAGCCTTACTGCACAGGTCAGACAGCAGCAAAAGGAGTCCCCCAATGCTCTTAAGGCAGCCTCACACTTAAAAGAAACTTCATAACTAGCCAAAGTTGAAACACCGATACACAACTACATGCTTAAAAAGACGCTGTGCAGTTCACCACACCAACACAAGGGGGGGCAAACAATGCTTGTGGGTCTTCTAGGTTGAGTGCCGTGGCAATTTCTTGCCATGGAAATGCAGGTCATTTGTATGTCTATACATGTATGTACTGCTAAAGGGTTATTTTACTACAATACAATAGAGAACACAGGTTCAGAGGAAGTCCTGTGCTCAGCGGTGTCCATAGATGGCATCCAACCATATCTGGGAAGATTACAAGTAACTCAGCTTGGTTAGTATTTACCATTTGCATCGTGCTGGTTATTGGCTATTTGCATGTCTTTGAGCGTTTAGCAAGTTTACTACTGATAAGTCCAACCATGGTGTCCAGAGGCACAGCTGCTTAGTAAATAAACCCCCCGACTTCCCATGGTGAAGGACCACATACTTTAAAGATGAAGCGAAATGCATCTGCAATAGAGTGGGTTCAGCATCTATCGCAATGACAAGTTTAAAAAAGGCAATAACTACAATAAAAGCAGATTCAGCCTGCTGGGACTCGGTGACGTTGTCCGCTCCCATACCGGAACCACAGTAAACCGTAGGTGACGGGCTGGGGAGCTCGATGACCCCACCCCTGCATCTCATGACAGACTAAATTCACCTCAGACACGGGATCCGAGTAGGCTAAACAGTGAGGCCGCTGCAGGTCAGCAAGCCTCAGCCATGAAAAGCAGTGTGCTAATTAACACAAAGCAATTTATTTAACAAGCCTTATTAGTTAACAGTTAGGCTAACAAACTGGGAATCACAGTAACCAACTAGGTTTCAAATACTTAAAAACAACATTTCCAATCAAAACAGTTGGCTAATTTATACATAAATAACTCAAAAATGTCCCCAAGAGGTGACAGAGGACTCCATCAGTCATATGTTCTCAGCTCCTTTTTCCAAGCAATTCACGTCGCCAATACTGATGGACATTTAATAGAATTACACCATTCATCTCATTTGCCCCTCACCCCCAACAAAAGCAAAACACTGATCACAGCATCCAAGGTGACTCATGGATTCTGCCTCATTGAGGGGGGGGGGGAGAGAGAGAGACAGGACTTTTGCAAACTGGAGTTATGACAACCAGGTAGGTGGAAGGATGTTGTGTTGGTCAACCAGGGATCACCAATAAAAAGGCCAGATCGGTCAGATAAAAAGGCACACAACCCATTCCAATTTAATTGTACAGGCAAATTCTGCATCAATACTGTGGAGGCGAAAAATGGGTCCCCACCTGACTGAAGCTGCAACGACAATTTGGCAATTAGACCACAAAAGCTTCAAGGCTCTAACAAGGCTCTTTAAACCTACACCAAATAATAAAATTAAAAAACTACTGAAGGAAAAAACGGGCATTTATTTACCCGAGCATAACAACCTATCAGCACATCTCTCACAAAGAAAACGCAACATAGTCTTAACTTTAAGAGAAGATGAGATTGACTTATTTACTATATATGATAGTGTATATGAAACAGGACACTCGTATTACAGTACAAAATAACACCACTCCATTGTGTGCAGGAAATTATAACAAGGTGAAGAAAAACATCCTGATTCTATGCCTTCTTTCCTTTTGTGTCAAATGCTAGGTGCAGTCGTTTTCAACTTAGTGAAGACAATACAGCAAACTTTAGCATAGAAGGACTTTAACAGCTTTACATCAACATAACTCAGACTGTCAGAGATCAGGTCAATCCCAGAACACACACTCTACACAGAAAAGAAACCACAGGAGATACTACACTAAAGACTAGGCCTGTTTAAAATGTCTTTCCAAAATATCGTTAAGACACTCTGGGAATAGTGCTCTCACACTCTGACCCGTACCACATTTACCGAGTGCGTACTGTAATATGCAAGCATCCACATTATAACAAATAAAAACCTTCTGTAGCTATCTTCAAGGTTACCTCCCCAACAGAGAAATGAATATGGAGGTACCTCCATCAACATCACAAAGATATGATGTGGAGATGCGTCACTATACTCGTTAGCCACCGGAGGGCTCTCTTCATTCCAGGGTTTTCCGGCACAATCCGGCCTTCACCTGTCCTCACCTTGGCAGCCTGCCTGCCATTACCCCGTTGCCTCAACTGGGATTCCTTTAGAGATCACATAATCACACCGAGCTGAGATTTAGGGTGAGTCCTTCAGTGATTACAATCTTGACATCATGGAGTCTACAACTGATAATTACGAGGGGATAGCTTCCTTCCGACTGTCCATTCAGGACACTGAGCATGCATACATTATTCCAGCTTCCAAGAACCCAACAAAATTATTACAGGTTATAAATAGTAGACCATGTACTCTAATAATTGAGTAAAAAGTCTAGCATTACAAACAATGCAACTAGCTAACAGCTACAGGAACGATGTATCTCCTGTATTGTTTTTCCTATCATACTTTGATCGTTTGTCTTGTTTATTCTGCACATCTGAAAGAAAATAGAAATGCAAATTCCTAAAAAAATATGAATGCTGCTCAACACTAAAATGACCCAAGTATACATTTTTTTTGTAAAAACCTACATAAGCAAATACATTTTTATACACAAACTAAAAATTTGGATCTTATCCCAAATGTAAAACTTCCTAACAAGGCAGGTAGCGGGACTCGGACACGCAGGAGGACGCACATTTTGGTGTGTGTTCCCAAAACCAGCACACACGCCTGCCCCTTCACGCGGTGCCAGCCACGCGTGGGATTTACAGGGCCGGCTCGACTGAGCTCAGAAGGCCAACACGCTGGCTGAGCTACACAGGCGGCAGAAAGCAGCTTTTAATGAAGCCACACACTCCTCAGCCCTCATTTTCAAAGGAAGGCGAGATTAAAGTCAAAGGTCTCCCCCAACGGCTTGGTGTCTGCGTCTCTTTGAAAACACCCCATGTGTACCAAGCCCTGTTCCCTCCCCTGCCAAGTGCATCTTTTTTCCGGAAAACCGAGGATGCCATCAGGCCACCAGATTCCCGGTCCACATGTGGGACCTGGAGGCATGGCCGACGAGCGTACGCAAACGAAACCAAGGGTCACCATTCGGACGACAGCAACAAACGGCACCTTTCCCGTGCCACGCGGAAAACGGTGCGTGGGCACATGAACAAACAACAAGATGAATAATTCATAATTGGTGGGCTTCCCACACTACAAATCACGTCGGCACGCCCGTAGCATTTTCACTTCGTATTTGTCTCGTCTTTAGTCTCCGCGTTCATCTGCATTTCTAATAGCTGCTCCAGTCAGACGTGCTGCACCGGGCTCCTGGAGCACCCTTTCATCTGAACATGGTTACACACCGTTCCGAGACGTCGTTATCCTCCGCAGACCCAGGTGATGTTCTCCACAGCAAATTTGCTGCGAGTTTCCCCACCATTTCCTGCTGACTGATCACTCGTCAGACCTTTTTATTAAAGCAAACACTTGCCCACGACAGAGCAGACAGGGAGTCCAACCCAAGCTATCAAATGAATGAACTTAAAACGAACCTTTCAACAAAATGTTCTCATCAGAAGGTGTACATGCAAGAAAAATCACATTACGTCTGAATCTTATCCATTTCAAACCCAGACTGCAGATGATCCTGTTAAAAGCTGGGATAGTTACCCCACGTTGTGTCAGACAGGTAACCCAACCTTTTTAAAAGGCATGAATAATGTCTTTTTTGTTTTTGCACGCATGTGTGTCAAGTCAGCCGGTCAAGACCAGGCACAGGTCAAATGGGCTGAACGAACCAAACATAAAGAATCAGCCATTCTCACGGTGGCACAGAATTGGATCCAAGCATCTTGGCGGTGTTTGTTATGGTGAAAAGAGTGTGAGAGTCTCCTCGGCTGGCTTCTGTCAGAAACTCCAGGAGCCCCTCAGAAAGTGTCTGACAAGCCAACAACACGACACAGCTTAGCAGGTACAGACTCAAGAAGAACCATGACTGAAACTGAACCCCCACATGATGTAGACACCAGCTGTGCTGGAAGACAATCACTCCATGTTCAAACACACTCTGGCCCACCTCAACACCTCATTTTCCCTCACTTAGACATTTCCCGCAGTACACAATACTGCACATGGACCAAACAGCACGACGAACGCAAAATACCCTTCAAAACTGAGCAGAAAGTGGAATCTGAATTGTGTGTTATCGTTGAAGCTGAGGAAATAGGTTTGGTCAAAGACCAATGAATCACAGAATAACAGCTTCTGATGAAGCCTGAAAAGAAGCACATCAAAAGGGATGAAAGAGAGTGGCACCTTCGGGGAACATCACCACGAGAACCAAGGCCCTAAAAGAGACGACAATGCAGTCACAGCCATCAAGCGAAGGTCTGGAGGGGCGGCCACTGTGCTAACGCGGCTAAGGGTCGGCACAGACCGCACTGCTGCTTCCTCAAGCGCCAGCCCAGAATTAGATGAAACCTTTTTGTCGGTCGATGGAACCGCTTGTTTGTGCCGAAACACACTGGTGACCTCCCCTCAGTGCCGGTGAGCCTGCAGATCATTTAAAGCAACAGAAAAGAGGCTTGGATCCTACGGATCTGGCTGTGTGGAACAGCCACAGTCAGCGGCTGTCACCACAGTACGACACTGCGCTACTCCTGTGGTGACAGCCGCTGACTGATACGGTGTCGGTCATTCATCTGCACTAGAGGTTAGTGTATTAACAGTGAAGCAATCGCAGTGGTGGTGGTAAACCACTTTATCGCCACATGGTTAGATAGCTTTCATTCCGAATTTTTTCTTTGTAGCTTAAAGACACACTCGGTAATAACAGCTGACACACGCTGCAGGTAATCTGTTATTTAGATTCAAGTTACCTCAGTGAAACGCACACTCAAAAGACTTTTAACATTCTGAGACAGTTCTTTAATTGCCAGCCATTGTGTCACACTAAAAGGCTATCAGATGTTGTTATGAGACACCGTGTACTAAAATCTAATATTTTATTCTGTTTCTCAATTATTGTCGAGCAGCAGGCCTAAACATGGGGAGGAGATAATGAAATTAACTTCCTAACTTTGAGCAATTCTCTGTGGCACAATGATCAGATGGTGTCTACATCGGGAATGTATGTAAATTTTATTCATCTATCATTAGTTATTAACACTACAGCTACATACACACACAACGATTTCTCCAACAATTAGACCTTAAAATTTTTGATTATTAATTAGCCAGGGGACATTAAGAGACCCAACATGAATATTTGATCTCGCCAAAAATGTGGCAGAACTGCATCAATGGGAGGAAGAAGCATCACATTTTATTTACTGCTTAAGCAAGAATCTAAATTGTGTGTGTCATAAGGGAAGAAGAAAAAACAAATGACGTATTTTTAGAATGACTATCGGAGTTGGGATTAACGAAACAATGTCATCGCAGACCCAGATCAGAATTTGTAACGCCAAACGGAAAGCAGCTTACGGCTGATCACCTATCACACCGTGTCACTTGTTGCCCATAAAGGCACTACCACGATGGAGTGAGTGAGTGTCGCATACATACAGCAACACAGACTCACCCGCACTGTGCATGTTTGGTTTAATTACTCACCTACCACTGTACTGCTCTCAAACTGTAAGAGAGCCCCTGAGCACATCCTCGGTGTGATGGGTTTAGCAAACACGGTGGAACCAGAAAACGTCGACCTCGTGTGACCTTTAATTACCGCCGGGTCCAGAGGAACGCAGCAGCTGCACTCTCGCTTCTGCCACACCATCTATCACCCCCAGCATGTAGTTAAAACCCCAGGCCCGTTAACGCCACAAACGGCTCTCTGATGGAGCCCATGAAGAGAATCGATACATCGACTGGGCTGCCCATTAAGGCTCATTGGAAGTCGGAGGTGCTGCTGACGTCATAGTCATGTGCTAACCCCTAATTACCTTGTCCCGCACATTAGATGGACTATAATGTATTTGGCTTCATTTTCTGTCAAATACAAGAAATTAAATCCTGCAATCCAATAAAGAATGTGTATATATATTAGGCACAGTTTTCAATAACTAAAAAATTGTAGACAATATCAGCATGACATCCATAACAAGTGATTGCTTCACTGTTTTATGGATTTGCTGTCAGAACTACATTTATTCTAAAAAAATTAATATATCACTCAAAAAGAAGCAATCTGCATTCAGTGAGATGCACTGAGCAAGATGGATCACACACACACACACAAAAACTTGGACGGTGAAACAGACAAACTTACCAGAAAGCTCCCAAAAGCAGAGTTGAATATAGCGGCTGCCTGCAAAAGAGGAGGAAGGAGAGCCGGTGAGAAATGCTGTCGACTTCTGTCCCCACACAGTGACACCACACTGGAAATCTCACTTCTCATCATTATTAAAAAGTAGAAAGAAGTTCAAGCCTCCACACCTACAGGGGAAGGGGCAACCGCCAATGAACACCTGCCAATGTCGATGCTCAGTGGTAAACAAAGAACCAAAAAACACAGCAGACCAGACCAGAGTGAGAAGATGGAGGTGCATGGGGTAAGAGTAGAACTTGCCATAACAATCGAAACACAGAACACTAAAGGGATCTCAGCAAATGAGCGAACGTAATTTTACATTGGAGAAATGTAAAAATGACTCCTACTTGTATAGCAACTGCAAACAAACCAGACAGCTAACTGGACAGCTTACTCCTGATTTTATATACATCTGGGTGACTGAACAAATCTAATTGCTCTGTTGACAGCCATTCATTAATCCATCTACTAACTGCTTATCCTGGTCATGGTTGTGTGCACAATGACATTTTAACGAGTGATTATTTTTTTTCTTACATTATCAAAGATTATAAATAAAAAATCAAACCAGAAGACAAATCTACAGGACTGCCCAAAAACTGACAGTTGACACAATGGAATTTTCTTAGACAGGCATCAGGGTAGCCTTGTTATTTAGTTTTACCCCCTTACCTTTACCCCAGACACCCATGAGCTGGAACATAGCCCAGAGTGTCCGAACCAACAACAAAGAAAGACGTGATCTGTAATGGGAGGGGGGTCAGGTCAGTTAATTCCCAAGATTTCCCCACATGTCCAACATGGGGACGCCACGCAGATGACCCTGCTGCCACCAGGTGGTAGATGCCTGAACTCAGTCCAACAGCTACCCTGTGCCAAACACAGCAAGCCTCCATACCCACTGCTACGAAGCAGGGTGTGAAGACACTGAATACGGAGATCAGAAGTCAGCCTCCAGAGGCAAGCTTTCGCATTCCTGTTCATTACTAATTCAATAACGTTGATAATTTCATTAGATTATTCGTTTCCAAGCGTTATAAATTAATAATGGTGGCTGGATCGGTACAGCTCTGCACTCAAGGGCCACTTGAGTACCCCTGTGTGGCCTCAGCCATACAGACATATGGCTCTAGATGTCACAAGGTCACCCAATATCACCTGACGGAAAACTAGGAAAATCCAGGCATCTTAAATGGTCTCTCCTCACGAGAACTCAGGAGAAGGCCGGAGAACGGGCTTCCAACAATTAGACTGAAAGAACCTTAACTTTGGCAATAAACATGATTCTGAAAAGACACAAAAATAGGTCTCATTTCAGCATAGCAGAAGGAAACCAAAACCACCCATCTGGCAGTTTTAACACGCAAATAATATAACAACAACTAAGGATCGATGTAGTATCCCGGCCGCTGGGCATACACAAGCCAGTGTATTTCTTCATGCTGTTCCCAAGCCCAGATAAATGGGGAGGGTTACGTCAGGAAGGGCATCCAGTATAAAAATTTTTGCCAAATCAAATATGTGAACAACAATACAGATTTGAATACCAGATTGGTCAAGGCCCAGGTTAACAATGACTGCTACCAGTACTGTTAGCCAACAGGGTGCTGGTGGAAACTGGGCTACTGTTGGCCGAAAGAGAAGAGGGGGAAGGCGTGTCCGGAAACAGAAGGAGAGGAGGTAGGTTAGTAGAGTGGAAGTGAGGGTACGAACTCTGAATGTAATATGACTGGCAAAGGGAGAGAGTTAGCTGATATGATAGAGAGAAGAAAGGCTGATATATTGTGCGTGCAAGAAACCAGATGGAAAGGGAGTAAGGCCAGGTGTATTGGAGGCAGGTTCAAATTGCTCTATCATGGTGTGGATGGGAGGAGACATGGGGTAGGGGTTATCCTGAAGGAACATTATACCTCCAAAACTCTCATGGCAAAAAGAGAGTGTCAGAGTGATGAGTATGAAGCTGGAAACTGAAGGCGTGATAATGAATGTTGTTAGTGCATATGCCCCACAAGTTGGGTGTGAGATGACTGAGAAAAAAGAATTCTGGAGTGAGTTGGATGAAATGGTAGAGAGTGTACCCAAGGGAGAGAGACTGGTTATTGGGGCAGATCTCAATGGGCATATTGGTGTAGAGAACAGAGAGGATGAGGAGGTGATGGGAAGGTATGGTGTCAAGGAGAGGAATGCAGAAGGTCAGATGGTAGTGGATTTTGTGAAAAGGATGAACATGGCTGTGGTGAATACGTATTTTAAGAAGAGAGAGGAACACAGGGTGACGTACAAGAATGGAGGAAGATGTCTGTAGGATGACTTTGGAGATCAAGAAGAGGACGAGAGTGAAGGCAGTGCCAAGGATCAAATGGCGGAAGTTGAAAAAGGAAGATTATAAGGCGGAGCTCAGGGAGGAGTTACCACAGGTACTGGGTGGTAGTGAAGAGTTACCAGATAGCTGGGCAACTGCTGCAGAAATGATAAGGGAAACAGCTACAAAGGTGCTTGGTGTGACATCTGGTCAGAGGAAGGAGGACAAGGAAACCTGGTGGTGCAATGAGGAAGTACCGGAGAGTATACTGAGGAAGAGGCTGGCGAAGAAGAAGTGGGATAGTCAGAGAGATGAAGAAGGTAGACAGGAGTACAAGCAGATGAGGCATAAGGCGAAGAGAGCGGTGGTGAAGGCTAAAGATAAAGCGTATGGCAAGAGGCTGGACACTAAGGAGGGAGGAAAAGGACCGATTGGGTAGGCAGAGGGCCCGAGCTGGGAAAGATGTGCAGCAGGTTCTGGTGATAAAGGATAACGATGGAAACATACTCACAAGCAAGGAGAGTGTGCTGAGCAGATGGAAAGAGTACTTTGAGGGGCTGATGAATGAAGAGAATGAGAGAGAGAGAGAAGGTTGGATGATGTAGGGATAGTGAATCAGGAAGTGCAACAGATTAGCAAAGAGAAAGTAAGAAAAGCTATAAAAAGGATGAAGAATGGAAAGGCTGTTGGACCAAATGATAAACCTGTGGAAGCATGGAGGTGTTTAAGAGAGATGGCAGTGGAGATTCTAACCAGATTAATGTAATCTTGGAAAGCGAGAGGATGCCTGAGGAGTGGAGAAAGTGTACTGGTACTGATTTTTAAGAAAAATATTGATGTGCAGAACTGTCATAACTACAGAGGGATAAAATTGATCAGCCACAGCATGAAATTATGGGAAAGAGTAGTGGAAGCTAGGTTAAGAAGGGAGGTAATGATTAGTGAGCAGCAGTATGGTTTCATGCCAAAAAAAGAGCACTACAGATGCAATGTTTGCTCTGAGGGTATTGATGGAGAAGTACAGAGAAGGTCAGGAGGAGATGCACTGTCTTTGTGGATTTAGAAAGCATATGACAGGGTGCCTAGAGAGAAGTTATGGTATTGTATGAGGAAGTCGGGAGTGGCAGAGAAGTATGTAAGAGTGGTACAGGATATGTACGCGGGCAGTGTGACAGTTGTGAGGTCTGCAGTAGGAGTGAGAGATGTGCTTAAGGTAGAGGTGGGATTACATCAAGGATCAGCTCTGAGCCCTTTCTTATTCGCAATGGTGATGGGCAGGTTGATAGACAAGATAAGACAGCAGCCCACATGAACTATGATGTTTGTGGATGATATTGTGATCTGTATTGAGAGCAGGGAGCAGGTTGAGGAGACCCTGGAGAGGTGGAGGTATGCTCTAGAGAGGAGAGGAATGAAGATCAGTAGGACTAAGACAGAATGTGTGTATGAATAAGAGGGAGGACAGCAGAATGGTAAGGATGTACTAAGTAAAGTTGGCGAAGGTGGATGAGTTTAAATACTTGGTGTCAACAGTTCAGAGTAACGGGGAATGTGGAAAAGACAGACAGGTACCAGTAAGAGTGAAAGGGAAGGTCTACAACATGGTAGTGAGACCAGCTATGTTATATGGGCTGGAGAGGGTGGCACTGACTAAAGGACAGGAGGCAGAGCTGGAGGTGGCAAAGTTAAAGGTGTTAAGGTTTGCATTTGGTGTGACGAGGATGGACAGGATTAGGAATAAGTATATTAGAGGGTCAGCTCAGGTTGGACAGTTTTGAGATAAAGCTAGATAGGCGAGATTATGTTGGGTTGGACATGTGCAGAGGAGAGATGCTGGGTATATTGGGAGAAGGATGCTGAGGATGGAGCTGGCAGGCAAGAGGAAAAGAGGAAGGCCAAAGAGGAGGTTTATGTATGCGGTGAGAGAGGACATGCAGGTGGTTGGTGTGACAGAGGAAGATGCAGAGGACAGGAAGAAATGGAAGCATATGATCCACCGTGGCAACCTCTAACAGGAGCAGGCGAAAGAAGAACAAATATTAATCAATGTAGTAATGGCTTCTTAAATCTTTACATTGTTACATTTGGCTTGCAGTTTTTCAAGGTAGATATTTATAGGAAGCATTGCCCTTAGTCTGTCTCAGTCTACCAACAAAATAAACCTTTTATCAAGGACGTGTACGAATATCAACGATCGCTCATAACGCTGTCATGCATTCTGGAGAATTTCCATATTTACCACTGCAGACAGTCAGCTAAAAGCAACAGCAGAAAGCCTGCACAAGCTTGAGATTGTGGGCCAGCTGTGATGTTTGTACACGTTGTAGATGGCAACACGACTGAGAAAAGAGGTTACTGGTGTCATTAACATATTCATTTGATTTTAAACACACACTGAAGGCCTCAGTTATCAAAGCAGGCAGATTTTCTACTCACTTGATTACTAAGATGTTAATCAAGAACAAATGTTAAGATCACCTTAACCGGAATCTATCAAGAACAACAAAAATACAAGATGTATCAAACCTCATATTAAGTTACTATTACACCGCTAGTTGAAGATGTAGTATGCTGTTCTGTTGAAAGCTTGAACAAAGCCTGAACATTATTATAGAAATGTTGCTAACAGAATATAAAATAAAGTCTAACAGGCTCCTAGAGCTTTCATTCCTGAACAACACCAAGTCCACTTCGTCCTACTCTGCCTCTCTCTCCTATACCTTGCCTCCCCCTGACCAGTTCTCTTCACTTGATGTTGATGAAGCATCTGATACCCTCCACTCTGTCCTAACCTCCTCACTTGACATCCTCTGCTGTCTCTCATCTGGACCTGCACATCCTGCACCTCCATGACTCTCCAGCACAATCCGAGGTCAATGAACTAAGGTCAGGATGGCTGAGAGGAAGTGGCGGAGAAACAGACACCCTACTGATCTGGCTGAGTATCAATCACTCCTTTCATCATTCCCTTCCAGTGTTACTGCTGCTAAAACCACCGGCTTACACTGTATGGTTACCAACATTACAAACAAGCAAACTTTTCTCAAATTTCAACACCCTCCTCAACCATACACAACCTCCTCCACCCATTACCCTGACTGCTGATGTCTTTGCCACTTTCTTTCGAGAGAGGGTAGCAGCCAGCAGCAGTCATTTTTCTGAACATACCTCTCACATTCAACTACCTCCTCCACACAACCCTACACTCTTTCACCACTCTCACAGACATTGAGGTCACCAGGGTCATCTTCACCCAGAGACCCACCACCTTTCCCCTGGATCCCATCTCCTAGCACCTTTGCCCAGCCATCACTCCTACACTCACCCCTGCGCTCACCCACCTAATCAACACTACACTCACAACTGGTACGTTTCCCATGACTTTCAAGCAGGCTTGAGTCATTTCTCTCAAATAACCTATATTTGATCTTTCACAAATATAAAACGACAGACCTGTCTCTCTCCTGCTTTTCCTCTCCAAAACTATTAAACCTGTAGTGCTCACTCAGGCTCCCAATATCCTCAAGCAGAATAACCAACTGGATCCTCACCAGTCTGCCTTCAGGATGGGACACTCAACCAAGACTGCCCTCCTGACAGTCGTGGATATTCCACGAACTGCAAGATCTTCATCTCTGTCATATGTTCTCATCCTCCTCAACCTTTCTGTAGCCTCTGATTGGTAAGAATCAAACTATCTCAGAGCACTCCCTGTGATGCCAAGGTTAGATAAAGGGTGGTTTACCCAATCTGCATATACCATCAGGTAGAAATGCTGTTGTATAGCTCTTAATCCAGTTTTAACCTGCACTTGGTTGTTAGTCCCTCTTTGGAAACTCAACCTAGCTGCACTTAAAGCTTAGGTAGCTCCTTAAAATGCTTTATGCTTGTGTTGCATGCCGCTTTTGACAGAAGAGTCAGCAAAATGAATGAATAAAAAGTTCACAGTGTCCAATATATGACTGTAATTCAATGAGACTTTACAACTCATAATGAAAACATAATTACTCTGGGAAAGAAGAAAGTCAATGTATTACTTAAAAACACCAGACACCAGAGTATAGATTATATTCTTATGAACAAGCACACTGTCAAAGGAACACAAGATCAAAATAAGAGGAACACAAGCTGAAACCTCCACCGGGATGCATCCACACTATACCTCTGTAGCAACACAAAGCAATCAGTAGCTGCTTTATTGCCCTTCAAACTCTATTATTGCAACAATAATGGTAACAAGACACCAGCAAAAATAAAATCCAAAGATACAGTATGAAGGCAAGTTGGAGCTTTACCAGGGGAAGCCGAGACCCCAAAAAAAATACTGGTACACCAAAATTTTCTGTACATGGTCACATGCTTAGTCAGGTGGTACTGGACATTCCCATAATCGATTCCCAACAAAAACTTTATGAATGGGAGATGAGGAGGGATATCTTAATGTACCATTAAAAAGGGTCTTAAAAGATCAGTTTGCTACAAGACTTTTTTTTTTTTTAAACAACCAAATGAATGGAAAACTTACCTTTGCATTAAGAGTTAATGACAGGTTTTATCATAAATATAATTTTGTCTGACAAATACAATGCAGCAATTTGCAATTTTATTCGCACAAGAATTTACACATTTGGTATAGTTCACATTTAAGATAAGTACAAGTTTGATGGACAGACGAAATTAAGACAGACTGGATATTCTTCAGTGTTAAGATAACAACAGGCCAAGAGAAAACTCAGACAACTAGACTCCTCCAATGACCTAGATGTGTCTTGTCACTAGCTGACAGTTTCCCCAATCACAAAGAGAGACCGCTACACAAGAATATTGACTTTTTCCAACAAGGTGGTATCTTTCTATCTCGGAGGATGAATTTTCATATAGATCAATACATAACCAATACAGTGTGATGTACAGATGAAGACAAATCACAAGCAGCCTAGAGCAAGGACAGATTGTAAACAAACAATTGCCTCAAAAATGAAGCATACTGACTGAGAAATGCCCCCGACAAAGTAGTCTTTCTTTAGGGTTCAAGCAGAGCCGGAACATCAGCCTGTCTCGACATGAATGTAGGGATAGGATACTTTCACAGCCATGGTAAAATCAACACATGTAATCCCTTTTAGGTGCTACATGTAGATAACTGGTTTCTAGGACGTTGTTCATTTCAGGTATTTTGCTATGGGCAGCTGTGGACACAGGCAGCCTTTTATTGTAGGATTCAGTATTGGATTATTTCATCATGTGCTCTGTAGGTGCTTCACTTCAGCCCAGAGCCACAGAATCCAGGTGTAAAACTCTGGATCTACAGCCTTCAGAGAAGCAGTGGTGTGATAAACATCACAACAAGAACGAACAAAATTAAAAGGAAAACTCCTGTAAGAAAGAGACAATAAAAAACTTTAGAAAAGGGCACTCATACGAATAAAAAGGACTTTGAAACCAGGTGTTCTGTAACAAACAGAGGAACATCTGGGACTCTGAAATGTCAGAGAAGCAGTAGCCCCCCAATCAGATCAGTGGATCCAAACAAGTCACAGGCCCGAAAGTGATTCAGGGCCCAATGTTCCCCTCACTTGGCATCCTTAAACATGATGCACAAAACCTGCAACTAAAGCTCCATCTCACCAGACTGTACATCTATAATGCATGAGACGTTATGCGATACAAATATCAATAGCCGTTTGTCTGTCTGTCTCTGTGTGTGTGCGCGCGCTTGTTTTCCTACAGCTCCATAAACCAGGTCTCACCATAGCAGAATCCTAACTGGAACAGGGAGACGCCTCATGGCCTCCAGAAAAGGTTCAGACTCTCAGGAAACAAAGACTTTTTCCCAGCCTGGTAAACACTTTCAAAATTGGCACAGCAAATGTAGGGCAAGGAAACCAAATACAGTAATTAAGGAGGCAGTGTTTAAATACACCTTGTGTTTCAGCTGATTTAAAAGTCCATGCAGCAAGAACTTCTAAGATTCAAGTGCTTCTGGCTGATCTGGGCTTCTGCTCCTCCGAAAAGGATGAAGAGGCACCGTTCAAGAGGCACGGCTAGCAAGAAAGGGGTCCAGCAAGAGTTATAGAGGAGGGAGGTCCAAGGGGGAGTCTGTGGAGCACAGGATACTACCAGAGGAGAAGCCATGTCCTTCTGCTCACCTTTCAGAACCCCCCCGCCCTCTCGCTCTTGGTCCACCACATGCAATTCAGCCACTCAAAGCAAAAATAAAACGAAATTCAATCACTAACAGGAGCTGCTGTTGTTACTTCTGGTTCAGTTGTTGTCGCATTAAGAACATCTGGTTGAGGAGGGGTCCACAAGCACAGGAGCGGGATACACAGGTCCAAGCCTCAGTGCCAGAAGCCCTATTTATATCTGTTCCCGTTTCCTCCTGTTTAATAATGCAGCGCGTGCAGGGAATAAACAGCCTCCGTTTTGGGTCAACATGACAGATGCCCATCAATACGTTACAGGACAGGTCAACAAGCAGACCCAAGAAATGTCAGCTGCCACGCGGCAGGTACCTGCGGCTGGTCAAAACAAAAAGCTAGCCAAACTAAACCATTACACAAATAACTACAGCGATACCTTAATGATATACCTTTAGTAACCTCTATTTATAAGGATCACATTGTAGTAATTTTTTCCAGTACAGCTTATGGATCCCAAAGTGTCAACATGTTGCATCTGAAGGCATGTCACAGTATTAGAGTGCAGATGTCCTTCAATCACTGAACAGCCAGGACACCAAAATCATCAGCAAAATTACCAAAAGCAATTATTCAGTCAAAGACATTTCATAGCACATTATTTTTAATCTAAAATTTAGGATATTTACATGGCTGTAATTTGACATCAAATTGTAGTTTATAATATCAATTGAACTGTATCTGGTTGGTTCTGACAAAACTATTTTTGAAGTTCGGACAATCACACTTTTAAAGTTACTAAGGCTGGTAATTAAAATAATATTAGTTCCTAACATCGTTTGTGATAGTAATGACTTTAGAAACTCCTCTGAGGAAAAAAAGTAATACCTTTGAATCGGATTCTACGGGCAGAAGCAGCACATGACTGGAGAGGGGAAGTCGGAGTGAAGCTGCCGGTCTTCCTGCTCAAGCTGCTGCTACCTGCTGACTTCAGTTCAATATGAATTATTGACCTCATCATCTGAATGCAACTGGTTACTGAGGAAGCCGGTGCTACTCCTCCTCAGGCCTCGTTGGAATCTTCATCTTTAATGCTCAAACATACAAGCGAGCTCTCCGTCTTTAACTGGGGAACAGCGAGGCCTCCAGCAATTTCTCCGTCTTTAACTGGGGAACAGCGAGGCCTCCAGCAATCTCTCCATCTTTAACTGGGGAACAGCGAGGCCTCCAGCAATCTCTCCATCTTTAACTGGGGAACAGCGAGGCCTCCAGCAATCTCTCCATCTTTAACTGGGGAACAGCGAGGCCTCCAGCAAGCTTTCACTCTTTATGTAGAGAGCAGCAAAGCATCTCAGTGCCCAGCCCATCTCTAGACTTGATAGACTTCTGTTGGGCCTGAAAAAGGATGGGGTATGCTTGACAAAGGTTTTTTTTTCCCTGTTATCAGTATGAACTCCAACCAAAACATGTGAATAAAGTAAAAGAACAAGAAATAATAAAAAAAAAAAGGCTGAAATGACAAATTTGTTTCGAACTAAAATCATCACGATGTAATCTCTTCACTGATGCCCTGATCACACAAGCAAAAGAGCAGAATTCATGGTGCAGCTGAGCTGTTAAGAAATCAGGGGCAGAGCACATCAGTCTTAAATATATGCCCCCCGCTCAGTAACGCAGACATCCCTAAAAGACAAGCAGGGACCATTAAGGAAGAACAATCTGCTGAAAAAAAAAAAAAAAAAAAAAAGACATTTAATTCCAAGTAATTATGCCACTCATCAAAAGCACAACACTCCAAAGCATTATGACGACCCCTGACCATCGGTGAGGTATTTTTAATTTCCCAGCTTTAAATCAGAGAGGACTCTGCTTGTACCTTGATAAAACTAAGCTCGTCATTAACGCAACCCTTAAAAAAGGACCACCTATTCATAATAAATCCCCATCTGAATCCATAGGAACCACTGGATGGCTGTGAACACCCCCTCCCACTTCTGTATGATGGGACCTTTTTATTTATGTATATCAGTATGACCTCTTACTCTTTAAAGCCAGGTATGCTGCCCTCTAATCATAAAGCATATTACTCTTCTGTAGGAGCCAGGCACTTCCTAACGACAGGGAGGCCAGCTGGGACAGAGGGGGCAGCAGGCTCATGCATTAACATAATAATCCAACCACGCTCCCACAGGCCCGCAGGCCAGACAGCATGTTCGGTAGGCCCCCTGTGAGGGCCCTAGCAGAAGCTGGCTTATTGTTTGCCTGTCAAACTATGTAATTCCCTGCCTGCAAACCATACAAAGTGCTTAAAACTAACCATTATTTTTCTTATTTATTCATTCACATTACTTGTTTTAAAAAGGTACATGATTCATTCTTTTCTAATTCTGAAATTCAAAATGTAATTTGGTAAAAAAAACTGAATTAAGAATGTATTTTACATTCTGGGTTAGAAGAAAAAAAAAAAGACTTGCTTGTATAGAGCATATTGCTTTGTTCAAAACAGAAAATCATACCACCTAAACTGAAAAGCTATGTTTCGAAGTAGTTTCTTTTTCCTCAAAACTGAGAATTTTTAAAGGGAGCTTGACAAGAAATGAGCAAGTGCCCAGCAGTCACCCAACCTGGAAAGAGTCTGAGTTTGTCAGGACAACTCCACAGACCTGACTCAATTCAAAAGACAGTGTGGTAGGGCGTGTGAAAACTGCCCCACATAGATGACCCAGAGAAGCCCTCCAAGAACCCTATCCAGCAGTGCGGGCACCTCCACTCCACAGGCAGTGCTTTTTAAATCGACGGAGGGGGCAGCTTAGCGTATGGGGCCGCCCGCTCCCTCCAGCCTCTCTGAAGACAAATCTGGCCACATGTCAATTAACGCCAATTGTGGAACTCGGGCCTGAGACATGGACAGTTGTCCATGAGGAATTAGACCGTTATGCCATTATTAATACACAGACAGCAGGCTGTACCTCCAGGTAGCTGGGGTACAGCCGCATTCGCATCACAATGGCCTGCTCAGGTCCTTTTAATGTCAATGCTAAAGAAACCACAGGATTTTTTTTTTTTTTAAGTACCAAACGTAGTTTTAAGAAATCTTATTATACTTGTAATATAATAAACAGAGTCAACAAACAGGAAAATGACCATAGTCAATTGGAGGGGAAGGGGAAGAGAACCTGAAAGTGAAATTCTGCGCAAAGCTAAAAATATAAAATAAATTCATCTTAGCTTAAATGATGTATTAGGACAGCAATAAAAAAAAAAAAAAAGACCCACACAGTTATTGACATGCTGAATTAGAGGCAAGGTACAATATTATCTAACCAAACATCACTTTGCGTCTTTTTAAAGGTGTGAAATGAGGGATTCTGCAGGGAACGAACTATGACAGGCAAAGCAAATTCAGAGGTAACCAGTAAGCCAGCATGGAATAAACATGCCACAGCGTTTAAACACCTCCTCCTCCAGTACTTCTGCCCGGGCATTTTCGGGTCGCCGTCTCCCCTACTGAAGGCCGTACCTCGAGCGCACGAACTGCCGGCTTCATGCATCATTAATCAAAGCGCGCACGGCGGGCGGAAATGGAGCCGCAGAGCGACGTTTCCTCGAGGCGGCGTCCCAAGGGGAGAAACCCGTCGGCGTATCGCCGGCTGAAATCCTCACTCCGGACCGGGGACGTCAAGCAGTTGTTCCTGTACTACCCATTCCCTAACAGGGAGCTTCTTTTGTTTTCCTCGTTAAAAAATAATAATAATAAATTTATTTATTTATTTATTAAACGGAGATACATGCAATAAAGAACGTCCCTGCTTTTACATATTAAATATTAGCTTAGCATAATTTATTCTCATAGGACTAATGAAACGGCTGATTCTAGTAACAATAAGCTCAACCATAACCACAGCATAATCATAACGAACCACCCATGTACACTTGTTCACAAGAACGGGACTTAAGGCCTAGAAGATTTTTTTTTTTTTTTTTTTTTTAAGTATTGCATTTATAGTTATGGTTTTAAACAACATTATGCAAAAACATATTGCATAAGGTATAAAAAATTATTAAAAATATATTTAGCAGTGTTTTGTGAACAGTAATATTAACAAGCAGCACATTAAAGTGGCACATATATTACAGAGCAATATTTAATATATAAATTAAAAGCACATTTATTAAAAACATTTATGACAGACAAAAAGACAGACTGAGCCTTACTCCAATGATTTAGTGAAACGAGGACTGAGGTTCTTCACCACAATTAGCTTCCATAACTTCCTAACATGCGAAAACAATTCAGGGTTAAGCTCCAGCTATATTCTGAGTATAAATGGTGGCATTCCAGCACAAAGCAGGCTTTAAGAGACTATTTTAAAAAAGCAATTTCAGGTGTTGTGCTTTCTCAGTTGAGTCTTTAAGACTCGCTATAGATTTGCATCTTTCACAATGTTCAATCACAACTTTCAGCTTTCAGATCCTACGGCGTAGTCATGCCGAAAGAAAGACTTAATTAGGTATACAAATCCTCCCAGATCGTCATTAATGGGAGCCGTAGAATAAGCAACACATATTTTGTGCCCATAAGTAATTCTCAGGTACCTTTGATCTTCAGCCCACGGCGGAGGCTGCTGCGTGCCGCTGTCTGGCTTCTGGGACTTTGCCAGAACCAGACATCTGGCTACTTTGTTACCATTGGCTGATCCGGGCCCTGGAGACCACTCTCGTGACACCAGGCAGAGAGCGTCCTGGCAAGGCGTATTATCAGCACATTTTGACTGGATTAGGGTGCCAAAGTGATCCTCAAATCTCTTCAGGGGTCTTTTGAGCTTGCACCACTTGTGTGTGTGTGTGTGTGTGTGTGGGGGGGGGGGGGGGGGGGGTTTTATTTTTTTTTTTTTTTTTTAAAAAAAAAAAAACTTATTCCCCCCTTTTTTTTTTTTTGTTTT
>JAACJT020000013.1:3898440-3924525 GCA_009936485.2 Gymnarchus niloticus
TCAGCTGTACCACTGAAACAGTAAGACCTGAGTCTCCGGAAATAGAATAGAATAGAATAGAATAGAATAGAATAGAATAGAATAGAAATGTGCCCGACCTGATCCGATCAGTCTGGGATGTTAACTCGTCCGTGTGTATGCGGCATACCGCGATCGTGGGACGTGTACGTGTATAGGAAGTAGTGGCCGTGTTTATTCAGGAGAAAGATCGCAAACAGACCGCTTTAAGACTATTACCTTCAGCTACATTCGACGTATAACCTGACTAACTGACAACAACGTCTCGGTATATTTCATTTTAAACATTATTCACCGTTCCCATCAAAAGAATAATTTGTATGTTTCAATGATCGTTGGATAAATGTTGTATAAATGTTGTAAAAGTTTAACTATACAAAATAACGTCTACACAATCAATGCCCAATTTCACTTAATAAAGAACATCGGGTGCCCTAAAATGCGACTTGGGTTTCAAAACTATCTAAGGTATTTCAATATCAGATCGATAACGTCGTAAATGTTGTTTATTAACAATGTGCGTGAATAACCCTTCCAAAGGCTTCTCTATTAAACAAACTGACAACCTTGTTAATTAAACTTCTATTAAAGATTTTAATTACATGATTGATGAAGTAGGATAATAGCCCACGCACTGTAGCGGGGGTTTAAAATCTTGACACTTTTTCTAGTCTTCCTTTTGGTTGTCATTAATAAAATATTTCCGATATTTAAGTCATTTTATAGGACGGTGGCAGCATTTGTCACGCATACCGGTATCTTTATGCATTCGTGATTCATGAATATACATTAATCACGCTTAGCCCCTTAATACTGTACAGAATATCGGCCAATTCAGAACATAAGATGCAAAGGAAATAATTGATCGAAGCTTAATTGAAATCACAAAGGAATTATTAGCTGGGCTAATTTGTTTACCGCAGTTATACTGGGTCTAATCTGTGTCCACACCATATAATTACCTACTTTTAAATGCATGCATTATTGTTTAAAGACGACTGAAATGACAAAAACTTGCAGCATTCATAGTGTTATGATCATTCTTTTAATAATTCGGCAGTACAAAATGCGTACGTAAATTACATTAACTTAGCTTGCTCAACTTCTATACGACATAGACTCCATCCGATCTGTCATCTGCGTTTTGTCTCTTCAGTTAATTGTTTTATAAGTTGTCGAATGCACAGCATTCACTGTCTGCCCATGCGCAGGGCCACAGTAACGCCACACCAATGAAGAAATAGCTATATTACCGTCCAGATTAAACGCAGACGCAAAACCAAGAGAGGACTACAGCTGATGAAGTCTACGGAGAGAATGTCTTAGTTTTGCGAAATCTTTTTCAGTGTCAGCATATAGCCTATACGCTGCGGCGAAACAACCTAATACTGCGGCACAAAGAGTAAAGGCTCAGGGTATAGATTAATGCAATTTACAGAAAGTCACATCAGACCTCCGAAAACAGCAAAAGAAAACGATTACCTGGCATGACAAAACCAAAAAGAAATAAAAAAACTGAAAATGCAGGGTAGGTCAGACGGGCATCAGTAAAACACTAAAAGCGCAAGAGGCTGACGAGGGTGTAGCATCTTGCGTAGTGGCAACCTGCTTGCGACATCACACCGACACACCTAACTAAAGCTCATTTACAGTATCGTATGTGTACTCGTGAGGGACCGGACAGACCGCTTTTTTGTCGTGGAGCGGAAGTTATTAGATAGTGGCTTCGGGACTTGAGTAGGCTACACCATTGGGCTTGAGCTTCCAGCGAAGAGGCGGAGTCTCAACTTACTAAAAGGCAATTGCCCGTACGCGGTGGCGAGAAAACATGATGATGATGTCTCTGAACGATAAGCAAGGATTCACCATGTCCCACGCCAGCCTGCCTGAACCCAAGTATTCCAGTTTGCATTCATCTTCATCTTCCTCTTTGACTTCGAGCGCGCCTTCGTCCTCATGTTCGTCTTCTAGACACACTAGTACCATCATCAGCAGCGGCGGCGGCGGCAGCGGCGGCAGCAGCAGCTCGGAGGCGATGCGCCGAGCCTGTCTGCCAACCCCACCGGTACGTATTCTGCATAATCACCGCTTAAAGGCACATTTTGACAGCCTACTTTTTGCTTGATGTTTTTTTCATGTCTGCATTGCAAATCACTGAACACCTCCACATTTCCCCTCCAACTTATGTATTCAATCAGGTTTGCCTTTTGTATTAATTTTTATGACCTGGGATGTTGCATATGTCCTGTCTTGCGTGTTCCTTTTTAAGATTTCTTTCTTTTTTTTTGCATTCTGGAAATGTTTCTATCCGAAGAGTATGAGCTGGAATTCCCTGCTGGCTGTAATGTGTGCATTTTATTTGCAATTGCAGACCAATATATTTGGGGGTCTGGATGAGAGTTTGTTGGCTCGTGCTGAAGCTCTCGCAGCGGTGGATATAGTCTCACAGACCAAGAGCCACCATCATCATCCTCCTCATCACAGTCCTTTCAAACCGGACGCAACGTACCACACTATGAACACAATTGCCTGTACTTCGTCTTCGTCCTCTTCGTCCTCTGTGCCTATCTCACATCCTTCTGCTCTAGCGGGTCACCACCACCACCACCACCATCACCACCACCACCATCATCAGCCCCACCAAGCTTTGGAAGGGGACCTTCTTGATCACATCACGCCGGGTCTAGCACTCGGGACCATAGCAGGACCGGATGGATCTGTGGTTTCGACGCCGGCGCACCCCGCGCACATGGCGGGCATGAATCATATGCACCAGGCGGCCCTTAACATGGCCCACGCGCACGGCCTTTCCTCCCATATGGGCTGCATGAGCGATGTGGACGCAGATCCCAGGGATCTGGAAGCCTTCGCTGAAAGGTTTAAGCAACGGAGGATCAAACTCGGAGTGACGCAGGCGGATGTTGGATCAGCGTTAGCCAACTTAAAGATTCCCGGAGTGGGCTCTCTCAGTCAAAGCACGATCTGCAGATTCGAGTCACTGACGTTGTCCCACAACAACATGATCGCTCTGAAGCCGATCCTACAAGCATGGCTGGAGGAGGCGGAAAAATCACACAGGGAAAAACTGAGCAAACCAGAGCTCTTCAACGGTGTGGAGAAGAAGAGGAAACGCACTTCAATAGCGGCTCCGGAAAAGAGGTCTTTGGAGGCGTACTTCGCCATTCAGCCACGTCCGTCTTCCGAAAAAATAGCAGCTATCGCGGAAAAACTGGACCTTAAAAAGAATGTGGTGCGGGTTTGGTTTTGCAATCAACGTCAGAAACAAAAACGGATGAAATATTCCGCATGCGTCTAGCGTTTCAGCTGGTGTACAAAAAGTTTAAGTACTGTTTAGGAACAGTGCGGATTGGAAGAATCGATTTGTATTGTATTTCTTATTGCACATATTTTCAGTCATCAGAGACTTAAATACCGAGTCACTGCTTTTGTTGAAAGTGAGCGAATCAAAACGCAATGTCTCCAACAAAACGAAAGGATACGGAATCTTTCTAAAAGGATCGCTTGACCAAGCAAGTAAGAGCATTTGTTTTTATCTACACGTTACGCATCGTGTTCATCAAGGGCGACTTTGTGTATAAAATGTCCAGAGCACATCATTCTACTTGGCAATGTATTTATTTTGAATATTAAATGTATTTCATTTGGCAGAACAAATCAAACTGTGCTACGTTTAAATTCCCGTTAGTTTTTTTTCAATTTATGAGTGGCTATGAAATCTGTCTTTTACTGTTGATTATTTGTTGTGACACGATCTACCAGAAGCGTTCACAGCTCTTCCTGAAGTCTGTTATTAATCTAAGGTTAAACATCCTTGTAAATTATTAATTTTAGTCTCTTATATACTTGGTTTTAAACTCATTGTGAACACATCGAGGTTAAAGTGTTACAGCAGCACAGGAAAAAACATTCTTAAAGACATTTCTGTAATGGACGTCAAACTTTCACAGGAAACTTTCTTTGAAGTGAAATCACCTTGGGATTTTTTCGTTCAGTGTCAGAAATGCATAATATATAGACAATATAAAAGTTAAGAATATAGCAAATCCCTGGCAAACTGCTATTTATATTTATGGAATAAATATATTTGAAAACCTATCTGTAGTTCTCCACTGCGACGTAACGACTCTAATCTTATAAACAATTTATTCGGTGAGGTAATGTTTACCTCATTACATATTTATTAGGATTCCCTTCTCTCCGTTTTGGCTGTACATACTCGAATTCTGAAAGTAAGGCGAACGTGCTGTTTCCAGAAATAATAAAGACTCAAATACCTTGGAAATGGTAACACTGAAATATTTAGGGAGTTTGCTTTATTTTTTTACTTTTTAATTTTAGTTGTAAAATATGTCTATTAAGCCGTTACTTGTTATGTTACTTTGTTTAAATCTGCTTATTTATTGAAGAAAGACGTTTGAGAAGTATACTTGTATAATGTAAATATGTAATTTCCTGCACATAAACACATTACACTCCAGCAAGCCTACACTTGTATATTCATATATATAGCTTACTTTTTGGTGTATTGTTTTAGCAGAGATATTTTAAATGCTTACTTTTTGTAATGTACGTTGTTTTCATTAAAAATTGTCAGATTATATTAATTTCTCACATCAGTGTATTTTAGGGTTTTTGGTTATTGAACGGCAATATGTGTTTCATTAAAGTTTAAACTTCAACCTTTTCTTGGGATTTTTCGCTTTTCACTGAGTTGAGTCTAAATATAGTTCACATATTTTAAACACAGAAGTGTTACAATAATCTCACAATATCAGAATTTGAATTTAAATGCAAAAAGCGAAAAGGTTCTTCATAGTTCATGTTTTGATGATGCTTTAAGCAAAATTTTAGGTAACAGGCTGCTTCCTAGTGAAGGAGATTTCGGTTTATTTGAGCAAAAATGTTTGGCACATTCATGGACTGAGGGTAGCCAGGACCTTGGAGTAAATGCTAATATTCTATTAGTCTAATCAGCGAGTCTTTAGGGATTTGGATGGCACCCCGGAGGTTTCCCTGCCAGATGTCAGAACGCTAGAAAAACACTTCGTCTGCCAAAGTGGCTATCTCTATTTAAACAGCCAGCCAAAACCTCTCATTCTAACAGATATGTGAACAAGTCCTGAAGCACACTTTGGGACATAATATCATCGAAGAGCGTGGCTTTGGATGGCAGCCTTAAAATTCAAAGGGACTTAATGAGTCTTCCAGCACGAGGCGAGGGACATCTAATAATCTCAGGAGAATGGGTTCAGCACCACGGACAGCTACTTGTTACGGCGCCGGCATTCTATTTTACATAGCGAAAATAATCGCCTTTAGATTCTGTATTATTATCAGACATTTTCACTGAAATATAACAACAAACTTCGTATCCTTAAGGTGCAAAAGTTCACTGGTAAAGAACCTTCTACCTATGTTCCAGGTAAGTGAGAGATAAGTTAGATGTAACTTTTGTTGTTCTGAGACCCATGCAGAATAAACATGTTCAACGCGTTTTGGTTCCGGCAGTAAAAGTGAATAGTAAAATTTCATCAGTAGAATAATTGTCTTTACATATACAGTCTAGTTCTTCTTGAAACGTAACGTTTTCTGCCATGTCAGTTCCCGTAAAGTCGCCGGCTTGTGTGATGCACTTTACTGGGTAGAAGCGAGGAGGGTAAAATGCAACCGGTTTACTCGTATTTTCATCTCCCAAACGCTGACGTCATGTCATCATAAGTACAGATCAAATGGAAGGGTCATATTTATAAAGATTTTGAGTTTGAAAGAACACAAATACAAACCAATACTACGAAATTTTGTTTTTACTTTGTGAATGTTTGCATAAAATTGCATGGAACATCATTTCATCATCAATCAGAACTTGTATTATCGCCCCAAGGGCTTTAAAATTAACTCCTAATATATTATTACAATTATGAAAGTGGGGAAATTGTCAGATAGTACCGTTATCATGAAGAGGACCAGATGTTTTACCAATTAACAGTGTTCGCTCTACACATCTCCTAAATTCACTTATAAGATAATATGAACGAATTAATAAATTACGGAACGAATTATGAAAACTAGATAATTACACTGATTAAGTAAGTAATCATTAGTTATCTCAGTTAATTACAGTAGGCCATATAGAAAGCTCGGGATTATTAACCGTAAACTGTGAGTCTCGAAATTTGACAACCGTCCTCAGTGTTAAAATACGTAACATTCCTACCGCGATATTTTTACATGTAATTCCGACTAATACAGTAAAATCATTAATTTAGTTTCGGTGATCGTACTTTTTCATTTCAGTTCCGTTTTAATTCAGCTGCTATTACTTATAAGGTCAAAATCAATGCATTAATACCCATTGGCAAGAATAACATATTTATACTTGTTTTAATTTCTAAATTTATTTTTGAAGTAATTTGATGTGGTACACCTATATGTCATGTTTCAGGATTGGCGTTAATAAGAATAGTTCCAACAGGTTAATGGCCACAAACTGATTTTAAAATAGTTATCGCTGTTTTATTTTGTTACATTTCGCCACTGTTTGATTTTTTTACTCTGATATTTTTTCCTTTTCTCTGGGATGCTGATGAAAATTTAATGAAGCCAGTGGCTCCGCCTGGGGACCCGGGCACGGAATATTTAACTGTACTTTAGCACCGTGTGTCTGCCTTCAAAGACGAGTGCTTTTAATGTCAAATTAACAAAAGTACAGTCCAACCATTCGAGACAATGTAACACTGGATTTCTAGTCACTTTAAGAACAAACGTATTGCCGCGCATTGCCCTAAATACTATACTGACATGCAAAAGGTAGTTAAATAATAACCATTTCAATAACTGGCACCTTTTTACACAGTAAAGCGGACCTTGTTCATTGATTTGATTATTTTACTTAAATTAGTGAAATGTTTGTCTACGTTCATTGTTTCCTATGATGCGATTGTTCGGAGATCAATCATTGTACCTTAGGATGTAAAAATATTAAGGAACGCGCTCAGCCCCTTTTAATTAAAATCATACAAGCTAGACGCGTTCACTGCCTCCGGATTTGTTCACGATAACACTTTTATGAAGGCTAATTAAGCATATGCAATATGGCTGCATACAAGCAACACAGTACATATAGTAATTCAAAAAGCAGTTGAAACAATAAAATAAAATACAATTACATAAAATAAAAGCAAGATAAAATAAAACAAGAACAAATTTGTCAGATGCATTTTCGGTCACGAATGAAAAAATGCGCCCTTTATTTCTTTGTTTAATGCAGTTATTGTAATAGTGACAATCGAAGTAAAATCGTTCACTGGCAGTTCTGTAATATTCCATATAAATCAGGCCTAATTGTGATTTTTTTCGCAAATTCTGTATAACTTTTATTTCCCATATCACTATGTTACATTATAAACATTCATTTGGTGCTGGTGCTTAAGCTGAGCACAATGACACAAAGATAAAGTATTTAATTTCCAAAATACATCCGGAAATATATGAAGCTAGGAGTGACACTTTCTACATTTAGTTGTTGAAATCTCAACCATCTGAGTTTTAAGATTCGAATACTCGTTGCAAGGAATTTTCAAACCGAAGATTTAAGCGGCATGTCAAGACGACAACCCAGGCCCGAGATTTGTTCAGTGACGTCACGGGGACATTATAGTAAACTGGCAAATAAGGACCTTACTTTAAGTTACAAATTTGACATGTTGTCATCCTTTATGACAACATGGCTGCCCTGATTCATGGTTTAACCAAAAACGCACCAGCCCAGGGAAAATTACATTCTAATCAAAGTATTAATTCAAGACAAAAGACAATAAAATGGGGTTAAATAACATTAATAACCATAAAATTCCCGACATAGCTTATTACCTTCTATCATCCACCGACTGAAGTATAATGAAAAACGATAACTTCACACATCTTTTTGTTTTTTTTCATTGTTGTAAGAGAACCTAGGCATACGTACTTACCATGAGTTATATATTTTGTAAACTTAATACATACTTGACAACTTTACATGGACAATAATTTAATTCACATACAACAAAGTGGCATCTTCATAACACTTAAAAATCCACCGATTATTGCGTGTGTATTTCATTAGCAGGAGCGTTAAAACAAAAATATTACCACAATTTGGTGGCAAGTGTAAGCATTAATATTTAATAATGGCATAATAAATTGGTTATACACACCTACTGTATGTTCTAAATATTTCCTGAAGTTAGACATTAATTCAACTATGTTATAAGGAAAACACATAACGTTGATCTAAAAATTATTATAATGATATGGATACAGCTCGGTATTCACAAAATGAACATTGTTAATAATGAACTTTAGCTGGATTAGCCTGAAAGATGACGAAATCTCCTCCAAGTATGGTGTAAATGAAGTATTGGATGTTTCATGCCGTGCTGAAGTTTGTGAAGCTCTCAGTACCTGGATAATGGTAGGTATCCAGATATGTATATTTCCTTTCATGTGTTTGTTGGGTTTTTTTGCGACCAGATACACCTAGAGGGAAAGCCATCGCGAAAAGGCAAGCTTTCGTTTGGTTTTGTACCGAACAGAATAATTAGCATAAAGTCCTTAAGGCAAATATCTGTTGGGGGCTCTAATTTATATCTGATCGAAAATTAGCCATCATTATGCGCTCCATTAGCAGCGTCTTTAATGTGCTTCTAAGCGCCATTTGTCAAGCAGCTTGTTAATATCCTTCTAGTCTTTAAAGTTGAGAGCTCATTAAAGCCGATGTCCTGTTATCGGTGCCATTTTGCAGAGTAATACTGTATCAGATAATCTATTTAAAACCCCAGTTCACGCACTTTTAGAATCGACGTTTCTTCAAAGTAAACCATGCAATAAGCTATAGTGCAGTGTATGTGTATACATCTTCACACGGCGACAAGAGTTTATAAATACATATAGGCTGTCGTCTTATGATGGCCTTTTGGATTTATTGCTAATTTAAAATTCACGAGAAATTAAGAAGTTGGTTTTTCTGTGCGACAGTAAAGCAGTATTTTACAAAATAAGTCATTGGTCCGTTAATGTTCTTTTTGCAAATTAGTATATTGACGAGTAGAAAAGGGAAAAACTAAGCGTTACATTTCAGTTCTTTTGTAACCTTAGCGAAGCTTACATTTTCAACTCTGGAAGAAATTCAGTATAGATGTTATGGTGAATATTTAGGCGCAAAGCTAGGACTAGGCCTGTAAATTATGAGATGAAAAAGATTGCTTCACTTGGTAAAGGTCATACGTTTCCTGATCACGATCTGCAGGCCATAATTACAGCCAAATATTTAGCAGTCCGCAGAATCTTCAGTATATCTTGATTATTAGTTAAGACCTGGCTTCCCCTATGTCATTTGATTCCTCCAGGCTAAAGCAATAAGGAGAGTAATTAGAATGCTAAAGCTAGGTGTAAATAAAAGTAGCGAAACAGCAGTGACAGATGAGGCAACCAGGTCAGAATCCCATCAAGGAGCCCAGTTGGCAGCAAATGACACAGTTCTCTGAGCCAGAGGCCCCGAGGCTATGCTAGGGCAAAGTACAGGCACAAGGCGCCGAAGCGAATCTGTAACAATGCATAGCAAGTACCTGGGCAGGGAAGCATGTTCACAAGTAACAAGCACAGCATCTCATTTTGAACAGTTTTAGCCAGTGAAAATTAAACCCTGACAGTCTAATTTATGCAAGTATGTATATACATAAGACACCAGAGGAAACCCTGTCTGAATCTTAACAGGAGGTGAAAATTTAACCTCAGACAAAAGCATTTAGAGGTACAAGAACACCTACAATGTGTAAAGGAGTTAAGAACAACTTAATAATTTCTTGTATTTTGACCCAAACAAAATAAAAACAAATTATTTACCACAGCTGGACAAGAATCGTTTTTCCCCACCCTGCAGCTTTTTGTGCTATTATCTAACAGCCATCTATATGCAAAACATATACATATTACCAAACTGTAGAACACACTGGACCAAGGGCATTGCCGGGCCAGTTTGAGGGGGCTTGAGTCCCTCAAATAAATCATAAATCGTTTGAATTTGCGAACAGCCCCCCATAGTAAAGGCTTTGCCCCCAACCATAAATCTTTAGTGATGCCTCTGCATTAGACCCGGATGTAAACACAACAACTAAACACATTTCTCATCCATCCATCCATCCATCCATCCATCCATCCATCCATCCATCCATCCATCCATCCATCCATCCATCCATTAAATATGTTCACAGGGAGCTGGGGTCCCAAAAGACACTGGGAACAAGGCTGAGGACACCTGGATAGGAGGATAGGATGCCAGTCCATCACAGGGGGCAATCTTATGAAAAACACTGTTGACACATCATGTATGCATGGGAAACGTGTGTCCTTTTCTATCAAGTTCAAGATCAAATGACAACATTTTCCTGCTTCAGTAACATGTATTAGCCACTGATGATCTTGGATTTAAGCTGAAAAAATTACAAATACATTTATATTAAAAAAACAAATGCAATGATCTGACAACAGGGGTTTTCAAATAAGGATCTGTAGAACAGTTGTAAGGGTTCTATAATTGCTGACATATATTGAAGATAGTATCCACTTTACATTAGATGTAAAAAAATTCAAGGGGCATTCTAAATACACACACACACACACACACACACACACACACACAGACACACACACACACACACACACCACACACTCAGAGAAACAAAATTAACACCAACTCCCCGGCACTTAGTTTTAAGTTATGTGCTCATGGATTAGTGGTAGGTGGGACACTTTGTCTAACCTGCTTTCAATTGGGGATTCTTGGTCTAAGAGGGGTTGAAAACCTTTGCCTTGAGAAATAAATGGGTATGTGACACTTCAGTCAGAGGATTCTCCATTCTCCCTTAATAACAACACCAACAGTACTGTGCAAGAGGTCTAATTTTATCTGCTTACCATTCTTTGACTTCGGACTTCTTCATCTTCCCAATTTTCTTTCTGTTGCACTTAAAAAAATACAAAAACATAAATGTTTGGACTATTAATGCAAAATGATTTTTTTACATGAATAATCATTAAGACAGTAAAAGTAATAATGTGTATTTGAGGTGTATTTGAACTGGGATTAAGAACTATAATGGTGATTATTTTTTATAAAGTTAACAAAAGAAAGGGAGAATAAAATAATATGATTAATTAACCAGTGACATAGGACTAAAGCAAATCCAGACTGGACGATTACTGGTAAAGACGTCTCAAATTGAATTCTATCAAGTAATGTGTGATCTGGCCTTTGAAGACCTGAAGAATACATTATAGACTTCCTTACCTGAGGAAACAGTTAAGATTTCTGAGCAATTCCCAAAAGCCAGGGAAGAAAGCTTTTGAAGTGGCACCCTGAGGTAGTGTTTCAGGATCCTTTATAAAACTGGGCACAGAGTTGGAACTCATGCCAGCTTCTGCTGGAATAGCCAGGCTCAGGGGAACCTGCCCCGCTTACTGGCAAGCCTGAGCGGCTATTAGAGCAAGGTAGCCCCTAACTGCCTCGGTGTGACTGTGCCTGTGCCCAGCTGGAGACACGTGACTTGCAATCGAGTCAAATTAACCGTGTCTGAACCATTAGCAAAATAGTTTGATGATGGATGAGATGCAGCATGTGAGGTCAGATTCGGGATGGAGCGGGCGTATCTCTGAGCCATCCCAGAGCCAATCACATTGCAGTGAAGGAAACACAGCCAAAGGGTTATTAATAGGTGTGTGCGCTCAGTGGGAGGACACACCCACCTGGCAGGTAGGCCCTGCCCGGCATGATCCCATGGGGTGAGAACCTCAAGCCAGGGAGCAGATTTGGATTGTGTTTAACCAACAGCAGAAGCCCAGGCCAAATGTCATGCCCATCCCCACGTCTGAGAAAAAAATAAATACTCAAGGCTTGGGAAAAGCCCAGACCCAATTAAGCAATAGAAACATAAAAAAGGGAGTACACACATTGAGCTTACATACAAGGATTGCTCTGATGCAAGGATGGGGCAGTAATGAAGGACAGATAGGCTGCCTGTCACTTGACAGCAGAGAGGAACACTCTTTCCAAGTTTATGCTTTATAAAAATGGTTAAGTGAATCACTCACCCACACTAAGGGAGAGAAATTCTGAATATACGTTGCCAGTTATGGAGTCATTTCAAGGGGAACAATATCATGTGAGGATTCGTTCGCTTGCTTTTACTTTTACTTGGCTGGGAAGAGCAGAAGGAGAACCTCCTCATTCTAGCAAGAGAAACCCCAGAGAGGACGGCCGCACTCTGGGATGGCAGACGAAGCAGTTTCTGAGGCACTGAACCGGACGCCATGATGACATGTTTGTGAGACAGGAAGACAGCAGCGAGATGAGATATGAAGGCTGCAGAACCAATGGAGTCACCTTAGGAGAACACAACACAAACTGTGCACCAAGCAGCCTCAGGTCATTCACAGCAAGCAGTGATAGCATATGGTCTTCATTGCACCAAATGTTTAATGGTGAGACGACAGTAGTGGACTCCTCTCCCTGCACCCCGAAAAATAGCTAAAAAACACATTTTACTCTGCTGTGAAATAACACATATAGAGTTAAAAGTCAATGTTTAAACAAAAGCAACCAATACTCAGATTGGTAAGGTGGAATTTCTAAATTATTTGCCATGTGCACTTTAATTTTCACATAATACCTTTTCATAAATTTCAAACATTAGATTTTTTCTTTGCTGTTTTCGTTTGTTTTATTATTTGAAGTGAAATGTTGAGTCATAAATAAAAATCAACATTTCTGTTCCGTTAAATTTGAGAGAATGGTGGATACCAAATACTTTTGTCGGTTGTAACTTAGTTCAGAAAAAAGTGCGAGTTATTTTTTTTATTGAAAGGGTATCCAAACTTTCTGTCATGTCTGTATGAGCAGTTAAGTCACTTTCTAAGCTGATCAAAAACTCCATGTGTTATGATTTAACTTACTAATTTTTGACCTGTTGCCAAAGAATCAATTGAGAACTCTCCAACCAGAACTCTCAAACATTTGTTGACATTGGAACACCCTGCTCGTTGATCTATGTGCTATCCACCATATATTCCACACATATTCCTAGGATTTGTCATATTTGGGGAAATTTTTTGTTTTTGTGCTTTGTGAGTGGCAAACTGAGCACTTCTGTTCTGGTCATTATAACAGAATAACAACAATATTATGACTCTGGGTTCTGGGTCTCTGGGTCATCTTTTTCTTAAAACTCCCTAGAGTACAGCACAAAGCTAGGAAAATAATTTATCACAAGATACTAATTGGCAAAATAAATTGCTCATTTATTTTACTAATGTAATTTTGATATATTCATAGAAAAACTAGTAGATTATAAGATGTTATGCTTACCAAATGAACCAGACTTTGCAATGTGAGTTTTCAGGGGAGCCAGCTAAATCAGTTGATGTCCTCAGAGAATGCTAACAGCTAATGGTGGTGTTGTTTCTTTACTATTATTTTGGCATTTTGCTTGATTTCACAAGGAGCTCCAAGTTAGAACTGATATTTAAGCACAGTTCCTCGCTCAGCCGGTTTGTCAATGGTGTCATAAACGAGGATGTCACCGTTTTCTTTATTCTGAACTCCTTAGTGTGGCTTGCTGTCTATCTTGGCTCACCAACTCCGTTTTCTTCACCTTCAAACTCACAAACTTTTCCTGTGGTAAATCGTTACAGTACAGACGTTGGCATGATGTGCTGACCAGTCACTGAGAAGCTACTGGAGTTGATAAAAACTGTATGTATGTGTCTAGCAAAAAATAAAGTAGCTGGAGGAATAACAAGCCTTCTTCTCTAGTTTCCTCCAGAATCTGAAGTCCACACCGTGATGTGAGAGACGACTTCTGGCCTGCAGCAGACTGGCTTCCTGTCACCAGTGGGCAAGCTGCCCAGAGCTTCCAGTCGTGATCTTTCAGGTGGTCAGACAGCACCTTGCTGACGAGCGTTCTGCCTCACAGCCCCTCCCCTACCTGCCTTGCACCTTGCTCAGTCACAGGAGATCCTAGTGGAGCCCGTCCAATCGGTGATGACAGGCTGCTGGCTCTCAGCACTGATGAGAGGCCCAAAAGCGGTGAAGCAGAGAGGCCCTGAGACTGTGCCGAAATCAGAGACACTGGAGTATGATCAACAACCTTCCTGCTATTAGAATTCAAATATAGAACACAAAATCTGGTGATGAGCTACAGTTTCCATTCATTTGAACTCAGAAAACACTGCACTTAATGAAATCATACAGTAGGTTAGATGCTCTTTCAACATCATTCTTTACATCTGTTTTCATTATTTTAATGTCCACATTATATAAAAATAATGTGGCAGTCGATTTATAAACAATGGCAACACAATGTTTGGTTTAATTAAAGGACTGCTGTTCTGGATAGAGAACTCCAAGTTGTAAATCGGGTATTATGCAAACAGGATCTGGAAAGAAGGGTGCTACTGTTTTGGTCACTGTCTTAAATCTCATCAGCATGACTAAAATGCGGCAGCTTTGAAGCACAACATGGAACCCTAGCGCAACCAAGACCCAACTTGGTCCCAGAGTTCCTTCTACAAAAACGATGGTTCATCAATTAAGCCTCGTTTCTGAGTTGTAATTATTATCATTTAAATAGACTAGAATAATAACCATCCTACAGCCCAGAGAGAGGAGTACCAAGTTTAGCACCAATATTGGCGTACAGCTGGTTTCGGAGCCTGGTGCGCTGTGTTCCATTCACTTGGGTCAGACCATTTTGTAGTCCTCTGGATGGGATTCTGGGAGTTGGAATATATTCAAGCAGAACATTACATCTACGTAGGGGTTTCACTGTCTCCTGTCTTCAAAAGCTCCTCATTTGTTTTATCAGTGCTACACCATAATATACATAATCTAACTAACCAGGGAATGTCCCTTGGTTTCCTGCCGGCTTTTATTAGCTAATTAATGGTGATTTATCAGAGTTAACAATCTGACTGGTGCCGGCTACTTTCAGTAGTCAGGGATCTCTGTACCAGTAGCAATGGGGGTCGCTCTTGGAGCTGTCTCAGAGCTTTGGGGGCGTCCATATGTCCTTGCAGGAATGGCGTTGCTCAAGATTGCTAGCAGCCAGCAGCTATGCTCTAAATTGCAAGTGAGTTAATGCAACAATTTGGTTTTTTTGCCAGTGTACTCAGAATGATATTTTACTGCCCTGCCTGATTACCAGAGCAAAGCATTTAAAAACCTGGGATAAAAGGCATATTTCAGTAAATTTGATGGTATACTCTCCCGTTTGACTGCTGAGGAAGATGTGTATAGTCTAATTAAGCAGTGTGAGATGTAGCACAGGGAGGATGCTGTCTGACCATTATTTATGCGGCAGAGAAAGCACTGGCATGGATGAGTATTTCATATTTGACAGAATCCAGCTGTAATAGGGAAGTACAAAAAACCTTCAACCATGCCCACATCCTGGGGAAAGCCACTCTTCAAGACCACTGATGAAGAAAAGCCACTGTGAAACATCTTTTGTACAAACAAGGCAGTAATATCCTTGGGCAACCTTTCAGAGTGCCTTTGTTGTCTTTGAAAGCTGACATAAAATCTGCAGAGATCTGTTTCCAAAGATCTTCTCCTCAAAGTTTACAACGTGTATTCCTTTTCAACGTTTTTTTTTTTTTAACAACAGTGAAAGCTAGCTTGTAAAGCACACCGCTCACGTCATGTCAGTGCCCATCAGATGTTCATAGTCCTTACGATGGGCTCGGGGGATTACGGTCACCATTTTAATGACTATAGGTTCAAACCATACACTGGGTATATCAGCCTAATGATGACCCTTTGCCATGGTTACAGAATAATTACGATGCAGAAGGATTTTTATGCAGGATGCCAGATCAGGTATCAATGACCCAGACAGCGACCGACAGCTGGGCCACAGGAATTAGCCCGATTGTAAAGTAGTCTAAGTCTTTAGAATACAGATCCATTCACTGCAGTACAAAGAAAGTCAGTTAACATCCTGTCAAAGACACAGAGGTACTATCTGCATAAATAATTGAAAATAACACCTGTTTTGTCATAGGAAAGTTTTTATTTTGATAAGACAGATACAGAACCATGAGGCGCTTCTATATGGCAGTATTGTGGATAAATTATGACTGTAAGCATCCACCTTTTTCCTTTCGCTGCCTTTCAAATAAACCAAAGACAAAAAAAAAAAGAATCTCTCTCAATTACTTGCATGTGAAAGTGCCTACAGCAATACATCTGTCTTTAGAAAACCTATTTATTTCCCCCCGGAACAGACAGAGTGTCTGTTTCAGTTTTACAAGACAACCGACGGCTTTATCGTTATGCAGGAGAGCCATAACACTCCGATACCAGCGGGGAAAGATGCAAGTTCTGGGCGGTCTGCATTTTTTTGGTGAGGAACCGGTGAAGTGGCAACGCCGCGGAATGAACTTCTGTTTTGGAGACACATTTAAACAGGCCTGTATGAATCATTTCTCTCGGAAAGAATGAGCCTGATGATGGGAGCCGCTGTCCATGAGAAACACCTCTCTTGTCATTTGCGTCATTTCGTTCGCCGTCTTTAAAATGCTACGGGGATTCAGGCAACGAATAGAAGCAATAAGTTCACTTTGAGAAATTAGTGCTGTAATTTTTCATCACGAGAGCTGAGCATTACCTTGGACTTTTTATGCGAGATGGTTTGAAGCCTAGTTTTTTAATGATGGCCCTCATTTGTAAGAACCCTCTAAATTATTAATTTCTTTTATATTCCAGTAGTTATTATATGTCATAACTGTGTATCTATGGGGTGAAATTTAATGGCATTAGCTGGACCTTAACAAAAGGGTTGTAACTGTTAAACACTATTAAAATGTATAATAAGCCAAATATTTTCTTTGGCACTCTTTAAGAACAGGATTATCAAATTGCATGACGAGGAAAACCATTGAGTCCATTCACGTTGTAATAGTTATTAAATGTCTGACAGCTGTGAATTAAACGAGGGCTTTGGTCGGACTTCAATGCTCTTGTAATTATGATGGAGTTAAGAAGAATGGCAACGGGATTGTTGTGTTTAAAATTTTCAGGTAATCATTTTCGTTGCTTTTAATTGTTTGCATACACATAAAGCACTGTAAATTGCCAACTACAACGTATGTATAGGCCTATTTTTGAACCATTTAGAAAATTAATTATTAAAGTCATGCGTACAACGTAGGATGAAATGAAATAGCATTTAATCAATGTCTAGCAGGAGGACATGACAGAGATGCACCGAACGAGTCCCCTCAAACACTGACATTGTCACATTGGTCTAGAGAAGTGGACAGGCTGTCCTGCCTGTTGTCCATTGGAGCTCTCTGTTAACGAGAAGATTCCCTGACCTAAAGTACTGAACACTGTACCTTTACACAAAGCAGACAAATAACCAAACAGGCTGAAACGGGAACTGCAAGCAGTTTAGATCTGCCATGCAATTGTAAGCATTCAAAAAAATTCAACACCACACTATAAACAGAAACATCATTTCTCCAAGTAAACCATACGGTATGTCATTTAACCCAAAAATACACCCCCATGCATGCTGAGGTCCCCTAACTGCATGAAAGAGGCATGTAAACAATGCAAAAATCAGACCTTGGTTTTAATGGTGTCAACAAGGGTGAATAAGTTTAACTGATTGGTATTTTGTCTGGTTTTTGACAATTTGTGCCCCAAATTCAAAAAGTCACTTGCATAACTTATATATGCCTCCTCTTCTGCTTTATTCATCAAAGAGTAGGCAGTTAAGCACATTGATGTGACTGATTGGTTACATGATGTGATTGATTCATTCATTTCTGCATTTTCAATATGATATCAGTTCATCTGCAAGCACAAGGTTGTCTGTTAATGGACATCATCACACGACTTTTCGGCCTGCTGCTTTAAAATCCAGAGATGGGAGGGACCTTGTAATTGGACACTAATAGCTCTGACCCCACCCCCTATCGCTCATCAATGGTCAGGAGCTGTCAGGTCTTCCTGTGACTGTTAAGAAATGAGCACAACGTATGTTTCCTGTGCTCCCTAAGCAGAAAGAGAGAGAACAGGAGAGATAGAAAGAGAGCGCAGGGCTGTGTGGTCCCAGCTGCAGTGTCCTGCCCGCCCCTTGCATCCAGGAGTGGCTGTCAGCACGTTTTATCTTAGGCTTTTCATCACTGCGCTGAGGCTGCTGGGCTGAGGCCACCTCAGAGTCCCAGTCCGCCGTCTACCAGTCATTAGTTGAGGTCCTGGGTGGCTAGCTGTGGCTCCAGACAAAGCCCATCTCAACTTTTGATTTGCCTGTGGACGGAGCTGCCTCTCTCAGAGCTGCCCATTCTAATAAGTGTTTGCCGTGCAGAGACTCACAACATGGGACCGAACACGGGTCCCCTTGGACAGAAACCCGGGATGTGCCATTGGGGGTCCCCTTTGCCCCCCCCCCCCCGCCTCCATCTTTTCCAAGTGGTTACCAAAGCAAGGCAGCTTTGAGCCTGAATCAGACTCTTGGTTGCCCCAATAGGTATCACTCACCTATGAATGTAAAAAAAACCTGCATGTTACACTGGGATTCAATTATGTGATGAAACGTTTCAAAATGACTATGCAATGTTACTTTTTTGTTTAGCTAGTCATGCTGCTATTTTTAGGTCACATTATACTAACACTTTCGAATAGACATTTTGTCGAAACAACGCTCGGTATAACTGAATAAAAACAGCTAGCTAGAGGCTAAAGACATTTACTAAAGTGTTAAAGCTGTTACTCAATTTAATTCTTTACTTCCTGCTAGATAAGGACTTGTCGGCTTCCTGTAACTTTTAACTTACTGTCGGCCATAATTTCCAGTTTTGGTTGCAGTTTAGTTTGCAAGTTACTGATGCAATAAAAAGATGTGAAACAGACTGAAGGATAATCAAGCTATTTGAATAAAATTCACAGCAACTTCACTGTCATCAAAGGCAAATGCTAAATGAAAAATAGTGACTGATCTCAGCAATATGATCAACACTCTGTTTTGTCATGAAAATCGCCACTCGATGGAAAATCAGCATTGACCCCGAAGCGTGAGTATCACCGGCAAGCTCCATTGTCTGATGACGAACCACTGGCGTCATTGAACATGTCACTCCGGTTCTCCTTCCACACTAGCAGTCTCTGCACGTCGACGAGTCCGGCTGCCTGGCCCCGGGTGCCGCATGCTGCCAATATCCTGAGGGCGCAGGCTCTGCCCAGGTGTACCTGGGACCTGTGCAGCAGGGCTGGATAGCCAAGCTCCATGGCTGTCTCATAGGCCCTCATGAAGTAGACACAGGCTTCATCATACCGCCTCTGAGGAACAGGGGCATTTAGAGGGAGCGTCAGTGGTGCTCGCTTTGTGCTACTTGTGCGAGTTTTGCATGGACTTTCAAAGGTTTTCACAAAATAACAGAATTGGGAAATGCAGGTCCAAAAAGTACAAACCCAGACCAGGATTTTGTTTTAACCAATCAGTTGAGTACTCTGTGACTGTGACTCTGAGAGACTCTTTATTTTCAACCGGTTGGTTAAAACAAAATCCTGGTCTGGATTTGTGCTTTCTGGACCTGTATTTCCCAACTCTGCAAAATAAGAAGTTACACTGCTAGAAATAGAAGTTAGGAAATATCTTTTGCATCCTGGGAAATCCTGCGGTTTGAATTTATTCCAGAAAGCGCCTAGCAGGCCACACATCAGTGTGGAAACACTGGAAAATGGACAGACATCATACTGCAGTGAGCTTGTTCTTTTTCATACACTTCCTTACATGATAACATTACAATTAAGGAATAAACATGGATGACCTGCATGGCTATTATTCTGTGCTCTTACCATTTTTCATGAACACACACATCTACTCTACAACATCAGCAGAGGTTAAAATGTATATCACTTTGGAGGAACCCTACATTACCACACAAGATGTAAAATAAAGGAAGTCATTGTGATTCTTGTCCAGCAACAGTTCCACAGTCTCAAGAGGGGCTCATCTCAAAGACACTTACCCTGAGATTAAGTGAGATGAACTAATTATTTAGTGAGGCTGTTCAATTGTGCCTGAAACCCGAACATTTAATGCCCACTACTTAACTGTGCTAATGTTATTAAATTTAGTAATGGGAAGTTATGGACAATACACTTGTTCCCCCCAGTATGCAGCAGAATGTTGATGCCAACAAGGAGGAGCATCATCCAAAGATGTTAAAAGTGACATAAGGTTTACAGGATACAGATAGCAGTATGTCTTGTATACTGTACTTATTTATATTTACTGCGTGTCCTTACTCTGGAGGGAGATTAGCTCATTGGTTAGCCCTTCTCCGTCATACCTCCACGGATGGGGGTTTGAATCTTGCATCTGCTTTGTGAGCATAGCGTTTGCATGTTCTCTACGTTTCTTGCAGGTCTCCTTGTGTAGTCCAGCCTTGTGTCCTGTGATGGACTGGCATCCTGTCCAGGGTGTACCCTAGTCTTGTGTCCTGTTCAAGGTTCCTGTGATAACCAGAATAATCAGATGGAGAAGACGGACACATGGATGGACTTACTCTGGAGATGAAGATGGTTCCAAGATACAAGCAGGCCTCCCCCAAGCTGTGATGCTGAATGTTTCCCTGAGATACTTCCACAAATTCTACTAGGTACTGAACAGCCTCATCGAGTTGTCCTTCGCTGTAACAAATTTTCAGGAAAGAAAAATTACATTTCTTTAGGTAACTAAGAAGACTCTGAAGTACTGTCCTATAAACAGAAGAATGAAGTCAGAGATTTTGGCTAAATCAATCATATCGCACCTCAATTGCTTCCTGAAAATGAAAAGTCCATAACCCACTCCACCCATGTCAATATTTCCATCTTGATTCTCAATGTTCTGAGTAGAACCTACAGCCCCAGTTCAAACACAATGGTGTATGCAAGATGCTTAACCACACCGTTGTTATTGATAGACCTTTATGACATACATATTGAATGACCAACTCCTTGCAAAAGCTACTGTAATTGTGATGTACATAATTGTCAAAATGTTGCGTCCAGTCAGATCTGCTCTGTTGCATTCAGGCTATATGATGAAAATTCTGCACTGGCTGCTCCCTTGACATAATTTGTACTGCTGAAACCATTGGCCAGCTTTGGCTAGGACTGCAATGAAAGTAACAGCTGTGTGATTCCTCTGGCCAGACGACAGCAGTGCTCCATGATACAGAGGGAAAGCCAAGTTCTCACCTTTCCAGTGATGATGCTATCGCCTTATATGCTTTGCCCAGATTATCGTAATCTCCCAGAGCCATGCAGATCTCCATGTCCATGTTCAGGAACTGTCACAAAGCACAGTGTGTAACACTCAGACCAGAAAACTCTCTAGTCTTCTTTCACTCATGCACCTTGCACTTTGACTGCAAAAATATTCAAGGCTCCTCTGTCAAGGAGAAGTCTAGACCAGTGGTTTTTAGCCTGTGGGCCCTGTCCCCGTCACTATGGGAGGGCTACTGAGGATTAGTAATGCCACTTTTTTAAAACCATTGAAGGAGCCATGAGATGGTAACGGTTGGGAACCACTGGGCTAGACCAAATGTAGATAAGGTCTATGGCATATGTACAGTGTATATATATATCACATATACCATGTTTTCAGCATATATACTAGGTATACAGCATGTGTATACCATATATAAATTAGATTGAAAGTTTATTGATTCCTGTGGAGGGAAATTTCTTTACAACGTATACTACATACATACCATGTAAACCATGCATACAGCTTGAATACCTCAAGAATGTAGCATGTATGCCGCATATACACATTATACTGTATATATACCATGTACAGCATCATGAAAACAGCATGCATGCATACACACCATATATATACACCACATAGAGTACACCATGAATAGAGTAAGTACACACTGTATTTATACCACATATAAACTGTACATACACACCATGCAGCCAACACATATACTGTATTTATACCACTTCTACACCGTGCATGGTATACTCTGCATTTATACCACACACACCACGCATTCAGCATGTCTACACCGTATTTATACCATGCCTACACCATATATGCACCATGCAAATGGAAGCCAAGTTTTTAAACACAAGTAGAGAAATAAAGCGCTCCTTGAGACGTGTCGATAAACGAATGCAGTATGTGCACTTCGAGCAGCAGTCGGGAGGGGTAGTGAACTTACACCCAGGGGCTACCTTAGCTGCCCAGACTAAAGCAGGCTGCCACTGCTGACACTAATACTGCCTGAACGGTCTGGTGCTCAGATCAACTGGGGAAGAGAGATAGAGCACCTCTTAGCACAGGAAGCACATGAAGGTTGGGGTTCCTTTGGTGTTATATCGTACGCGTAACACAGAAAAACGCCCGCATGGCAGCACATAATTGCAATGGATTTATGCAGTAAGAACTGAAATGGGCACAAATGTATCTGTGAGGAGGACTTGAGCAGAAAAATCTCAACATTATCAGTTCAAATTAATTTTTGAAACAGACAACCACAAAATCAAAAGCTATTTTCTCCGCAGCTGAACGAAAAGGCAAAACATTTGTGTGATGACTTCTGCTTAATAATGCAGCACACATAAGGGAATGTTTGAGGCTGGGAATGAGAGACACTAGTGAGACCATATGCAGTTAGCGGGGCTGAATGCTTGGCTCAGACTCCCATATCATCTCCTCATTCCCAAGACTATTTTATAAGGCTTGAGACTTTCTTTTCTCATGAAGATCCGTTGTGGAAAATCGAAAGAGAAGATCCCTAGTAAACATACAAACATAGGAGAATTTCTCATGTGGGGCTGCTAGGATGTGGTTTTGGTTCAGAGTAGGCAGTGTTTAATGCATATTTACTTCATGTTAGAGATGTGCCACAAGTTCTGCCAGATGACCAGCACATGTGAAGGTGATTAACATGTCACCATGACTGCTTGAAATTTGTGGTGGTCCAATTCTGAGACTTTCCTACTACTGTTGACAAGCAGGTACCATCCATCCATCCATCCATCCATCATCTAACTGCTAATCCTGGTCAGGACTACAGGGAGGCCTGGAACCTACTTTGAATCCCAGGCTGCACAGGGCACAAGCCTGGGGTACACCCAGGACAGGATGCCAGTCCATCACAGGACACAAGGTTGGGGTATGCCCAGGACAGGATGTACACATACACAATCATGGATGGCCAATATCGAGACATCAGTTAGCCTACCTGCATGACTTTGGATAGAGGAGACCGGTGTGACACGCAAGAAAATAACTCCACAGACACGGATCGGAGGTGTGAGACAAAATTACTACCCACTGAAGTCACCACGCCCCTTATAAGCAGTAAGGGTCCCTTACACACCATGGTATGTCCTATAAATAAGTACTCACATACTTTTATAAAGCACTTTGTGTATGACCTTTGTGTATGAAAATGTGCTATACAAATGAACTTGCTATACCATGTATAATGACCTACTTAAATATTATCAACTAGAACTGTTTACAATGCACCATGTGACCCCGACCTGGATAAATAGTTGGAAGACGGATGTTTACTATACAGGTGATACTGATGACCATAAATGGTAATGAAATTCATGGCGTAAGGGCTGAGCTGCACTGGGACTGGTATAAGGTGCCTGTTGATAGGACAGGCTGCCATAATCCTTTCTGGATCCCCAGTGGAGCTCTGGCCTGACAATAAACAACACTCGGTGGTCCCGTTTAATCCCAGCCAGGAGGAGAGCATCGCAGCAAAGGCCTGCAGATGGTCACATCAAACCGTTTATCCATAATTGATGAAACAGCGAGGTCAGATGTAATGGCTGCCACTGCTCCAGGAATAAATACACGCCTATTGACGAAGGAAGACGAGGTCGTGTTCGGCGCTACGGAGAGATATGGTGGGACCTGAAGGACGCGTCCACATCCCCTGGGGGAAGCCCCCGAGGGACCGGGAAAGGATGGAGGGAAGACCTCTGTGTGGAAGTGGGTGGAAATGCTTGTTACTCTCCATCCGGAGGAAGCCAGCTGCCGACTCGTCCTTCATTTCACCATCTCCGGAGGCTGTTGGAGTCCCGGATAGAGAATTCCCCCGAGATAATGGATTCACACGGCACGAGTGAACTCACTCGAGAAACTTCAGTCAGGTGGAGGATTCCACCACTTATCTAGAAGAACTTGGTTGAACTTTTATTTTTGTGCATCAAAACCTGGTATGTGCTAGGTCGACATGTCAGACCGAAAGACTTATGTGGCGGTATTATTGATTATCCTGTTGTTCTACAACACTGAGCAGTTTCCTTAGCTGTTGGCTGTTAGACAGCATCACTGATGTCTAATACCTGATGTCTGTACAAAGTAATGATTGGATCACCTGGTAGAAAACTAATTTTACCTGAATTATAAGTTCCAGTAGGGATTTTTTCAGTTGGTATCACTTTGTTTACATATTATTAATCAGAATCTATGCTGTCATTTTAATAAACATGATTGTGACATGGACAGACCTGGCCTGATAAACATACACAACGCATCAGTTGTAACTGCATGGATGGAAAATAACTTTTCATTGCACCAATTAACACACTGCTTCAGCCATTGTGTAATTTGAGATAAACATAAGATTTAAAATGGCAGACTAACTTTTACTATCCTGTCTGATGTCTCTTTATTTCTATCAGATTAACAACACACCAAAGAGACCCATTTAAAAATGAATCGTTTAAAAAAGAATAAATGCATGGTGAATATATATGGCTATAAGGAGTGTAGGTCTTATTCAACCGCTACCTTTCAAATTCCTATGACAAATCACACTGTACAGCGTGCCAGCAGCTTCAACCTGAGACTGAGGCGGATCCTCAGCTGGCTCAACCAGCCCAGAGACTCAGGGGACTGCCGAGTGCTGGCTGCGGGTTCGAGATGGGCAGCCTCTGAATGGCTGCGGATTAGCTGCTAATGCCTTGGAGAAATGTGACTCAAAGGAGAACTTGGCCCATCTGCTGGAAAAAGTGCAGGCTGCCCTAAGCTACGATGCTTTTAACTGGTATTTACTTTCAGACACTGCCGTACTGAAGCATGAACCCAGCATGATACGAAGTATCAGTTTTTATTCAGCCCATAACTGCTGTGTTACACCAGAAGCGTTGGCTTTTTACCACTGTTGCTCTGAACTGGCTGAATGTGGGTGGGGTGGGGCCAGGAGAAGGCCCACCCCCAGATGGCAGAGTTGCTCCCTGTGGATGGCCTCTGACGCCACCACCCGAGGTGAGCCTCCCAACAAAGGGATCAAGGAGGCGCAGAGACTGATGAGGAAGACAGTCACAGCCACCAAGATCACATGAGCCCAGAGGGGACCTGCCATGCAACCTCTTTAGTGCCATCGAACCGCGCATCACCGCCGGCCAGGCCGCAAGGCTGCGGGGCCCGCGTAATGAGATGGGAGTCCTGCAGGACTGCACCTCCGAACATGCTTGAGATCTGCCAGGCAGCCTTACAAATTGACACTGTTCTCCACGAACGCCAACCATTAAATACATCAGGATCTTAAAAAAATTATTTCATATCTTATGAAGCTGAATAGTTATAAATGTAATTAGTTTTACATACACGCCAATAATAATAAATAAGCCTGTATAAAGGAAAGGCCGATGGGCTTAAGGGCTCTCCTAAAGCTTCAAACCTCTGTCAGCATTGAAGTGTTTCAAACATGTTAATCAAGTTGAATGGCTCTGCCTCCGTGTAGCATACACTCTCAGCTGAGCTCTAAGTGGCTTAGCACACTTACTCTCAGCTCCACAGTGTGTTGGCACGCTTACACTCAGCTCCACAGTGTTAGAACACTTACTCTCAGTTCCGCAGAGTTAGCACATTTACTCTCAGCTCCACAGCGTGTTAACACACTTACACTCAGCTCCACAGTGTTAGAACACTTACTCTCAGTTCCGCAGAGTTAGCACATTTACTCTCAGCTCCACAG
>JAACJT020000013.1:3927968-3958894 GCA_009936485.2 Gymnarchus niloticus
CACTGGTAATGGGGGATTGTAACAGGAGATGGCATAGGCAAGCAGGTAATCTGTCCTGTTACACTGGTAATGGGGGATTGTAACAGGAGATGGCATAGGCAAGCAGGTAATCTGTCCTGTTACACTGGTAATGGGGGAAAGTAACAGGAAATGGCATAAGCAAGCAGGTAATCTGTCCTGTTACAGGGGTAATAGGGGAATGTAACAGGAAATGGCATAGGCAAGCAGGTAATCTGTCCTGTTACACTGGTAATGGGGGAAAGTAACAGGAAATGGCATAAGCAAGCAGGTAATCTGTCCTGTTACACTGGTAATAGGGGAAAGTAACAGGAAATGGCATAGGCAAGGATGTAATCTGTCCTGTTACACTGGTAATAGGGGAATGTAACAGGAAATGGCATAGGCAAGGATGTAATCTGTCCTGTTACACTGGTAATAGGGGAATGTAACAGGAAATGGCATAGGCAAGCAGGTGAGCTGTCCTGTTACACTGGTAATAGGGGAATGTAACAGGAAATGGCATAGGCAAGGATGTAATCTGTCCTGTTTCATTGGTAATGGGGGAATGCAACCTATAATAGCACAATAGCACAGAGAAAATCATCTCCATATCCATAAATCTACAGTATAAACAAACGGTTAGTGCTGTACTCCATCTGTGAAAAGCTTTTTTTTCTCCCTAGGAAGAAAATGAAGGGATAAAGAAATGATTATAAAAGTGTATTGCTGAGTGTCAAACTGCACCCTTTGGCGAAGCTCTCAGCTCTGTGATGGCGTTTCTGATTGACTGCAGCATCACACAGGGGGCGTCAGACCATCACTCTTTCCTACATAAACACCATTTGACAAAACAGGAAAGCTGTCTTCTCCTGAACCCATAAACCACCATTCAAACAGGTATTATGGGAGTTAAACTACATCTTAATTTTTAAAATGCATGTTTGATAAAAAATGCTTAAGTAGTTTTTAATATATTAACCCACACACACCATCCCTAGGAGGAAAATAGCGTGAATCCCTCTGTGCTGTCGTGAGATTAAATTTTGTCTGTTCAGGGAGAACAGATTTTTTTACTAACTCTGGCATATGAATATTAAGGACGTAATGCACTGTCCCTGTCGAACAAACAAACAAACAAACAAACAAACAAACAAACAAACAAACACTTATTGACAGCTCCGCTTTACCTCGTTCCAGGCAGATACGCCCCATGTTAAAATTGGCCTCTGCTTCACTTCGCCCTCCGTCCATCTTGACCTTCTGGGCGGTGCTGAAGCTGGCTTCATAGAAATAGTCGGACAGCCACTTGTCCTCTGGATCCTCAAAGTAACGTGCCAAGGTGACCTGGCTGTTATACACCTCTTCATAATAACCTTTAATGTGAACGGTAACCAGTTTAAAATTCAGTTTTACCAGTACTCATGAAAGTGGCTCACAGTATGTAACTAAAAAGTGTGCCTGTATTACATCAAGAAAGCTCAGTCCAACACATTTTTTTCTTACAATTCCACAGCAATTATCAAACAAATTCTCCTACTGCTGAGCACCAACGCTGAGAGAATATATTTCAATTGAAAATATTTTTAATAACCCCAAAGTAAATGGGTTTAACTGCAAACTTAAACACGGAGTGGAATCAGAAAAACACAACACAGACTTGCGGTCTGCCTTATGATCTCGGCCATAACCAACAGCACCACGCCTCTCCTCCATCCTGCCTGAAACAGGCTGTGGATCTATCCCTCAGCGCGGTTATGCAAAAAATGATCAGTGTACACAATCTGCTTGTGGAAAATAAACCATACCAGCGACAGAGTTCCTGTAGCAGCAATACAACCTCAGCCATATTGGCTCGAGCAAACAGCACTGACTGGGCAGGCTATAGAGATGGACGGCCCTGAGGAGATGCTGCATCTGTCAACATGCAAGCTAATTATGGGATGGCCCGCTTGGGCCAAACGTCACGATGTGACCCCTTAAATCATGACCGGTATGCAAACACGTATGCAATGATCAATGATGAGCAGAGCGTCTTACACATCACATCTATGTTTTGCTTGCTTTTCTGGGGTGAAGGCAGCCTCAGTAATTGACATTTTTAAATTTTTAAATCTTTTTTAAAAAAGAAACCCTTTCATTTTTGCAAAAACTTTGCTGATCCTGAGCCAATTTTGATCATTTTTGACAATAGCACAATTGTAACAAAAAGTGTATTTTATCTTCCATCATTCCTGTTTTATGTTCTGCTGTACCCTGTAATCAAAGCAACAAATCTGACCCAGGCTCACAATGATAAACATCAAAATCAAGTAACAGTCGTGTCAAAAATGCTGACAAAACAAGTCATACGGTTAGAGCGAGTGTTCAAAATGTTGTCTGTTAGCTTTCACACGGGACAGCAGCTGTTCAGCCAGAACTGATCAAACTATTGAGGTTTGCCAAGGTGGAAAAATGGATGCTGATTCATTTTACTGGCTGGAAATTGAGGGGGGGGAGGTCTGTCCGTAAGAAAAAAAATATGTTTTACGGGAGTCAGTGATGCACTAGTGCCATAAACTATGTGCTTTTAGGATATTTAATGGTATGACCCTGATGGATGATCACATTCTATGTCCACACACATCCATTTCAGGGTCTCTTCATCCAGCTGCATTTGCTGTTTATTACTAACATTTAGTGAGGGCAGAGATCAAACGGTCTGATAGAGAGTGATAACTAAAATAAGACTTAAAGGAACATGCTCCTAATTTTTACCTACATGGACTTCACTTTTGCTGCATGTAGAATGGGGATGTTTTCTGCAGACCGACAGCGATGGAAGCAAATGTGTGACCTTTCTATGTGAGAATCATTCAAAATAAATCACCACAGCCACCAGCTGAAATTTCAATACCAGCAGTTGGTCTCATCTGGTCAGATAGACGTCCCATTGAAAATGTCCTAACAGGGTAGCGTGTGACAGAGACAATAGGTTACTGTGCTTTACTTCAGTTGAAAAGGCTGCAGAAAGGACACGTTAAACCTCATCAAAACAAGAGATGGGCCATGTTTTCGTTCAACTTCTTCAGACTGGGCCTCAGTTTTAAACTGCATTCTGTTCCCTGAGCCTCCTCATACAGACAACTAACCTGGCATGCTCAATGTTAGGCATTTCCCTTGGCATAATGCTCACTCACGCTATTAAAATCACAAGAAACTGCGTGAGAACCAAGAGGTAAGGCAGACAACTTCCTACTTGAAAGTCGAAGCAGAAATCTTTCAAATTGGTCTAATGTGAGGACTGCATGTTTGTGCTGTGATAAATCCAGCTCACAAGACAGAGCTTCTTGGGCTCCAGGCACTAGCTGCTTCATCCAGAAATCCCCAGTTTACCTGCTCTCCAAGCTGCCTCGGCCCTGGTCAGGAAGTGCTGAAGCCGCTCCAGTTTATCAGGCTGCACCTCCAGGGGCTTGCAGTGCCATATGCCCGCCTCGGGCCCTGTGGCCTCCCTGGAGGCGGCCTGCTTCTGGATCAGAGCGAGGAGCTCTCTGAAGGACTGATGGTAACCCCGGCACAGCATGTCTATGCAGATGTTCTGCTTCGGAGAATTCCGGAAGCTGGGCATGTAGGAGGGGGGACATAAAGTGTAAAACAGATTTTTTACCACATTTTTTTACTGAGTGTGTTTTCGCAGACAATCCACCGACATCCAGACATCTCATCCCTCTATGTCCACACATCTACACCAGTATCTCAGGTTCCTACGTTTATTATGAATGTGTTATATCGCAATCCTGGTCATCCATTTTCTTTTCCAGCTCCAATTCAGTTCAGGCCCTTAAAGGAATATTAAAACCAGCACACCTCAGCATACTCAGATGCTACGGGCAATTCGGAGCTAGCGATTGATGCACCGGGCACCTGCTGACCGTGGGAAGTTCACGCGAACACTGGGAAAACTGGAAGTGAGTGTGGAAGACAGCCAACATCCCTGAAGGAGAGGGGAAACAGTGCTACCTACCGAGCCTCCGAAGAACTCAGTCATGGGCAGAACCATACATACAGCTGTCTCCTTTGAAGATTCACACTACACATACACCCATTTCCGCGTGTGAATAAATAAACGAGATAATATAACATGTAGCCTACCCTATCCTATTCCATAATGCTTCTCTGTGGAATAAGGTGGTACGACTTAGCACTCAAAACTTTGACTACCTTTTCTTCTTGTTAATTTTCCAAAGTTCTCGCTGAGAATTACTGAAGGACAGTTTATACATCAGATTAAACAGATTAAAGATTTTGTCCTCCTGTGAGGCCTCTTCACTGCACAAAGCACAAGATCGTCAATATGGCTTTTTCAGTTGCTTCTAATCAGCCATGTTAAAATATGAAGCCAATGGAACAGCAATATCTATGTAAAATAAAATAAGAGTATACACAAATATATGTAACTACTATGGAAACTATTGAAGAGAAAAATGGGGTTACTTTGAAAGTGCTGATCATTCATTTCCCTTTGCTGTTAAAACAAATTAGAAATTTTAACTAAATGCATTGTCATCAAAATTCAAAACAGAAACTTGATGTATTCAAACTGCATTGAAATAAAGCCAGTACATCAGTGACATAAACTTCTGCAGAATCACATTACTATGTGCTTATTTATTTTTAAAATTCAGAGCTACAGATAATTATTCATTCAATTAACTTTAAAGAAAGAAGTTACTATCTAAAGTGTGAATTTTGTATGGTTTGTGGGGACATCTATTGGTCTAGTACACACACTGCAAGGAATCACATGCAAAGTGGACAACCGCATAAACAGCAGACCATGTATTTATGGACTCGTAACCGATACAAACCCTAAGCTGTTCTCTGCCTTTTAAATTCAATTTACTACATCAACTGGACTGTAGCTTCCCAGCTGAAAATAAAAACACTTCATTTTCAAAAAACATTCAGCCACATAAATAAGCCCTTGGGGGCACGGTGGCTCAGTGGGCACTGGTTAACTACTACATCACACTCCAGGGTTGAGGGTTCAAATCACTTCCACTCTATCTGCATGGAATTTGCATGTGTTTTCGGGTTTCCTCTGGATACCCTGGCTTCCTCCCAAAGACATGCATTGTAAGTTAACGGGCATCTCTAAGGTGTGTGTGTTTGACTGTTCCCTGCAATGTGTTAGCACCCCATCCAGAGTGTCCCCTGCCTTGTGCCCTAGGCTGCATGGGATGGACTCCAGGCCCCTGATTAGGATAAACTGCATTGGAAGGCAGATGGAAATAAACCCATGAGAAGCTCTGTGTGTAACACAGTTGACTCACACCTCCAGGGTTGGGAGTTTAAATCTCTCTTCAGCTCTGTGTAGCTTGACTTTGCATGTTCTCGCCATGCTTTGTGGACTTCCTCTGGGTATTCGAGACTGCTCCAGCAGTACAAAGCCATGCAGTTGGGCTAAATGGTACCTCTAAATTGCTCATAGCGAATGATTGTGTGTGCATTCCATCCAGGATGTACCCCAACTTTATGCCCTATGCTGCCTTAGATAGGCTCCAGGTCCCTGTGACCCTGACCAGGTAAAGATGGATGTATTTTCAAAGAACTGTTTGACAATGTTTTCTTAATGTTTATAAAATCAGGCTGAATCACTAATTAGCAATTAGTAAATATAAATAAAATAAAATAAAGATGTGCCTGCATTCAAAAAGACACTTTGAAATAAGAGCATAGATTTAGCTTGGAGGGCACAGTGGCTGGGTGGTTAGTGCTGCCACCTCGCACCTCCAGTGTTGGGGGTGTGTATCCCACCTCTGCTTTGTGTGTGGAGCTTGTATGTGCTTCGCAAGTTTCCCCCAGGTACTCTGGTTTCCTCCCACCATCCAAAGATGTGCTATAAGTCAATTGGCTTGTCTAAATTCTCTGTCGTGTGGAACTGGGAGTGTGTGTGTGACCGTGCCCTGTGATGAGCTGGCACCCCATCTAGGTGTCCCCTGCCTTGTGCCCTAAGCTGCCTGGGATAGGCTCCAGGCCCCCCCCTAGGCTCCCCTATGACCCTGTATAGGAGCAAATGGATTGATGAGTTTAGCTTGAAAATTGAGATTGAATTAAAACAATTGCAGATGCATTACTGCTGTTACACATGTGCAAAAATTGTCAGGGTTATTTTCAACTTTCTTTCTGCATACCATCCATCTTCTAACAAGTTCTCCTGGTCAAGGTCACAGAGGGGCTTGGAGCTTCAGGTAACTGAGGCTGGGATACAAACTAGATGAGATGCCACCTCATCACAGTGTATGCACTAACACACACACACACACACACACACACACTTTTATATTTCTAACGTTGTGGGGACCTTCCATTCATTTCTATGGGCCTAATCCTACTAATTCTACTAAGTATGACAACCGTAACCCCTTACCTAGCCCTAGTAACCTTAATCATTAGTAACATTAGTAACAGCAAAATACAAGACTGTTGGCACTCTTCGCTTTTTGATTGCATTCACTTTTTTATAAAATTGAGTTTTCTTTTTTGGGGACACGACAAATGTTCCCAGAAGGTAAAAATGTCAGACTTTTATTACACCCTGGGAACATTTTGTCCTCATAATGTAACATAAACATGGCAGACATATACACAGACACACACACAAACACAATTCATAGAGCCCAGGCAGCCTAATCGCTTGTCTTTGGACTGCAGGAGGAACGCCGAGTTCCGGTAGGAAGCCCACGACACATGGGAGAGCTTGCAAACTCCTGCAAGTGTGAGACAATGGTGCTACCCACTGAACCTACGATCCCTGCCTTAATCTTTGCTTATGCTTTTAATGATAAGTTCTTACACTGAGCCCTCCAACCAACAGTACAGTGACATTCTGGATTTCAGGGTAATGAACGGTGAAATAACATCACTCATTTACATAGAGAGCATTTTTCTATCTCAACCAGGAGACGCGAAAAAGCAGCTCACTCCACAACTTCATCTTTCGAGAAGTTTCCATGTGCTCTGGTCCCCTTCAGTTTATCACGTGACTCTGGTTCAGCTTTGTGCGTCCTGAAACAAAACAATCCTCAAATATCAGTCATTACTGTATAAAATACATTTCAGACTGTTTTCTAGGTTAAAATGTTTTAAACTCCTAAAATAATGAATAAAGGCGCATCTCTTTACACGGAGATGGACAGAGGGTGTCAGTACCAGCCGTCAATTGTCATATATATATGTTTTTTTCGTATGCGCCCCTGTTTAAATGGTACAGAACCACCACTGTCTCTTTATGGGTAATAAAGTTTTCCCCAGCGACTCAGATTTCTCAAGTGAAATTAACTCTCCAAGCATGGAAAATACCCCTTATTGTGTTGCCTGTTAATTACTGAAAAAATCAATAATCTCACCTAAAGCTCAGCGCTGCATTTTCCCGCCCAGGAACGACGACAGCTCTTCCCCCCGCCGTTATATCGGGTAGAAATGACACATTTCCTCTCGGCAAGGCAGAACTTTTCATGTTTCTTTTACTGTAAAAAAAAAAAACTAATGGACTACAGTATAATTAACAGCTCCTTCAGATCGCATATAATTACAATAATGTTCACTTATAGTTCGATTATCATCATGGCAAATTAATATTAATTTAACTCGAATATTTCGCTAACGTAGATTAAGCTGGCGTTCACGTGTTTCCTATGATGGCATTTCAGATAATTGTATGACATGGCTTTCCAATTATTGTATATCTTTGCATTTTAAATTCGTTTGTCTGTTCGTTTTTAAGCGACTGATTTGGCGACGCGCGTTTATCGGCCACGGTTAATTCCGTCTAGGAAGCAAGCTAGCAAGCTGTCTGAAACAAAGTTAACAGTTACAGAAGTGCGACTGGAAGTGAGCAGCAGAAACACCGAGTGCACCTGGCACAAACACCCAAGTACCTTTAAAGTCAGTCCAGAGATAAATACGGGATGTTGATAGACGCAGTTCAGGCACAGTAGGCGTCAGCGTCACAGAGAAGACGCCGTAGTCATAGCAACAGTGACGCGACGCTCGGCTCCATTCAGAGGGCCACGACTGTGGCCTTGAGATTCTTTATGTACAGACCAACCGGTTCTGTTGGTCTTCTGATGTTTATAGACGTGCAACGGCGTTTTCCTCTCTGCATTGTATGACATTCAGACTCTGTACATTACAAGTTGTGGTTCACGCTGTCCTGACTTTACTGATGGTTCAAGGTGTAGTAGGCCTCTGTTCAGGTGTTACATGCTCTCTCCAGTACCTTTAAACTGGTTTTAAGTGATAATACTTCTGGTTGTTTTAATGCAATCATTTCTGAAAGCCTACTACACAGGCTACATAGTGAAACACTATGCACAAAAAAGAGAACAAAAATAAAAGTGTGAAAGTTCCAAATCACGGTTCTTAAGCAGTTTCAGGATGGAGTGTGATGCCATCTTATGGAGCTATCACCAGGCCAATGAAAGGTGGAATGGCCTTGTCTGGCTTTAGTCCCACTTTAGGTTTGACGACGTCAGCCCTCCTGAGAAAGTGCAACACCAATTTAATCGATAAACATGATTTTCGGTGTAGCGCTCTCCATCTTTTTGTGTTGTACACTATTTAACTTTTAGCTAAAACCCCTCATTGGACTGGTGGCTGGGTTAAGTCCTTATTTTATTGGATTTTAAGCCTGGGCAATGTTTTATGGTTTAAAAATGTTGAGAACATGGCAATATTTAAATCTTTGCTTGTATATTGTATTACAGTGATATTTTGGAGCAATCAACTTTAACCATTGTGTTATTGATCTTCAGATGATTATTGAAATTTCAATTATGTGCCAGTGGTTGAAATTTTCAGTTTTTATCTGAGTCAAATTTGTTATTTTTACAGACTGATTTTAAATGCTGTGACTTTTGTTGTTAAAGTCTAAATAATAAAAAAGGGTCCTTCTGCAGTCACAATGAGGATTTATTGGTGGAAATATGGTGTTTCATTTTTGCCTGCCATAACATTTCACATTTATGATACAATTCCACTTTAATCTTCTCTATCCACAGAACATTCAACTTTTTGGGTCATTTAAGTGGTCTTTAGCAGTGGTGAGCTGGGTGTAAATGTTCATCTGGGTGAATTGTGTTACTTTTTCCTACCATTAACTCAACCATTGTTTAGCATTTTCCTTTTGGTGGTTTAATGGACATTGTAATTAGCCCATGCAAGAGTTATGCATGTCTATAGCCAACCTCTCTGACCTTCATATTGTTACACCTTGATCTTGGAATATTTCTATTTGATTACACATCCTAGGAAGAGTAACAAGGGTGTTTATTTTGAACATGTGTAGCGTTTCAGAACACAGTAGGATCCAATCACAGAATCAGACAGTTTAATCAGAGTCAAAACAGGCAGGGTCAAGACCAGAACAGATAGGACTTCCAAAAGCCAATGGTTCTTACTGAGCGTAGTCAAAACAGGCAAGGTCAAAACCAGAACCAGCAGGATTTCCAAAAGCCAGGAGAGAATAGAAAACATAGTCAATGTCACAGGCAGAAGATCAATACTAAGGCAGCAATAGACACAGCAAACAGAACCAAACAGGAAGCGGAAAGAGAAGTCCAACAATCAGGGCCATACACGGACAAACTACAAGACTCAGAAACACTCAGTAATGGTGTAGACAACACAATACCTCACAAGGAAGGAACTGAACAGCAGGGCTTATATAAAGGATAAACAGGGCACAGCTGGAAGCTACTTGGTGATAATTAATGAGGCACAGCTGGTTAGTATTCAGGGGAGATGACCAGGAGTAAGTTGGGCGTGGTAGGTCCCATGTAGGCTGCCGTGGTGTGGGTATGACAACATGAGCTTCCGTACTGCTGGGTGTTGAAAATTAAAGTCTTTAGAAAGGGTTTGTGAAATGTCCCAGCCCCATAACATGTGGCACTCCAAAATAGCTTTAGTTAGGACACAGTGACTGCAAAAGAATAAGTCAAATTATGTCTGAATATAAAACTCTAATTGGTCAATTTAGAGAATGGTTTATGTAATGAAAAACATTTTTAAGATGTCTGATGGGTGCAATCTAGACATAGACACTTTAGTTCAAATGGTTTATTTTAATGAGGATTATTAAAATATCTACAGTTTATGAAGATGTATGAAACACTAAGTTTGGTGATCACACTGTGAAGCATTTCCTCTGAAACATTCCTTTTGTTTTCCAGCTAGCTATTGGGGAAGCCAAACTGTCCTTCTTTGGGGGGAGAAAAAATAAATAAATAAATAAAATATAGGAAAATGTTACGGCACCAGGGAACACAGGATGGAGAGAGCACCCGGAGAAGGCGCGGTGAGGAAAGACATGGACAGAGAAACTAGGAACAGCTCAGGGAGTACATTATACAGTGGTCCCCGGCAAGAGGAACATCGGGAACAATGCGACTCAAGAGAAGCACCCGAGTACATGTGACTCTGTGAGGACGGTGCCTGGAGCATGGCACTGCACAGAAAATATGAACAGGGAACAACAGAGCTGAATAGACACACGTCAGTCTGGGGAGACATACCAGGACTCCAGGGAGACCACAGGGAACCAGGACCAGACTTGGAAGGGAACCCAGAGCACAGGTGCAGGAACAGGGTTCCAAGGGGACCCAGCACAGGTGAAGGTGTGTCCATCCATAGGCACTGAGTACCCATAGATCTGGGTGACTCTGGGCACCATTCTTGTCTACCACTGGCATATAGTAATGACAGGCAGGCATACTGTGGTAGGACCTAGATGTCTGAGGGAGCAGAGAGCTGACTCAGAGCACCAAGTGGCAGAAAGGCAGTGTGGTCAAGCAAGACTGCCAAACCAACTGGGATGACACAGAGAAACAGACTATGGCAACCATGTGTTTAACAAGGCCGCAAGCATCAGGTGCATTATGAGGCAATCAGGGTCGCCACAGCAACCAGGTGCAGCATGAGGAAACCAAGCAGCAGGGGGAGGAGTCAGTGAACGAGGCTGCAACAGAAAATACTTTTATCCCAGATGGTTAACTGTGTCTATCGTATAGCTGTCCACTTTCTATTGATAAATATTGCTTGTGAAAGGGTACTTTTCTCAAAGTATGCTGGAGACACTCGTGCTGGGGGGCTGACCTTAGCAACTTGATTCCTACCTGTGATTATAAATACAAATAGCACAGCTGCTTGACTAAGACAGGACAACACAGAATGGCCATAATGCTGATGCTGCCTCTCAAATGCATGTCAACAGCAATTAAAAGAGAATGGGAAAATCAGGTTAAAGCGAGGATATTGAGTTGATGAAATCAGTATGAAAGACAGTCTAGTGTTCCACTATATTTGTAAAAAAAAACTAAAATTAAAAATACAGAGGACTGTCTGCAGCTGGAGAGCATGGCCCCAATGTTAATCAATTATTACTGATCTGTGAGGTTTCCATCCCAAGTTATAGAAACAGCTTCAGAAGATTTTTTTTACATATCATGAATTTTACAATGATGGACCAACAGTGCCAGTGTAGAGAGATCTCACTGGAAAGAGCTGTTTCTAAGATACTCTTAGATACACATTTGCATTTAAATTCAAAAGGACCAATCAGATTACAGTTCTCGGACTGATGCTACAGAATAGCGTGGTCGATATCTTTACAACGTGCTGAAGTTCATAATAGGGAACAAGACTGTGAAAGAGTCCTGTAGAAAACAATGTGGATGAATTTCGTAATCAGTTAAAATAAGTCTTTCTAATCATACAAGCTTAATATTTCTTCACCTTATTTTCATTTCAGCTGGGTACATTGAAAAATGTTTGTGTTTGTATATTCTAATTTGATCAAATTTCTTTATAAATACGCATATCTTAACATATTTTGACATAGCTGTTTGATGATTGGTGAAGCATTATAGTATGTCATCCATCCATCCATCCATCCAATAGAGGGTCACAGGGACATTATTTTATTATAATATTACTTAAAAGCAGGTGACTCAGTGGCTTAGTGGGTACCTTCAAATTTGGAGCTTAAAATCCCACCTCTGTTTCCTTCCATAGTCTATAAACCTGCATTTAATTGAACTGGTGTCTCTAAATTGCTTGTAGACTATGACGATGTGTCTCACCCTTGAGCTCTGATAGGCTCTAGAGTTCATGACCTCAACCAGGTTAAGCAGTTAGAAAATAGATGAATAGGTGGATTATTTGAAAACACAGCACTGGTGAAACTTCATAGGTTCTTTCCAGTCACATGATGCTGGCATTTACGCTCTGCTTGCTTTGTTCTTGCTGTCAGCATGCATGCGGGATCAGTGCAAATCATAACATCCAACATTCCCCAAAGTCATTGCCTGCAGGCACTGAGGTGTGTTCACTCCCTGCGATCTTCTAAGGCTGAATTCTACATGCAAATCTTTATCGAGTGAGATATCAGCATAGACATGGAAACACGGGAGTTAAGGTAACATAAACAATCCTAATCAGGGAAAGAATCAGTCCTGCTCAGAGCTTTATCGCCTGAGGCATTTCTCTTTTTGTTTTTCTTTGTTTATCCAACAAAAAGTCACATTTTGAAAGTCGCTATTCAACTTGCTAAGCTTATACCTTTCATTGAGTGATACCAATTCTACACCACTGGGTGGTCTTGCATCTGCTCCCTGTCAAGCAGACCCTGATCAGCATACGTACAAAGATATCGGCACGGAGTAAAGATTCATTCCCGCGCTGTTTGGTTTGTAAACACACAGCGTTCGTTCCTCAAAAGATTGCCAGGGTTTTACACTTTTGTAATGTGTGAGAGGAATTGGTGAGAGTTTCGAACTCACAACACAAAGCTAAGCTTGCATTTTTTTTATTCAGCAGAGCCTTTTCTTTCAAGCAATTCACACTGAGGCAAAAGGTAAAATCTGGCACTTCATATTTCAGCTCTGTTTACCACATTACTTTTTATGTGGCTAATAGAAGTGAGTAACTGCGATTCATTTACAGTGTAAATGAATTCCTACAGATATTAAGTTGCATAATTATTCACATATATCATCGATGCAGAAAATGCAGGATTCACTGTGAACCTAGAAATGTTTACATTTTATTTTAGTATTGTACTTCTCACTTGAAGATTTTAGAGTGGTGTTTTTATATGCCTCACTCTCATTTAGGGTTTGGGTCACAGTTCTTTCCTGAGCTGTGCACCTCATTTGGATGCATATGCTTCATTCAGCATTTCCTCACGTGGTCTCTGATGTGTCCCAGACCGGGAAGCTCAGGACCAATTCTACCTGTACTAACATCTCTGTCTCTCGCTACAGCCACCTCTATAAACTGTAGCACTTGGCTAGAGACACCAAGGACCTGAAGATTATAGAGGATGAGCCTCATGTGCATGTGTGGTGTAGAACTCACACACAGAACAACCTCACATGTTTAAGTGAACCGAAAATCTGGCTAATGAGTGGCTTTCAACTGGACTTTATTATGAAGCCCCTACATTTGATTGGATTGTATTATGAAGTTCCTACATTTGATTGGATTTTATTTTCAAACGCCTACATTTGATTGGACTGGATTATCAAACACCCACATTTCAGTAGACTTTATTGTCAGGTCTCTATGTTTGACTGGACATTTTTACAAGATCCTATATTTGATCAAACTACTGTATTTTATGAAACCCCTTCATATAATTGGATTGTATTATGAATTCTACTTATGTTTTGTTTATGACTGGATCATGTCATTCACACCAAGAGAAAAAACACTACAGTAATGTTTATTATTGGTAACATTCTACTAAACAGTATGCAATGTGAGACTATAGGAAAACATGATGAACAGGCAGCATCGATGAAAATCAATGAAAATACCTAAGGAAAGCACTGGAATACATTAATGTTAACTTTGTTGAAAGATATATGCATATTTTTATTTAGTTAGCTACTGGTTAATGCCCATTCAAGTCCCTCTATACAGTACTAAATGAACTGATTAGACAACCATGTCATTTCAAAGGGGAAACGTGTAACAGAGACTGAAGAGGAAAATCGAGGACTGCATGCCATGGATTTAGTGGCGCTTACATCTACAGCTGATAGGTATACGAACAGGAGCACTTAATTACACAGGAGAAAGGAAACATTTGCCATTTGTACAGGAATACTGGAATGTGGTTTTCACATATCCTGTCTTGCTTTCCATAAGACACACACACAACACTGAACCTGTGGTTAGAGTGCAGAGTCAGCCATTTATCTGGCACCACTGGAGCAGTTGTGGGGTTAAGGAACAAACCCTGACGCAATTCTGTGTGAATAAGATTCAAACCTATGACCTTCTGGTTTGAGAAACAGAGGCCTAACCTGCAGAGAGAGAGACACACACACACACACACAGACAGAGGTACTGTGGTGGTGGAGCAATGTTGTGGCAAATTAAAACACTTTGGTGTTTCCTTTATTTTGGCTGTTATCAGTACATGTTCAGTATGTTACCAAGGACAAGTGGTGAGCCGTGGCAGGAGACAGAAGGTGTTACTGGCTGAAGCATGACTTACCATCCCAAACACTGTAGAATGATGGGTGAAAAAAAGCTTTCATCTGCTGGTTTTAAAATCCATATATTTGGTCAGATCACATTCTGTTTAAGGGCTCAAAACTGATGAGTTCAATCCAAAGAGCCAGCTCCGCCTTTTTTTTTTTTGAAGCCTGTTGTTTTTTTAGGAAGATAATGCGCCAATTAATTGCGGATAGAGGCGGGCATGTGGAATGACTGGAGCAATCAAGGTTTTTTTTCTCCATGATGCCTAGAGGTAAAAGGAGAACAGCCAGAGGCAACGGGGTGATCCGGGGGGACGCCTGGACCCATCAACCTGAAAACTGACATCTCCCGTACGCCCCTTTTGAAAAGCGAACCTTTACAAACCTTGACAGTTTGCCCTGTTTTTTTATTTTTATTTTTTTCCAGCATCCTCGGCTGTTTTATTTTTTTAAGACACGGTCTGCTTTGACATCCTTAGCCGCTCGTAAGTATCGGGTTATGCCGGATCATTTGATCATGCACATAATCATGTATCAAGGTTAGTATGTGGATAAATCCTATTAAAAAATGAAACCCTTCCATCTGCCGTGTCCGCTGCTTTGAGAGCGTGCGTGCAGCTCCGTCTCTCTCACTATGCATCCCCCCACCCGGGTGCACCCTGAGCGAGAAGAGCCTCGGAGGCTGCCTGCAGGAAGAGCCCCACCCCCACACTCGCCCGACAGCCTCTGGATCTCAACGAGGTTGCCAGTAAAAACCCTTATTCCACAACAGCCGTACGAATAGCCTTCATAAAATGAGCCCCCGTCCCCCTCGCCGTCGCATGCAAATGAACCGACTTTTGATGACGGAGGTGCCAAAGGGCCGTTCATGTCCACCTCTGAAGCTCACTGTAGTGTAGAATAGGATTTCGAAGGATCGAGCTACCTTCAACCATCTTGAATCAGCCTTATCAGTTTGTACAGATGAATGATGAATGAAACTGTATTCAGATAGTTTATAAAGTATATAATAAACGTAATTTTCCATTTTGAACCGATCACCTTTAAGCTGTTCATATTTAAGGTTATCTATTGTACAAATAGAAAGCAGGACATTCGTAATATTTTAGTCTATTGTTAGAGATATCTATAAATAATAAACATACTTCGTGTCCTTTTCTGCCCAATTTTAAAATTATTTAAGCTCATTATATTAAAAAAAAATAATAATAATTGGAGCAAAGAAATGACTTTTACACTCCGGTTTTACATTTGCGCTTTAAACGATTTATTGAAAGTGTTTTGTTCTTAATTGGTGGAAATCGAAAGTGGTCCACAAAATGTTCTTTCACACTGAGAAACTCTAAGATCCAGCAGTGATCCAAAGGAGTGGTGTACAACAAATACTGATTCACATCACACTACCACACGGTATGTGTTGCTGCCCCCCCAAGATTTATGACTGCCAGATTATGACTAATGATTATTATTATTGAGGGACACTGTGGCTCAGTGGTTAGCACTGTTGCCTTACAACTCCAGGGTTGGGGTTTGACTCCCACCCTTGCTCTCTGTGTGTGGTGTTTATATGTTCCCCCTGTTCTTTGTGGGTTTTCTCAGGGTACTCCAGTTTCCTCCTACCGTCCAACGACCTGTTGTAGGCTAATTGGCATGGCTAAATTGCCCATAGTGTGTGACTGACTGTGTCATGAAACGAGTTGGCATCCTGTCCAGATTGCCCACTGCCTTGTGCCCTAAGCAGAATGGGATAGGCTCCAGGTTACCCTGGATAGGATAAGCAGTTTGGAAAATGGATTATTATTATTGTGCCTGTGACCCTGTCCAAGATAAAAGGTTAGAAGATCGATTGATGGATGAATGATGTATGGTTAATACACCATCATACTAAACCTTCTTTCAGCATAGAAATTGTGTACTTCAACTGTGTATTGTACTCACTATATGAAGTTTTAATCTATTTTGGTTTCACAGTTCAGATGTGTTTCGGCATTTACAACAGCATTCAAACAAGATCAAAATCAATGGGGGTGAGTGAAGCACATTCTCCTCTGCCTGGGGCAGAAGTCAAAAAGCATAGCACTTTACAAACATCCACCATATTCCAGTAGCAGACTGCCTTCTGATATGAGGCCCTATGTCACGTACGGTGAAATCATCTGCAGCCGGCCAAGCTATGCCTTTTTTTGCACATGAAATAGTCAAAACATTCTTTTTTTTTTCTGTCTGCGTTGCAACATTTATCAGACTGGAGCTGCAGAGTTTAATTATGTAACAGTGCTGTAGGAACACGGTACAGGTGCCACAGAAGGCAGTGTAAGGAGAGGCTGGGTGGAAGCTTTCCTTCAGGCACTGCTAAATGGGAGAACTTCCTGTGTGAGGTAAGGCTAGCTTCTGGGCAACCTGCGAAGCCACCCCAGCTTCCAGAATCCCGTTTGCGGGGCAGCCTATGGTTGCAGGCATGCCCTGGTCACCTTCTGTCAGGCCTAGGCCCCACTGCCCCGGAACCCCGACATACCCCCCGCTTCCCCCGAGCACTGCAGCACTCGCCAAGTCTACTCCTGCACTAATGAGCTCTTTGGAGATTCATCTTTATGAGGGGAAAAGCGCCATCGCTGAGGACAGGAGTCGTTCAAAAGTTCGGATTTGATGATTTTTTTTCTTCGCGCTCTCATCCTGTTCCTCTGTAACTACAGATGAATATTAAAGTGACAGGTTAGGCAGCAGAAGATAAAAAGACGGCATTTTGGTCACTGTGAAGACATTCTGGGTAACTGTTTCTGTTACTTTTCCTGGCTTTAATAGGAGCAAATGGAGCAAATCTGTCTTTACTTTTTATTGGTTATTTGTTTTTTAATTATCACACACTTTAAAGTGAAGAAGACATGTAGATTTCTTTGTAGTGAGTATTTTTCTGGAGAAAAATAGGAGAGTGGAGTGACTTTAAGGAAGAAAAACAGAGAGGACAAGATCAAGAGCGCGATTGCATCAAGAGGGACCCCAACGAGGTCTTTGTTGTCAGCTTCAGAAGGGTGGAGAGGCGTGGGGGAGACTGGCAGAGAGGAGATATGCCAGAGAGAGCTGAAAGCACAGGCCCTGGCCAAGGTGATGGGTATCCTTAAGCTGTCAGCCTCTGGCTCCACTTTCTGAGAATAAGCTGGCATTGGAGCCACGGGGCAGATAGCAGAACAAACACACTACTTCAGCAGCACACCGCTTGAAGCTTGCCTAGCGGATCGTATGTGTGTGTGTGTATGTGTGTGTGTACAATGTGGAATAGGGCAAGGCCTATGAGTGAGGGAGAGCTGGTCAAAAGAATGGTCAACATTATGTTTAGATACATATATGTTCAGAAAATACAAAACTCAAGGGTTATGAGACTCTATAGTGGGGTACAGCTGACTTTCAGCCTGTAGACTCCATCCAATTCAGAACCTTCAGTTTTCAAAAATAGTTTTAATGAGGACTAATCGTGTGACCTAAAAAAACAATGAGAAGAATGGTTATGGCAATTACCATACAGATGTGGCCTGTGTTAATGTACAGATGTGACACTGTGAGACCTATCCTACCACACAAATGAGAGACCATTAGCTCTGTGTTACCATACAATTGTGACATCACTAGGTCTGTATTACCATTCAGATGTGACACTGTGAGACTTGTGTTACCGTACAAACCGGAGACTATTAACTCTGTGTTAAAATACAGATGTGACACCACTAGCTCTGTGTTAACATACAGATGTGGCATTGTGAGACCTGTCCTACCACACAAATGAGAGACCATTAACTCTGTGTTACCATACAATTGTGACATCACTAGGTCTGTATTACCATTCAGATGTGACACTGTGAGACTTGTGTTACCGTACAAACCGGAGACTATTAACTCTGTGTTAAAATACAGATGTGACACCACTAGCTCTGTGTTAACATACAGATGTGGCATTGTGAGACCTGTCCTACCACACAAATGAGAGACCATTAACTCTGTGTTACCATACAATTGTGACATCACTAGGTCTGTATTACCATACAGATGTGACACAGTTCACTCTTTGTTAGCCTACAGATGTGGAGCTGTGATTCAGTTTTTGGGGTGGCTATATTATAAAAAAAATCTAACACCAAAAAGATTATGCCTCATGAAAATGAAATTTCTTGTTCAGTCCATTTACTTATTCCTAAGTCTGTTACTTCATTGCCCAGCTTACTTTGGATAACATCATTGACTAAGCAACAGAATAATATTAGCAAGTCAAACTATTTAATCCTGTCATCAGAAAGGAGTACTATTAATAGATGAGTTTCACTATTACTAATAGAAGAATACTAAATTAGCCTATGATCTGTTGTAAAGTACATAATTTTTTAAGCATACAGCAACCAAAGCCGCAATGAAAAGTATTCCTGTCAACAATACAAACCTAACTTAAGATAACAAAAATGAAAAACTAAGTCGGTCTACATTAAACAAACAAACAAAAAAAAACACTGTTTTCATCAGTGGCATCACGAATTTGGCAAGGGGATGAAGAAGCAGGAAGTATTGTCGGTTGTTCTGTTTCTCAGACAACCTGATGCATCGCCATAAACCTCCACAAACTCTGTGAGGTTCTGAAATATCAATATAAAATTTTGAAAACTGGTCAGAGCTCGTTGCATTCCCTTAGGATTTTAAAATATGGCTGTATGGATTCAGATCCGGATATATTTGGAATAGCGCAGGAGGCGACGTCTGTTATGTAGACCTGTTACTGCCACCCTGCGGTCAGAACACTTAGGTACTCAGTTGTAGATCACAGGTCATCATCCCTATTACTGACGCTTAATTCTCTACATGCAACCGTCATTTATAGGAAAGGTTGTTAAAAACGTCTGCAATTGTAAATTTAAATGATCACGTTTTCAGACTTTCATTAAAGCTGATTTTAGAACAGCTGCATTTAAATGTGTAGTAACAAGACAAATGTACTGAGGTGAATAAACAGGGGTCGCTACAGTTTGCCCCAGAGTAAACAAGCCAGAAACGAAGAGAACTTCCAGGACTGGAAAAACACTACAGACATAAATAAATTTCTGGCTGGAGAGTGGAAAATGCCTGATATTACTGTACTAGTTTAAGGACTGTAGATTTTCAGTGCAGTCCACTATTTCACTGGATGTTTTGGCCAAAGTAATATATACAGTAAGCTCCCAGAATTTTACTTGTTTTCCTAACAGGTCGATATTGAGTTATTTTAAGCTGGTCTCCTTGCTCAATGGTAAAACAGAAACTGTCTATCTGTCTTATTTTCACTTCTTCACCAACTCTTGATGTAAAATCGCTATATGACTACCTTAGTTTTAAGTCACATCAACTATTCAATATTCAAATAACTTTTTAGCAGCCCATCAATATCCTTCTTACAACAATAATCTCAATCTTACTCATTTTTTTCATCATGTATTTTATTTTTTAAGCAGCATTGTGTGAACAGTAACACTCATTACATCCCATAATATCAAGGTTGCACTACTCTCATTAGTAAGGTGCAGCACAATCCCCTTTAAGTTGGTTTTAACGGGAATTCTGTGATGGAACCGCAAGCACGCAAACGTAACAGCTAGAACCTTGTTTCCGCGAAACTTTTCAGTTAAAACTGGTTTCAGGTGAATCTTGATGGTTGCTTTCCCGTTGTGCCACTTCCAAAGTCCTTAGCCTAAGGTTAGAAACAGAAAATATTAGTTTAAACCATATCACGTTGACATGAATAAACAATTAACTAACCATCAATACGCCGATCAATACCGGCGCGTGTTATGATTACGAAAGTAGACGGCATTTCCGGTTTCACTGACTTAACGGAAAAAAACATGAAAATATGATAATTTTCCAGGCTGTTACTAGTGCATGGGCAAAAGTAGTCAACAGCATATCTGTAGCAGAGCGAAAATAATGGATCGCGTAACTAATCGTAGGGTCATTTGCGAACATAGAATCACTACAACTAAGTGACTAGTTATCTATGCATAACCTTGCCTTTAAAAGTTAAATGTTTAGGTGGTTGAATCAAGCCTAATTCATTGTAGTGGTTACTGCACAGGTGTTCTTTGTTTGGGATGAAGTCACATGACACTCCTTCCATCATAATGTTCAGTACCTCTGAACATTAATAACAAAGACAAGTCAAGTTTTATTGTCACGTGTTCCGAGGATCATAGTGAAAATCTTGTGCCAGAGTTGCAGGGGTGGGGTTTGGACAGTCCTTTGCTGCAGCTTGAGGTTCTAGACAGTTAGGTTCCCCATCCACACCATAATGCATCCTGTCAGGATACTCTCAATGGTGCAGCTGTAGAAGTTTACCAAGTTTTTTGTTTCCAGTCCAGAGCTATTCAGCCTCCTCAGGAAGAACAATCTCAGTTGAGCTTTCTTAAGAATGCAGCTGGTGTTGAGAGACCAGGAGAGGGAGTTGGTGATCTGTGTGCCCAGGAACTTGAAGCTGCTGACAGTCTCGATGGGACAGCCATTGATGGTTAGTGGACAGTGGGGCCCTCTGGTCTTCCTGAAGTCGATGACGATTTCTTTGGTCTTCTCGACGTTCTGGGAGAGGTTGTTGTTGTGGCACCATGCAGTCAGGACTTTTATTTCCCTCCTGTAAGAAGCTTCATCGTTGTTGCTGATAAGGCTAATCACTGTGGTGTCGTCTGAGAACTTGATGATGGTGTTGCTCTTATGCTGTGCCACACAATTGTACATGAACAGGCTGTACAACAGAGGGCTGAGGCAGCAGCCTTGTGGGACACTGATGATCAGAGTCAATGATTTCTGGTTGCCCATTTTCACTGTCTGGGGTCTGTATGTTAAGAAGTCAAACACCCAGTCACAAATGGAGCTGCTCAGATTGAGGTCTCAGCTTTGACATCAATTTGGACGGTACAATGGTTTTGAAAGCTAAGCTGTAATGCACAAACAGCATCCTGATGTAGGTGTTCTTCTTATCCAGGTACCCCAGGGGAGTGTGCAGAGCTAGGGAGATGGCATCATCCACAGATCCGTTGTGCCGGAACGCAAACTGGAGTGGGTCCAGGGTTGAGGGGATGCTGAGCTTAATATGGGTCATGACCAGTTTTTCTAGACACTTCATAACTACGGAGGTCAGTGCGATGGGACGGTAATCGTTCAGGCAAGAGATGGTACTTTTCTTTGGCACAAGCGTGGTGGTGGTCGAGAGTCCGGTCACCCCTGGTGGGGCAGGTGATGTGTTGCTGGTACTTGGGGAGGACTTTCTTCAGATTCCAGTGGTTAAAGTCTCCGGCAATGACGGAGATTTCTTCTTGCTGCTGGTTCTCTTGTTTGCACAAGCCGGCGTACAGCTCGTCTAGCGCATGCGCAGCCGGAGCTTCCGGCCGGCGGAATATAAACGGCAGTGGGCAAAAAAATTCTGGGCAGGTCAAATGGCCGATCGTAAGGTACTCCAGGACTGGCGAACAAGACTTGGAGACCACATCCACGTCGGTGCACCAGTTAATAATAATTAATAATAAAGAAGCACATCGGTGCACCAGTGTTTGTTAATAAAGAAACAATTACCGGATTTACTTTTTAACATTTTTAGTCCGTAGATTAGTTTTAAAACATTTTTAGTTTGTAGTATACTCAACACGACGTGACTGTTGCTCTTGCTGCTGCTACACAACCGGCAACAGTGTACCTACTGGTATAATAGTGTAATAGACGTGTGTGTGGAGGACTCAAAGCTGTCAATCAAGAACATTGCGAGAGGTTTCATCTTGCACAAGTATAGCTAATATATGACGTGAAAACGTCTGGCAATACAAGTTAAGAACTACTTTTATTTTAATCATAAATTGTTATCTTAACGATTTATAGTACGTGAACGGTCGTGCTTACAAATGTATGTCAAAATCGGAATTCTTTAATTTGCCAAGTACAACTGCACAAGGAATTGCTTTTGATGCATGGAGGGAAAAAAGAAATAAAATTAAACATTGCACAGTATTTACAAGTCTAATCTTTATAAAAGCCTAATCATACAAGACATTTATATCTAAAGACAAGCAGCTTGTTTATTTACTTTCAATTTGATTGGTGGTAACGCAAGTTGTTTTTTTTCCATATGTCGGGCCGGCCGTTTTTAACGCGTCAGATGCGTTTTGGAATTTCAGCCGCTGCCAACGGACAGCGAGGGTATAAAAGGGGAGGAGGAGCAGTTCAATATTCAATACCCATTTCATATTCAGACCACAGGACAGGAGAGTGTGCAGGACAGAGCAGTAAGGATGGACTCCAAGTTATCCCCCTGGTGGGACGAATTCGTGCACGACGTCCTGAGCAGTCCCATCACGAGTAGAATGTACTTCAAACAAGAGGTCATAGGAGAGGTATGATGTTTCTACTGTTTAATTAATAATAATAATAATAATAATAATAATAAACTGGCGATATATTACCTTTGCAGCAATTACACCTATACTCCCTTTCTGATTGTAGTGGTTCTCTAAAGCAGTGTGAACTTACGTGGAAATTAATTCGTTCCAGATCCACCAAAGGAACCATAGGTTAATTAAACCCCCAAGAGTATACAGTATGTCAGGATAAAACAACTTTAAACACCAGGCAATGTAGTGTAAGGCAGAAGTTACCTTAGTATCGCTCATTGTTGTCTCAATCGCGGTTGCGGATATATGGAAGAGGAATATAGAACTGGTAAAGACCGCATTTATGTTGTCCGCTTGTGTTTCTTAAAAACACAAGATATTACAGCAGACAGCTGATGAAATGTATACGCCTTTGTGCGTTTACACGCAGTCATTTGGCGTAGTCATAGCAACGGATGTTTGTTTTGAACAAAATCAAATAATTTATATAAACCGTCGCCAATTTGCCAAGGCCTCAGATTATATAAAAAGTAAGAAAATAATATAAAATAACCTCCCGTAATATTAGGTTATGTTATAATTAGTCATAGCGAATTCGTGCTCGTGTGAATTTCAAATATTTCTCTGACGTGCTTAAGCTGTGCTCGTTGTACCGGGGTTTCTTCACTCGGGTACCCGCTATCGGTATGAATATGTACAGTTCATTTAGGCGTCTATATAAGTATACAGGCTTAGACATTGTTAGTTATAGTTATGGCGGATATTCTGTACTTATCGTGCTTCCCTTTTTCAGGGTGGTTTTGGCAAATGTTTTAAAATGATGGACCTCGTCGACCACGAGACGTATGCGGTCAAGGTTCTACCCCTTGGGCACGAGCCACGGGATAAGGTATGTTGTATGAACTGTGCTTAATGACAGTCCTCTAAACAGTTCAACTGCATTTCTCTTTTAAGCAGTGTGATAATGTCTGACATTTCTTTCAGATCATGCATGAAATCGACGTGCTCAGTAGCCTCGCCCATAAGCATGTAGTGTGCTTCTTCCAAAGCTTTGAAGACGAGAACTACATGTATATATTTATGGAGCTGTGTAGTAGGAAGGTGAGTCCTTTTCTGCCTTCCCTTTGCAGACAGTATGTGAAGGCTGAGAGTGTTGTCTCAGGCTGCCTCTTTTCCCCATTTCTAGACGTTAGAGCACATCCTTGATGTGCGAATGACCCTGACATACCCGGAAGTCAGATATTACACGCTCCAGCTCATTTCAGGACTGAGGTACCTTCACAAAAAAGGAATCCTCCACCGCGACATCAAATTAGGTGTGTGTGCATGTTTTGTTTAATCCTTTGTATATTAGTTTTGGCATTTTACAAGGCACTGTCAGTGCTCATAGTTCATATGGATTGCCGTGTGGTGTTAACGTCTACTGTTATGTAAAGTATTTGAATATACATTTTCTTTCATCTTTCAGAGAACTTGTTCATTGACTACAACATGAACCTGAAATTGGGGGATTTCGGCCTGGCGGCCAAAATGGAGCCGGAAGAAACCAGGAATAAGTACATGCTTCAATGAAGGTTTACTTGGAAAACTCTTCAGTTGCTTGTATATGTGTGTTTACGTTTTCCTTTTGTGTCTGTTGCAGAAAAATCTGTGGGACGGCTTTTTATATTGCTCCCGAAGTGTGGGACGGGAGGGGACACGGTCCAGAGTCGGACGTGTGGGCAGTGGGCATTGTCATGTACGTATATGAGTAGAATAGGGCTTCCTGTCTATTCTTTCTCTGTGTACAATTTTGTCCTGCTGGTGTCATGCACATCGTTGACTGCCTGAGCCAGAGCCAAGAAGGGCAGTATTTGAAATGTGCTCTAGTGCAGCATTTTATTTCAGACGTGAATTGAACACAAACCTTTGCTTCTTTTCTCATTACAGCTACACACTGCTGGTTGGCGAGGTACCTTTTCTGGGTGAAGATGGGCATGAGCTTTCCAAAATGATCAGTGAATTGCGGTATACTCTGCCCCCAACCATCTCTGGGGCAGCCCAAAAGCTCATTACTGGCATCTTGAAAAAGGACCCATATTACCGCCTGACTCTGGACAAAATACAGTGCCACCAGTTCTTCACTAAGGTTAGCACCCTTGTGCTGATGAGCTGTGGTTGACTTACTGTTATCTCAAGGTCAGAGATAATTGTGCCTCCTATGGAGTTGGTTTGCTTAACTGAAATATCTTAACCATCACCATAGGGTTTTACACCAGAGAAGCTACCACCGATCAGCTGCTTCCGAGAACCAGAGATCGAGCCACACACCCCTATACGACGCCAGTTCCCCCATGTGGCTAAGAACCTAAATCAACCAAAGAGATCCAAAGGTAACCTTCTTCAGTGAGAATCCAGCCATTTTAGCATCTCTCAGCTCATCTGGCTCAGACACCTTACCTGGCAATCTCCATGTTCTCTTGCAGAGGACAAGTCTTCTTGTCAGCAGGGGTACAATGAAGACAGCAAGGTCAGGAGTGATCTCATTTGGCTGAAGAGTTCTACAACTGGAAAGAGAAATGAGGTTCGTATGTGATGTCTGAATTGTACAATGGTGAAACTCTCTCAGGACCCATGGGTTATGTTTATGATTATCTTTTTTTAACCCGCACAGATCAACTTCACAGATCTTCACAGCCCACTGATGACCTGGGCTCTGGATAGAGCATGGAAGTGCAGTTCACCATGCGTTCGCTCGGGTGCTAACATCATATTCTCTGCCAGGGCAGAGGATGGACTCAAAAAGTCTGGTGTTGGCTACCCAACAAACCCATGATGAACTGGACTTCCATGGCTCATCCTGTGCCCAGGTCATCACTGCTGAACCGAGGAATACACTGACCTGGTCAGAGAATGAGTCATGGGAGTCCTGTTCCATCAGGGGTGCCATGCTGCCTGGCACTCAAGGTGAGCCTGATGATGTGTAACATTAACATGGATGAACCTGATGTGCAATTTAGGTTAGGACATTCCTTTTTGGACTGTGGGGCCCTATTACATGTGTGCGGTGTTCATTTACACAGAGTGACATCTTCCAGAACAACAGCCGTCTGAGCAGCTGAGTGCGATGGCAGCGCACACCTGAGTGCCCCCCCCCCAGCTCCTTGTTCTGTTGAGGAGCCTTGGTAAATTGTGTAAATAATGTAAATATTGTAAATAGTTTGTTTCTATATTTATTATTTGAGCAAGTGTTCATTTTCACTGGCTAATTGTAACAAATGATTAAAATGACAATTTTAACCACCTCTATGAGTCTTTTTAAATAGCTGCATATTGCTATATGATTATACAGTTTTTGTTTTACGATAAAGCAACTAACAATAAAGATAGATTGTTTGTAATTATTAACTAAATGCTTAACATAAAATTTCCTTTACCAGAATTCAGAATATTTCATAGAAGAGTTTGGGCTCTTCTTTTAAGTTACATAAGATACTATTAGCACACCATGAAGTAACTTACTTTATATAGTAACACTGCACTCAACAGAATGTCATGCAACTTTGAAAGGAACAATGAGTATAAATATTATCTATATAGCTGCACTTAGTTTCTCAAAAACGGTTTTATGTACAATGTCAGAATACCGTGTCCTTATAACCAGTATTGTGATGTTTAATCGTTACTGAGCTAGATGAAACATTAACACAAAAACATTAAGGGCTTGTTTCATGTTCTTTAATCAATTAATGATTCTTTTTGGCTCGTACAAGCTGTTGCACGGATTAAAGCCAGACTCAGACGGATAATGGAAAACATATTAAAAAAATGATATTCCCGATTCGCAAAACTTTGAGCCATCCATTAATATGATTTTGCATGCATCTAATTGGCAGCGTGCGTTAACTTGTTAAATTAAACACGTTGGAGCAAATTATTTAATAAACATCATTTATCATTTATCCATTATGCGTAAATTAAAGTTTTAGCTTTAAGTTTAAATGAAAGTCAGTGAAAGTGATGTACAGGGTCTGTAAAAACTAAAAACCTCACAGTGCACAGGAAATGCTAAAGACGAAATGACTCGGAGTACCGGACTGCGAAATGCCAGGCATGAAATTGCTTAAAAAGACTGCTTTACAACAGGGTGACACTGACAGCGATTTACATTGTAATAGCTTGAAAAATAAACTAAATGTAACAACTAGCGCAAAAAACAAAGACCCTTAATCATCATCATCATCATGAAACCCGTCTCCTTTTTGTTGCTATTGACGATAATAGATGGAGTGGTCATGTAAGAGACTTTAACTACCTTTGCACCTCGCTGTTATTCCCCGCTGAGCGACAGCTCGTACGACAGTGTTTCGATAGTTGCGAAGGGGCAGTCCGAACACCTGTTCTCATTAAGGACACCCTGTATGAAGACTCAGCAGGTGTTTGTCCCACCCTTTCTATAGTGATAAAGCCAATTCGGTCTTTACCGCCTTATTGTATGCTCACTGCTGTTATAATTAACACACTACAATATTGCATTTAACCAAGACGCATCCGGCCCTTTAACGTTTCATAGGAGGTGCAACGTTATTTGTCCTTTTATTATCATACTGTAATCGTGGTTTAATCGTCTTTGTCATTTCCACAATGAAAATATACTGCGGCGTGTTCGGGAATGTTACACAGGTTTGACGGGGGTTATTTTCAGCTTGGGGTGTATTGGATGGATGGGTGTAGGGGAATGGCAGGGGCGTGAGAGGCGCCAGGAGTCCAGTCGGGAGAGAGTTCGCGGTGGTGTGTGTAAGTTATTTGTGCGAGTGCCAGTACCGTTTATCTTTATTTGTTCCATTGTGTACGACAGGCTGTGGCCAACAGCAGCCGAATAAATAGTTTCTTTCAGCCATCTGCTTCTTTTCTTCTTCTTTTTTGTATACAATGGTGAATGTTACAATACACTGGGATAGTGAGATGAAAAAGGACGAGAAAAACGCATTTAACCACAAATCGCTTGCTTAAGGAATTACGGAAAACGTGCATGAAAAACATAGTAGTAACATTCTTAAATGCATCAAATTTGTCAGTATTGGTGTTTGATGAACCCATTTTACACGGCACCATTTTCTACCCTTTTAAGACATTCTACATTCTTACTGTCTCAGTATTGGACTATGATGGCCATTACTGCGTTTTTGGTCGTTTTTTCTCATGAGATTCCCCTTTAAAGTCAGCGGTGGTGATCCATGGATTAATGAATATTAATTCCTCCCTGTCTTATTTAATTGTGATTTCAAAATACACGCACATATATTGGCCTCTTATGCAAGCTATACATACTGTACACCCTATGGTCAGACATGAGGAGCATAAATCCAATTTGGAGATATTCACTGCTCTTCCGCAGAAACAGAATATGCCAAAGTTTCAATTATATTGTGCTTCTACATAACATAAAATTTATGCAAATAAGTGGTGTTCGTGTGTGCGTTTGTGTCTGTAAGAGAGAGTGTGAAAGGTCTGTGTTAAATGAAAAGAACCCCTTTCACGATCCTGCGATACCTGTGGCGATAGTATGAAAAGAAAAAAATGTATATACATTTAATGCAATTTAATATAAAATCAAATCAAATATAGACCTAGAATGTATTTGTGATTTTCAGATTTAAGAAGTGACAGAGTACAACTACTGAAAATATACATTGTATACTCCTTATTGCAATTCTTTTAAGAACAGTTATAAACAGGTGCGTTGGTTTGGTACGAAAGCAAATCAATTGCTTTAAACATACACGTGTAAAAATCGGGAGGGTTATTTTCGACTTTCCTGAAAGTTGGTCTGGACATGTTCTTACCATCCCTACCTAAATCTACACCTATGATTATAAATCACATGCTAATCACATACATAAGTTTAACTAACAAAATGATTTTACCTCTTCATTCGTATACGAAGGCTGCTTTGGATTAAAGGCAACAAAGCGAAACATCTCCGCCATCTAGTGGTAATTTACCCCCATTATTAACGCAAAGCCGTATTAAAAGGTTTTTTAAAAAATGTAAGCTACCTAATAAAATTAACACCAAACAAAAACAAATTGGTTTTTGTGTCTGGCATTTCTCAAAGGTTTTAATCAAACATTATTTTAAAAATTTTTTGAACAATCTTCCTGTAATTGCGGAGTTCAGAGGGAGATCCAGGCACAGAACAAACGGTTTTAATTAGTCGTATGATGAACAATTAATATAAAAATGTAATTCAAAACTCAGATTCAAAATGCAGGCGAAGTTAAAAACCAATACTGGCAACACAAGGTCCAAACATATGAATTTCAAAAACCAGGGACCAACAAACAAGGGCACATCAAGCTAAAAGTTCATTAAGGAGCAGATGCAAAACCTTATAGAGGGTTAGCGTCTGCAATGGTCCTTATAGCTTCCTTAGGTAATTAAGAAATGAACAACAGGTGTGGCTAATACCCTGGCGAGGTAAGGCATGGTCTGGCTGGGAGTGGTCACACAGGGAATGGATAGACAGTGTGTGGTCTGGCTGGGAGTGGTCACACAGGGAATGGATAGACAGTGTGTGGTCTGGCTGGGAGTGGTCACACAGGGAATGGATAGACAGGGTGTGGTCTGGCTGGGAGTGGTCACACAGGGAATGGATAGACAGGGTGTGGTCTGGCTGGGAGTGGTCAGACAGTGCTTGGTCAGGCATGGTGTGGTCTGGGTGGGAGTGATCAGGGAGGGCATTGTTTGGCAGCAGGTGATTAGGCAAGATGTGGGCAGGCAGGACATAGGCTGGGCGTGATCAAGGCAGGATGTGGTCTGGCTGGGAGTGGCTGCAGAGACTGCTAAATGGAGGCACATGTCACACCTTCAGTTTCATATGCCATTTAAACACTTCATTGAGCCTCTATGCCCCCTGTTATCCATCTGTCCAATTTTCAAACCACTTAATCTCATTCAGGATCACAGGGGAGCCTGGAGCCAATCCCATCAGCCTAGGGCACTAGGTGGCCCCCTGTTATAATAATAATGATCATAACAATAATTTATATATATAAAAATTTTTATAATTATTGTTATTACTATTATGCCAATGACAAATCAGAGAAAACAACAAAGTAAATCCATACATTATTACAGCAATTCTTCATGCTACAGCAGCATTTTCCCAGTATGTGAAATAAAGATATGATTATATACCAAAATACAGCTTTAAATCAAAATGATTAATGAAATATCAAGTGGAAGCAATAAAAAACTAACACATATTTATCAGACAAATATTTGTATTACACTGAAAGTCAGACACCCAAGGGAAAACCCAAAACTGGCGGCTTGTCTGACCACTGAGTCTCTCTGTCAAAGAATATGAGTATTTATGTTTGACCTCTGATCCCTGAGTTGAGCTTTTAAAGAATCAGTGCACTCCTTTAACATTTTAAAACACTTGTACTGTATTCTCTGTGTAATTTCCTCCAAACAAAAATAGTATTGTATAAAATAAACATACACACTGTATTAAATGCATGTGCATCTTCTCTAGACACATTTACTCACTGTTTACTGTTTTTTCATTATTGCTTATTCTGTGTGCTAGGAGGTATTTTATTAATTTGTTGAGCAGAGGCAAATATGATCTCTTAAACATGAAAGAGTCTTATCTTGAGCTGGTTACACAAATGGCCGGGGTCCTACTTTCAAACACAACGTAATCCCCTGTGACACTTAGCTTTCTAAACATGTATCTCATCACCAGCAGGGAGAGGACAGATATGTCATTGCCCTTCTATGTCAGACAGTAAAACCATGCAATGTCCAGGCATTAGAGGTCTTTCCTGGCTGTGTTTTCAATCAGGGTCTATGAGCTCCAGCAAGACATCACTGTGAATTGCATTGGTGTCAGCTGCACCTAAAATAATAGGAGTCCTGCTAGATGAAGCCCGACCATATGGTTTGGAGTCCTGCTGGATGAAGCCCGACCATATGGTTTGGAGTCCTGCTGGATGAAGCCCGACCATATGGTTTGGAGTCCTGCTGGATGAAG
>JAACJT020000013.1:3961437-3999064 GCA_009936485.2 Gymnarchus niloticus
GGATGGTGGCGCGGCGGGGGGGGGGGGGGGGGGGGGGGCGGTGCCGACGGGACTGGTGCCTATCCCATGGGGAGAACATGCAAACTGCATACACATGAAGCTGGTATTTGAACCCTGCAGGTCCGCAAATGAGGGTACTACAGGAGAAAAAGAAAATATGTAAAGGAAATAGCACAAATGTGCAAATTCCAGACGAACACAGATGCACAAACACGTTTGAATTTGTAACCTTGTGGGGACTTTTCATTCATTTCTATAGGCCTAACCCTAATCCTGACCCAGTCATAACCTTAACTATAAGAAAACCCAACAAAATACAAGACATTTGGCTCTTTTGATTTTTTGATTGCATTCACAGATTTTTATAAAATTGAATTTTCTCTAGGGGAGATGACAAATGTTCTCACAAGGTATAAATGTCAGGTTTTTATTACCTGCTTTTGTAACTTCTTTATTACCACACACACACACACACACACACACACACACACACACACAAACCCGTCAACAGCCAGAGCAGGAATAAACTCCAATTTAGTATAGAAGAGTTTTAAATGAGTGATGATGATGATAATGATGATGAGGATGATAATGGTGATGATGGTATCTAAGTACCTGCACAAACCACAGGCTTGCAGGTCTTCTGTTTAAACCCCCATAGCTACATGCTCAGGTACATTTAAATCAATTTTAATGATGGCTCCTACAATAGTAGAGCCATCATTTCACGACAAAAAAAATGCAATTGTGTTCTTAATAATGGTCAACTGTGAGATGAGAGTTAGCGCAATGCTGCAAGAATACCTTCAATATTGCTGTTCAGCGAAATCAGTCATTAAAGGATCACCAACATGCTGTAAATGTGCTCAATGTCATCTGACTGAAGAACGTGCCAGACGAGGTCCCCCCCGGAGCATCCTGTTCCTTCGCCACTGCCCTAGCCACTCTGTTTTTCGTCTTGCAGGATGGCTCGCAGAATAAGTGCAGTGGACCCTCACCACAGATAGCTTCATCTGCTCTTCCCAGTACATGCATCTGGTCTAATGTCATGACATACGTAAGCACCCAGAGTATCTTAAATAAAGATCACGGTCTCCATCCAACACGCGTGTCATCATGTTAAGCCCTGGTATCTGGCCCTTAAACAAAACACCCATACTGCGCAGCTGGATACAAGTGCTGGCTTTATTTTGCACATCACGCCTGCTTGGTTATGTGTCTTATTAATTTTGCTGTTAATTTGGTATCACAGTGGCATCGGATAGAATTTTATTCAGTTCATTAATAGCAACCACACTGCAGAGACACTGTCTGGAGAAGCAGTCGAACTGAGGTATGAGGGGCACTTAGCAGTGTGTAGATCACTGTGGAGTGTGGGTCTGGCAATGGAAGACACAAGAAATCTAGGGAGAGGCTGTCTGCTACCACTCAGACAGAGAAAGCGAGAGGGAGAGAAGGAAAGGTAGAGTAGTAGAGAAAAAGGGAGAGAGGAGAAGAAGGAGGGAGTAAGACTGAGATGGAGAGGGAGACAGGCAGAGTGAACAGGAAGGGGGGGGAGAGAGAAAGAGAGAGAGAGCAAAGAGGGCAAGGCAGAAGTGGAGAGAGAGAGAGAGGAGAAAAAACCTGAGAGGGAGTAGACGGCACCTCACAGCAGGCGTGCGAACTGGACAGGCTACGGCTCGGCGCTGACATACTGTTAACGAGTCATGTGATAGCAGCCAGACGTCCCGGGGCCAGAAGTCAACAAGTTTGACAGGAGTCTGACAGGTCCAGCAGAGACTTCCATTTCAGGGGCGGTAGGTGGAAATATTTATTTATTTATGAGTTATGAATTTACTATCACGAAATTATCATTAACATAAATACCTTTAATGTTCAGTTAGTGTGTCCTTAAATACACACAGTATATATAAAAAAATTTATGTGCAGGAAGTAGGAACATATGATTTACTATATTGGTTAAAAAAATGGTACATGATACTTAAAATGTTGCTAACTTTCTATTTTCATACTAGTACCTTGAGTACTACACTCACACACAAACAATTTCATAAGAATAAGTGAAAATCCAGTTCCCGTATTTGTCTCTGTCAGTGATTACTGCCGATCTTAAGCAATTTAAGGAGATGCGGGTCGCAGATGTTTACTGTTTCCCACCCTTGTCACGCCCATCGGCGTCCCTTCAGGAAATAACTCATTTGCAAGGCTTTTTGTCATTTTTGCTTTTTTGAACCTGGTGTCAGGCTGCACTAAGTGCCCTACAAGCATAATGTTAAAATGAGAACTCAGATTAAAACATACCTCCAACAGACAGCTAGGATCTCCACATTTCCATGACCAAGCAATTAGCAGCTGTCGATTCGAATCCAGCCTTTGGATGTGAGCGTGATTTACTCATGCAGAATTTCTCTGAGGTTGTTCTGCATTTAAAGATTATTTTTGTTTTGATGTTTATTACTTCCCGTTGTAACTAGTTGTATCATTTAAACAAATATATTAAATATATATTTTGCAAAATTGAGAAGCACTTTTGCCAGAACAACCAAGAGAGAACACAGTAATCTTGCCATATGTCGAACGTAGGGACATGTTTGGCTAATGCATGTAAACGACCCATTTTGTTTCACATCCAGGCCAACCTTCTCAGAACCCAGCCAGCATGGGGCCTGCGGTGCTGTGTCTTCTTCTGGTGCTTTTTACGTCAAGCAGAAGATGTCTGGCCAACAGCACGGGTGACTTTCCACATCTGGGCTTCCCAGCCTCCCTCCCCTTGCTGGGTCCCTACGGCACTGGCTCCCCTAGGCTGGGAGGCTTCTCCGACACCCCTCACAGACCGGAGCCCCACAACAGCTCGGTTAGGACATCCTTGGTGGCCCCTCCCCCGTGTACTGTACCCACCTCCATCAGCCACTGCTTCAAGTATATCAACACTGTGTTTTCCTGCCTGGTGTTTGTGGTTGGAATAGTGGGCAATGCCACCTTGCTGAGGATTATTTACCAAAACAAGTGCATGAGGAATGGGCCCAATGCTTTGATAGCCAGCCTGGCCCTGGGGGACCTCATTTACATCTCCATCAACATCCCAATCAACGTGTACAAGGTACGAGCCTGGCTGGTGCTGACTCTGGTGCACTGGGCTTGTTGTCACCTTCTTGCCCAGTAATGCAGTTTGGGTTCAAACCTCTGTCAGTTTTGTCCTTCACGCTGCTTAATGGCTTTATGGCATGAATCCTGTTCAGTAGGTAACGTTCTTTCCCAGGACAATGTTTTGTTTGTGAAGAAGGAGAAAGATCGACTAGTGCAGGATTTATTGTTTTGCTCTTGAATACTACTATGAAGAAACAACAAAGTGAGCTGGAGGAGCATACTCTGGTTTAGCATTTCCCATGAAATTACTCCACAGAGGCTGGGGAGACCCCAGAAAAAATATTGGCCCTAAGTAGAGTTCACACTCGATGGGCAGTTTAGGCACCATTGCAGTGAGAGGCCACTCCTTTCTTCTGTGGAGAAATCCGGAGTCACGGGAGAAAAGGAACATGGATGATGCTAGAACATGCTAAACACACACATAGGGGGTGGGACTCAAACCGGTAACCCTGGAGGTGTGAGCCTACAGCACCACTCTTAATAATAATATAATGATAGTTATTGTAAAAAATTCATCTGTCACTATAATATGTAGGCCTACAGCCTCATGGCCTCATCCCTAGTACTGGACATACCAGCATTATCTGTCACGGGGTTTGAGCTGGATTCCAGGCAGAAGCAATCCAGCGAAGGTCGATAGCACAGCCAGGCACGAATGACTGCAAGTTCTTATTCGTAATCCCAGATCTGCGTTTGATGAGCGCCACTTGACAAGTGTGCGCTAAAATAAACCCCAGGAATGTAGCTGGGCCCCAAGGGAGATGTTCATTTGTTCCTCTCCATGACAATTTTTTACATTATATTCAGTTTGTTTCTTTAAGGTTTCATTTTAAGATCGGCTCTCTAACTTCTAAAGACTCTTGTAAAGATAATGCTCACTTTAGACTGAGACTATGAACAACTACACAGAACATTTCTTTGCAGTGAATGATAGAATAATAATATGCTAATTGTAATTCATAAATAAAATACTTATTGTGGAAATTCTCTATTTTAAATTCTGACTTTAGTGACTAGTAGAGAATGGGACACAAAATTGCAGCAGTGTTATTTATAATGGATTGTTTACATGCTGCTCATGAGCATTACTATGGCAGGACAGAGTTACTGTGAAAGACTGGGAAAGGGTGCCAGACAGTGGACGGCAAGTTTTCCAAAAACTGCTGGTTTGTTTTGCCTTTCCACAGCTGCTGGCGATGCGCTGGCCGTTCAGCGACTACAAGTTCGGCCTCTTCCTCTGTAAGCTGGTGCCCTTCCTGCAGAAGGCTTCCGTGGGCATCACCGTGCTCAATCTGTGTGCCCTCAGCGTGGACAGGTAAGCCCTAACAACGTGAAGTTTCTGAGAGGAAACAGCAGACCAGTCAGTTAGAAAAGAGGCACACTCCCATCGAAATAGCGGGTAATGGATAACAGCACGTATAATAACACAACTAAGGACAGTGCTGTACATGTCATATCTTTATACATCAGAAGTAGTACATTAAGGATGTTCCATCTGAAATCTAATACACAATAAGACCAGAAAAACTGAGGAATAACCCTATATTCAATGCCAGGCTATTAAAATAGCTCCCTGTCATTTGATTAGATTCCCCTTCAGCACAGCCATCTACAGTTACGTCCAGGTTCACGTTTGCACACGAATTCCTTGGCTGACATGCAGATAGCATAATTACATGACATCATTTTGTTCTGGCTTGTGTTTTATTGAGGACCTGCATTAGTCATTATAGAGAGAGTCTAAGGCCCTGAGTCTTTCAGTTCTATAGTCGAAAACGTGCTGGCCTTCAGTCTCCGGATACACACCCCGAGGTCTCCCACCGATCTCCCCTGAAAGAACTGTGCCGTTGGCTCGCTGGGGGGCTTTGTGGAGGGCTGCAGCAAACAATCTACCTTCAAATGTGCAATGCTTTAAGTTAAAGTCAGATTTTAGTCCATAGTCTTTGCCCCCATGTCCTGGCATTACCCAGAGGGAGAGAGACAGACAGACAGACAGACCTACACACCTGGACTGTTTATGGACGTGTCTTCAAGCAAAAGAACATGGTTGGTGGTGACCAGGACAAATCTTTTCAGGACAGATTAATTCGTTTTTTTATTTAACTCAAGAGGAAATAGCATGTGTGTCAGATGTATTAATTAAGCAATCCAAGAAATCCATTTACAGCCAGAAGCCAGTAAAAGCTGCTAAAGTTCATGAGTAATACACTTTATGAAGTGGTATAGATGCGTAGGAAACTTGCCCTATAAAATACTTACAAGCAAAGGCAGTAAATGTTGTAAACAGCTGGAACAGCTGCATGCGAATGTCGCTGGAAAAGAGGCAAAATTAAAAGATAAATCGAGAAATCTGGACACTAACAGATTAACACATTTTGCGTTTTTGTGAGCATTTCACTGAACATCGCTACTTGAAATTTTCCTGCATTTAGGATTATACCAACTTCTTTAAAGGATGTGTTAAACATAAAGACAGCCAGGGCCATCTGTTCATTCATATCCACATAAAGTTAGTGTAACTCATCCAAAAATAATTCCCAACAGAAACCTTTTCAATAACTTAAAATGTACTTTGTTATCTGCAGTGCAAAAAATAAGAATGTTTCCACGTCTAATGGTTATTTACCAAATGGGGCAGCATTGCATGGTTTTGGTATTAAACTAGGAAAATAATTATTAAAAATCTTTAATAAAATCACTGAATCAGTTGTTAAAATGTAACAATTTAAGTAATGGGGTAAGAATAATCTGCTTAGTAAAAATTGACTGTCTAAATGAAAATTGAAGCATTCAAAAAGATTTCCATGTAAATAGCTTCATGTTTTAAAGCTTTTATGCCAAGTTGATTTGCTATGTGCAGCCAATAACACACAGAAGGGGAAATTGGTGCTGGTTCAAAATCTGACTACAGAAACCTCGGTGACAGGCCTGAACCTGACGAAGGCGTCAGACCGCCCAGCCCAAATCAGGCTCAGAGGAAAACTAAAGATAGTCTATAAGAAAAACCAAACATAAAGTACACTAACTCTCAGCAGCTGTGACTGCAGAGTGCGGATTTGAAAGGAAGCTGGTCACATATGACTCAGGCTCCTTCAGTAGTGACTGAAGGAAAAGCAGATTATCACGATAATCTTTAGACAGCCCACAATGCCTGGAGAAATGGGTAATTTTATGCGTTAGGGAGCTGTAGCTAATGTCATTGACCTTCTCTTTAGTCACTGCAGCTCTGAGTTCAGGAGCATGTGAAGACACGTCTTTCCAAATGAAATCAATCATATCTTACCAGAGCACAAGCCAACCAACTGCCAGCCATTGCATGGGCGCGCTGAGAAAGAAAGCAAACCAACTCCAATAAAATTTAACAGTAATCAAGCATTGGAAAGTAGCTACATGGCTCTGGGAGATAGCAAAGTAAGACCTGGGGTAAAGTGCTTACTTCTAGATCATTAGTTTAAATAAAATATCAATTAGAACACACTTGTGTGCAAATGGATGCAGTGGCAAAGCTGTGTGTCTTCTGTTACAGGTTCAGGGCTGTGGTCTCCTGGAGTAGGGTCCAGGGCATAGGGATACCCCTGGTGACAGCCATTGAAATCGTCTCCATATGGATCCTGTCCATCATCCTGGCTGTGCCGGAAGCCATCGTCTTTGACATGGTCAGCTTCAGCTACAGCAATGTCACCATGAGAACCTGCATGCTCAACCCACAGACCCCTTTCATGATGGTACAGTTTGGGATACGTCTTGGGGGTGGGACATTACAGAAAAAAAAATTGACTTTTTTTTGTAATTAGAAACATCAAATGAGCTGGGAACTTGTTCTAAAGTTTATATATATGTTAATATGACACTGTGGAAGAGTATTTATGATGGTGAAGTTGTGTTTCTAAGGTAACACCCACCCCTCAATCACACGTTAAGGCAAAACTGGATTCACGTCATATTTTTTCTCAAGAATTTTTGTAAAACTGTTAAAAAGTGATTACTTGTACACAAAGGCTATTTAGGCACTCTCAGAGGACCTGCTGCGTATGGCAACACCATGGAAACCTTGCACGAAAGATCAGTGTTCCCACAAAACACTCTCCAGAGAACTTCAGTATTAAAAGGCTGAAACTTTAAACCACATGTCACTTCAAAAGATAAATTCCCACTAGACATGCAAATCAATCTTTTGTTGGTGGCCAATCTGTTTTATTAAACATGAGTCAAAGAGGTTGCAAATTTACTCAGTAAGCCAGTAAAATAAAGAAATCCACCATTTCATCAATATGTGATCATGTCTTTTAAAAGGCAGAATAAATAATTAACTACCTTTATTCATTCAAGGCTGATTGCTTCAGACTTTTTTATTTAGTTTTCCCGAACTGGAAAACAAGAAAACGGAGACTTTTAGTTTTGGAACAGACGTGCGTGTTTGAAATGACGCTGGGTGTCAGCGTATGGCATTCAGCGCTGGCAAGCCTGCCAATGTTAACCGACTGTAGGCAAAGTGCAATTTCAGGGGAGCCGGAGTATTATAAAGAGAGCCATATGTTCACTCATGTCCTTATCTTCAGTATAGTGAAAATTCAAATATAGCACGGCGATTTTAGAGCCAAGATGCTGTCTGAGAGAAGCCGATAGGTATCGAATTTTCTCAGTTTTGGTTTAAATTGGTTCTTCACACGAAGGGATTTCATTGCTGTACCACAGGGACTCTAGAGCTTTTAAACTTGTCTTCAGCTGAATTGGACTAAGCTGGCCAGAGCTGAATGGTTTCCTTAATGGCTTTTCCCCAACCTTCGCTGCAGTTTTACACAAACGCCAAGGACTGGTGGCTGTTTGGCTTCTATTTCTGCATGCCCCTGGCCTGCACCGCATTCTTCTACTCACTCATGACCTGCGAGATGCTACATCAGCGCAAAGGGAGCTTGAGGATCGCCCTCAGCGAACATCTGAAGCAGGTGGTGCCCACAGAAGAACCGTCTCTCTGACCGAACCGTCCCTCTGACCGAACCGTCCTTCAAAGCCACACGAATGTTTGTCTTGTAAAGCGCCAAAGGTTTCTGACTGGGTGTCTGTCTTGTTTGCACGTGTGATTCAAGTCTCGGTCAGCCGCGTAGCAGCCAACATTCTCCTTAAGCTCTCGGCTTTGTCAGGATTAAGGTTCAGCGTGTTGTTGTGCTTGAGCAATTTCCATCATGAATTATCAGGGTGTAGAGTTTGTTTTACCGCATCATACTCTCAGTTTATAATAGGCCATAAAGTTTGTGTATGCGAGGTAAGTCTATGTGAACTCTTTTTCCTGCCATGGTTTGACTGATTTCTTCTGTTCCTTCCAGAGGAGAGAAGTAGCCAAAGCCGTTTTCTGTCTTGTGCTCATCTTCGCCCTCTGCTGGTTCCCGCTGCATCTGAGTCGGATACTGAAAAAGATGGTGTATACGCAGAACGACAGAGGAAGATGTGACCTTCTCAAGTAGGCCTTGCTCATGTCCTCATTTTTAATCTGGTTGAAGTGTAGTATTGGATCGATAGCTTAAACAGCAATCAAAGTACTCTTCCTGTAAAACTGGAACTACTTAAAGAATTTCAGAAATTCGAAAAAAGAAGAAAAATTATAAAACATACCTATTAGGATGAATATAGTTTTTAAAAGCCAACTTAACTATCCAATAGTCATCTCAGTGGGTGTGCATGCCATTGACTTCTGGGCGAGAGTCACAAATAAATGAAAATCCTGACTTTTGCTTTAGGTTCCTATTGGTACTCGACTATTTGAGTAAGAATCTGGCAACCGTCAACTCCTGTATAAACCCCATCATCCTGTATTTTGTGAGCAAGAAATTCAAGAACTGTTTCAGGGTAAATGTCTTTTTGATACCTTGCAAATGTCCATTTGTCCTCTGCCTGCCTGAATTTGTGATTTCTCTGGACTGAGGCTACGTGGCGACTAAAAAGGAAATGCGAAGTGGCTGAGTGATTATGACATCACTTGCCACATGAGGTCACATGCTGAAAAGGCTCTTAGGTGTCTGGTTTGTGAGGAAAACCGCATCTCCACTCTCAGACTCCACAGAGAGATAACAATAACACATGCCCCAGGCCAGGAGTGGTTACTGCAACAGCTAACTCTAAGCCTAATAGCGCTTCCAATTCATGGTTTCTCAAGTCTGGAAATGCTCCTTATCCACTAAAACTCCCAATATTGGTTTGAGTGCATAGTGTTTGTTTGTGTGTGAGTGTGTTTGGCTCTAATTTGGCTCTGACTTACCCCAGCTGTCTTCCTGCCCCTCCTTCTCTCCCCAAAGTCCTGCTTGTGCTGCTGCTGCCACCCAGGGTCGCTGATGAACAGTATGGTACCCCTGAATGGTACAAGTGTGCAGTACAAGATGCCAGAGGTTCACCATGCCGACCACAGCCTGCGCAAAGACAGCGACATCTGAGGTCCCGCCCCCATGACCCTGCCAGCCTATCAGTGACCTCCCTCCTTCACGTTACTGCCACAGGTGTATAGAGTAAGCCGAGGCATCACTGAACCTACACTTCAGCAGTAACACCATCGTTGGCGGTCAGAATTTCACGTTCTAATAGTTCATCGCATTTCACTGAGCGTTAAATTATGTATAAGTAGATAGTGAGTGTTCTACAGGCGCATGGAAGACAAAATGCATTATTAAGCACACCTCATGTGTCTTGAAACAACGTGAACTCAGCATACACGGGGTCTGCAAATTGATTCCATCGAACGACTCAGGCACTGCTAGCTTAAAGGATTGGAGCTGGAGAGGAAGATTTCAAACCGGTAGCTTCATTTCAACATATCAGGATTACTGGGTGCTGTGCGGAGCAGCACTGGTGAGCTTGATCAGGAGTGCCTTTTGGACTTTCTGTGCACCTCACCGGGTTCATTTGACAGAATTACGATGTCAGCGGTCAATAACTTGCTCTCTGTGAAAACTTATGCAAATGTAAGTTACCTTCCTGCCCTAAATTATTGAGTTGTCTTATGAAGAGGACTCATATCCAAGTGCGGGGTTAGGGTCTGAGATAGACTGTATGTGTAACATATTACTAGTGAATTAAATTAAGCTGCAGTGCTTTACTAGTTATACTAAATGGTTATAGCTGGTGAGATTCCTCCAGCAACACCGAGTGTGTAGTGCAAGGGTCTCAAACTCCACTCCTATGCAAAAGTAATTTCTTCATAAAACCTGAAAATATCTGCACTGTATGCGCATCACACTCCAGAAATGCGTATTTGCAGTAACATCTGGAAAGGTCATGCTTAGGAGAAGCAGAATATGAAAACAAATACAGTAACTCCACAGATTTAAGAACAGAAAAGCATAGAATGAAAAGCAACAGACAGTACAGAAAGACTGAAGAGCTGCGTCTGAGACCATTGAAGAACAGGAAGCTGAAAACATCTGCTCACGATTCCCTGCCGTTATTACAAACCGCATCAAGGGACCGAAAAACGTTTGACGAGAGTACTTTGGACTGCAGAGTGACTTCAGGTGAAAAGGGTAATATTAAACCACCCTATCGTCGTCATCATCAATATAGAAAATATTTACAGTTATCAAATGTCTTCCGGCTGAGGGACACATAGATTGACGCTATTTAAGCTCTTGATAGTACTGAAGCTCTGCGGGGAGAGATTGCTAAAACTCCTGCAGACTCTGGTGATTCTGTCCCTCAGGCCAAGGGAGGAAGAGACAGCTGTGACTGATGAGAAGAAGGAAGGGTGGGCTATTTTTATATGCGTTGATTAATTGGAAATGTGTCCATTGTAAGACTGATGCATTGCTTTGCAATTAGACATGGCCTATATAAATTACTTTAAACATGCTTATCAAAATGAACAAGACTCTAAATCATTTTCTGGAAGTTTATATCCCTGTTTTGGAGAGTTTAGAAGTGCTGTTACTCTAAATGCCATGTTCCCTTAAATAAGCATATAGATTTAAAAACCATAATGACAACTGACAATTCCGTCAGAGTGTATAAAAATTCGGTTTATAAGCTACAAACAATAATAATTCAGGAGAATATGTATACTATTCTAGTTTAAAATAGTTAAGTATGTTTTGTATGTCCGTTTGTGTGTTTTTTCTATTATAATTTAAATTAATGATTTCGTATTTCAGTACTACTTTAAATATAACCACTGAATGCATATTCCGTCATCCAGTTTGTACAAGCAGCTGTAATGCACTGAGTGTTACGTTGTACATTATTATAGAAAATAATATCCAAGACAAAGCAATATAGAAGACTCAATTAAGGTTGAAATCATACAGTATACTTACGCGCTCATGTGATGGATGCGTGTGTATATATTCGCTAAAATAAACTTTTAGCCCATAAAAACAACATTCTGAGACATTTCTGCAGCTGATTTCTGTAGGTGGGGAAGATTAAACTTTAAGATCTGCAATGAAATTTGAGTTTGGACAAACGCGGGGCAATCCGTTTACTTGTCAGTTGGTTAGTGTCTGCCTGCCTACAGCTTTAATTCATTGCAGTCACTTTTTAATCGAATCTTGATAATTATGTGGTACTGATCTGCCTGTACTCACGTTACATGTTGGATTGCTTCGTGATTTTGATTGCAACGGATATGCCTGAGTTATAGCAAAGCCGTTTGTTAGTCATTCTTCAGCCCTGATAACGGATATAATTGCTGCTTCCAGATAAAATGTCCTACATAATATTTCATTATGTGTGTAAAATAAGAGAACTGTCCCTACGGTAAAAAAAAAAATAAAATAAAATAAACAACTTCTTAACTGACCCAGAATAATTTAGTTTGTGTGTATAGGGTACATTACATTATATAAATGAATCTTTGGAGTTAAAACAGAAAAACCTATCCGCCTGCTTTAATCACATTTGGCTTAGTGTCAAGACCAATAAAATGACTCATTGTATTACATAAGATTCACAGAGTGGAGTATTTCATCGGGCAACCATTAAAGTAACACTGCTACAATTCATGTCAGGTATTCATTGTTTGCCCTGCGATGGGTTGGCACCCTGTCCAGGGTGTACCGTACCCTTTCGCCCTATGCTGTTTGGGACAGGCTCCAAGGCCCCCCACGACCCTGCATATAGGATAAACGGTTTAATTAATACATATTCATTATATTATTTACAAGAATTGCATGCGGTAAGTACTGTCTAGTCCAGTGATGCACATTCACTTCTCTCCATGCACGCGTCTGATTGACGTCCCACTCTTTTCCCCCGTTTTATAATGGAAAAAAAACTCTTTTATCCAAATTATCCGGCATGCAAATATTCCTAAAACACAACTTGTAGTCCCTGGATGCCTGTTAAACAAAAAGATTGAAGTCACCGGTTCATCAGATTGGTTTACTGCGTTCGACACCAACAGAAGTAAGAAGTTGGAAATGGAAAGTTAATAAATTAAGAAGCAATACATTACACATGCTCTCACTGAAACCTACAGCATGGATAAAAGCTGTCTTATGTACCACATGGCTGGAACTTGGACGGACTGGCAAACTAGGGAAATTGCCGTGTGGTGGCAGTACAGATTGTCTCTGTTTGACACGTGTGAACTTTTTAAATGCGGAAACAGGCTACATCTAAGATTAGCGCAATCCAAAGCACATGTTTACCCCTTCGTGCCAACACACAGCTCAGATTCAAATCACAGTCATTACCACCTATAAAATCAAAGATGTTCGCCGAGAATTTTCAGCTTGCGACACGTAATGAGTCGCACCAGACAATTGAAACAAAGCGGCCTAGCAATTCGCCTGAATTTTACTGTCTTGTAAGTTCATTTATGCTCTATACTATTCTGGTTAAACGTGTTGTGTCTCATAGTTTTCTTCTTGTTAGTGTCCTTATTAAACCTTAATAAATCTTATAAACTAATGTGCTACTGCATGTACAGTATATTTTTAGTATTAGGTGCAACCATATAGACGACATTCCAGGAATTTCTGTCTTCTCTCCAGGGGGTATTCCAGAAAGCTAGTTTAACATATCCTATAGTTTAACCTGAATTCTGACTGGAGAAATATGGAAGCCCGACTTAATGATTTGAATCTCAACCAAGCCTGAAATTGGGCTTTCAGTTAAATCCTCTTTCTGAAATACCCCTCTCAGGTCTTCTGCCTCAACAATGACATTAATGCTGTGATATCCATATGTGAACAAAAACATTTCCTGCTCTTCAGCGCACCTAGGAGGAAAACTAAACGTTTTGAATTTTCTGTTAAGACAGAAAAAAAGACATTCTGCTTCGAGAAAGAGCAGCCTTGTAAAAATGTAGATTTTTGGAAGACATACGGTAACGTTTGATGGGAAAATCATTTTGTGACAGCAGAGCAGGTTGATGAGTAAATCTCCAGGGCAAACAACGGAGAGATGGTAAAGAACAAAAGGAAACTTTAAACTTAATCCCTGCTTTTCTGAGTAAGGACTTGTCTTGTTGTACAGTACACAGAGTACCGGCTTGAAGGCGGTTAAAGGTTTATCTATTTTCAGTACAGTGTCCCCCCCAACTCCCGCCACACACACACACACACACACACAATTTTTTGCCGTTTCTGATTTAGTTATTGAGAGTTTCAGATGGAAAAGCAGTAAAAATAGGTGAAGCATAAAATTGTATCAAGAACTGAGTGTGTATAATGTTGTGCGGTGTATTTTACATTGAAGCCACTGTGATAAACCGATGTGAATGCTGCCAATCTTCACAAATCATTGCCCTCACCTAAAATTCATGCATGCCATTTAAGAGAAAAATATTGTAATTAATGTCATTCATGATCTCTTAAATGTATTTGCAATGTCTTTTTCAAATAACAGAGATTAAAATTTTTCAGATATTTCCATATGTGTCATCCATCCATCTTCCAATCACTTTTTCTTGTCAGAGTTACAGGAGCCTGGAGCCCGTCCCAGGCAGTACAGGGCACCAGGCTGGGGCACACCTTGGATGGGATGCCAGTCTATCACAGGGCACAAGGCTGGGGTACACCCTGGATGGGGTGCCAATCCATCACTGACGACATGCACACACACAGTATAGAGAAGCCAGTTAGCCTGACTGCATGTCTTTCGACTATGGAATGAAACTGGAATACATGGAGGAATGCTACACAACAAGAAAAGAGTATGCAAACTCCACACACCCTGGAGGTACTACCCACAGAGCCACTGGTTCCTTACATCCATTAATGTTTATTTAATATCTATCTGCCTATATTGACTGTTCCCCATTGGAATCTCCCTCACACTTCAAAAAAATGCTGGACTTACTCATTGATGGGATACAGAGATGCTAATTTTTTGTACGAAACTAAACTTCCCAAAAGGAAAATCACACTTGTGTTATATTGCACTTTTATCCAAAGGTGATGGAGTAGTCTTTAAGGTCTCCCTTTAAAACAGAAGCTCAATACATAGACCTATACTGAACAGTGAGCTTTAGTGACAGCTGAGCCCTGACATCGGACTTCAAGACTTTGTGCTCCTTTCCTGCCTGCTGTAGTCTCATTTCTGTGGCTCTCCTTCAGGTTCTGTAACCCCTGTGTTTGGTTTTATCTTCCAGTTCCATTCTCCTCATTCCTGTCCCCTACTTCTCATCCTCCAGCTTCACCACTTACCTGCATTTTTTGAGTCATCCTCCTGCACACTTTGTTCTGGAAATGCTTATCTATCACAGAAGTATTTCATGAATATTTTATTAATTTAACCAAATTCAAAATTTTTTTGAATAGTCAACCTAGCTTAGGCTGCTCATAATATATTAAACCTACCACAAGCTACACCTAATCCTGGTTTATGAAACAATTTCAGAGGTAAATTCTATCTATCTATCTATCTATCTATCTATCTATCTATCTATCTATCTATCTATCTATCTATCTATCTATCATTTATTTAATAGCCTTTGTTGAAATCTTTTCAATACGCTGTTGTCATTTGAATATAAACTGAAAAATAGATTAATTCTGACATCTACTGGCGATAACTTTTTTGTTCTTCTAAACTGATGGACTGCTCTATAATTATATTTTTTCAAGTTAACTTATCTGCTAGAATAATACGGAGAGCCATTTTACTCAAAATCAAATAAATATATGATTAAAGCTTAAATGAAATATAATGTAATTAACTATATGATTAATATAATTAATTATAATTATAATTAAAAATTAAATGTGTCATTTTATTTTGAAAAGACTCGAAATCAACATTTGCTTTAGTCAAAATGAAATATATAATTAAATAATTTTTAAAGTGGAATTTCTGAAAGATTGTTTTTATAATAATAGGGTGACTTTTCACAAAAGTTATTCAACAAATAGAGGGAATGTGTTTCACACTGTCATGCCCTGCCCCCCGAGCCTTCTGTTTCCCCAGTGTGTCCTAATAGGACACACCTGTTCTGCGTTTCCCCCTTGTTACTTCTCTTTAAGAGAGCTTCCCAGTCCTGTTGACCCTAGTCCGGTCATTGATGTCACCTCTGCCTTGTTCCTGCCTTCCGGATTAACCCCTGGTGATCCCCTGATGTACCGTTATGGAGCTGAGTATGCATTCTGAGACTAAACCCCTGTGTTACCCTTAGTCGGTCTCCTGTCCACTACATGACACACACTGACTGGTTAATCCTCGACAATCGATTTTTTCATGTCTAATGTAGCTACAGAAGAGTTCAGTCTAATCTTGCTAGGTTGGTTGGCTGTTGTGTTAACATACTGTAGTTGGGCTGCATAACATAAAATGCTGGCATTTGCTGATTAAGGAGAAACGGATAATTAGGCTAGTAATGCTATTTTATTTGATTTTGAAACTTTGATGGATGCTGCAGTGATCTGCAGGATGTTGATGATATCTGGAGTAGTTGGAATGAGACGGAACATGGAGTTTGCGTCGATTAAGTAAATATCAGTTAATCATTGCACGTTGGAATACCATCTTTGGACATACCAGTGTTCTGCCAGATTTTGCTGCCTTTGATACCATTTGGGAATAACAGCAGCAAATCTTGGCAGACAGGATCATCTGTTGGAAAATGCTGCATTCAGATTTTGGTACCTTTACCTAAACTGAAGTGAGATTCATTTAAGCAAAGAAAAAGTGACACGTTATAAAGATGTGAAAGTTTCAGTATAAATTATTCATTCTTAAGGTCCTGAAAATGATCGTTTTGACTTTTTTGTCATGTTTGTATCGTTTGTGACCTAGTAAATTGAGGATCTGTTACAGTACAGCAATTTTTTTAAAGCACTCAGACTATGTACGTAAGGACAAGTGAGTCATGATGCTTTCATGTCACTAAGATATTTATGTGGCAGAAATAAATCGATGAAACACGCTGCATTCTCCTGTTAAAGTAAAAACTTTAAGTAAACTGATTGATAAAATTGGTGATGCTCCAACTGACCTGTCGCCTATTTATTTTTGCCAGCCTGTAAAGTTTACGGTTTTCGCGATGTCTAGCATTGGTTATTGACGTCATTCCATTAAAATGTTTATAGTGTAGTCTACTGAATCGACACAGATTAATGGTCATTTAAGTTAGACAGGTTAACGACATACGCTTAAGATAAATACAATTTCAATGACATGAGAAAAGCCAGATACAAGCATATGCGAAGTCCTGGTGCCCATTAGGGCAGCCTTAGCCTAAAATTCCAAAAACAGGTTCTACTGTGAATTAATCCAAAAAAGGGGTCAGGGGCACCTGTTCAAACAGGAAGGACTACAGGGCACAGGGGATTACAAAAAAAAATATTATTACAATTCATATACACATTAAATGTGTAACTTCCTGCTTTCTCCCTGTGCAGCTACATATCTGCTTTGCTCTGATTTTAGTTGTTTTTCTGCCTTACTAGGTTATGTTTTTTAGCGTCTTTTTTTCTGCGTCTTTTTATCAGCTACAAATAATTAACGGTGCTTGTTACTGAAGTTCAGAAAGTTTACCCAGACATCATTTTTTGACATTTATTTTCGCGGTCCTGCCTATGACCGATATCTATATTACGACATCAAGAGCGGAACATTTGTGCTGTCAGAACTGCTACAGTCTTCTACAAAAAATGACACTTTTGGAAACAAGTTTTCAGAGCTTGTTGTGAGAGTTTTTGGCATTCTTCTGCCGCTGGAGAAGGATCAGACCGAGACAGAGCTGATATCACACAGCTCGTTGAGAGCCTAACGGAGCATCCAGCGGTGAAGACACAAAGAGACAGACCAGCGGAATACACCAACAAAACTGCTACAAATGTGAGGACGGCTGCCAGAAATAAGAAATAGAACTCCACTGGAGCTAAACCCAAACGGCGTGCTGCGTATAGCTCTGTACTTTCTTCTAATACTCCTGCTAGCTCAGCTAGTCATGCTAAAGCTAATGCTAGAAATGCTACTCAGGGAATTCAATTCAAATCCAGAGCAGAATACGAATCACAGTTCCCACAGTTACAGAACAGATTTGAGCCACTGCAGGACCTCAGTAATTCTCCTGAAGGTAGTGGGCAAAATGCCAGGAGAACCAGAAGGGTCAGCTGGTCAGACCACCCCAGGAGAGCAACTGACCTCCACTCTGCAGACAAAGCATAGTCACTGTGAGCCGAACATCACTGTCTCTGAACTGAATGAAAAAATTCCTTCACTGTTGGACGAATATAGAACAGTTAGAAGGATCATCATTCATGTTGGCAAGAGTGACATGAGGAAGAGTGAGTCCGAGGTTTTAAAAAGGGACTTTAATGATCTTTCCAACACACTCAGCAAGCTAAACATTCAAACTTTTATCAGTGGTCCTCTGCCTGCATGAAGAACCAATATGTTTGCAAGGCTACTCAGACTAAACACTTCGGTTCTCAAATTCTGCAGGTCAAATGGACTAAATTTTATTGACGACTTTAACCTGTTTTTTTGGAAAAGAAGAGTTGTTTACGCAAAATGGACTGCAAATCAACAAGAGGGGTGTGAATTTGTTGACAGAGCACCTCATCTTCTCCGTGGGAAACAACGTTCTCCCTCCACTGAGACAGATTTGCATTCATTGGAGGAGGACCTTGACATTCCAGCATATCAACTGTTGGAGTTATCCAACCCACATGAGGAAGCCACAACATCCTCTATCTTCACACCCCTCTCACCTCACCTGATTTTTCTGCCAGCCATGGAGGGGCTGGTATTAGCTGGGACCAGGTTGTCGCTTTCCCTGTCAGCCAGCCCTCAGGTACAGTGAAAAATCAGCCCTGTCTCTCCTCCACCCTTATCCACTGCTCCAGGACTCCAGTGACCCCCCCAGCACCACCACCACCTGCAGTACCTTAGAGTACCTTGCCACCAGCAGTTTCAGGTACCCAGCGTCCCTCCCGCTTCTTGCCACCTGCAGTAAAGAGACCAGCCCCTCAACCACCTGATAGGCAACTTCGGTCCCTCCCACATCGTCAACAGGAGCCTCACCCACCCTCCTCCACTGAAAGGAAAAAGCTCATCCCATTCTTAGATAATATGGTCTGTTGATATGTTTCGGGTCTGTGCTGCTACAGCAATGGTGTCAGCAGTACATGTTCTCAAAACAAGCTCACAAACCTCTCCCATTCCAGTGCTTATCAGACACAGAAAAAACAGAAAGTACACATTAGATAAGGTGAACATATCTAATCTGCAGTATGTAAAATGTGCATCGCAGCTTTTGGAGAGAAGCACACAGGTCACTAAGTTACGAGTAGCTCTCCTTAATGTCAGATCTCTCACAAACAAGTCATACCTGTCATGCCCTACCTACCTACCCCTTCTGTTTTTCCCCAGCGTGGCCCTATTAAACATGTCTGTTAATCGTTGTCTCCTTGTTAGTTTAGTGTTTAAAAGTGCTTCCCAGTACTGTGTTCCTCAGTGCAATCATTGATGTTGCACCCCTGTGTTGCCAGATTCCCGCTGTGCTCTGGTTCCCCCCCCCCGAGCTCTGGTTAGGTGCTATTCTGTTTTGGGACAATAAATCCCTTTTGTTTTTGCCTTATGCCTGCCTCTGAGTCCTTCCTTGCTCCCAACATGACAGGATGACTGGACTCTTCACCAACCGCACTAGCCTGGGCCCCCCACCTTTGTGCATCCATACACCCTGCTGACCGGATTCCTTGAGTACCCTGACCTCAGAGGAGCAAGGGAGGGCCAGCGCCACGGGAACGGCCAGCTTTTCTTACAGCGGACTTTCATGCCCTCTTGGACCTCACCCTTGCGCTGAGGACAAGCCCTGTGGTCTGGAGGACCCCTGAGGCCAAGGGTCTCTTCTGTTTGGCCCATCAGAAGCTCTCCCGGCTTGGCCCAGGCGCAGATCCCCAAGAAGCGGAGGAGATTCTGCGCCTTCTGACGGAGGTGAAGGGGATCATCAAGCGCGAAACCACCGATCCACCTGCTGGCTCCCCATCGCTGCCCCCTGATCCACTCGCTATCTCCTAGTACAAGAAGCACAAGCGGCGGAGACGACCTGGATTTGCACCTGAGCATGACCCAGGAGAGGCTGCCGCCTCCCCGAGTCCCAGGCTCGCGGCCCAGCCACGCCCGGCGCCCCCTGCTGATGTCTGGCCGGTTCCTTGCCTGTTGGCCCCTCCTGAAGCTTTTACATTCACGTCAAAGCTGTTATTAAATCAGCTTTTTATCACCTTAAAAACATTAACAAGATCAGAGACTTTCTAACTAAACCTGACCTAGAGAAGCTCATCCATGCCTTTATTTCTACCAGGATTGATTACTGTAATAGTCTCTCAACTAGATTCCCTAAAAACACAAACAGCTTCAGCTGATTCAAAATGCTGCTGCCAGAGTGCTCACTAGGAGTAAAAGGGAACACATCACTCCTATTCTAAAATCGTTACACTGGTTACCTGTATGTTACAGAATAGATTTTAAGGTACTATTACTGGCCTGTAAATCACTTAATGGTATCAGCCCAGAGTATTTATTGGACATGCTGCAGCAATAGAAGCAAAACAGAACTCTGAGATCATTAGGAACGAGTCAGTTAGTCCTGGCTAAGGTAAAAACTAAACATGGAGAAGAAGCTTTTAGCTTTTACACTGCTTTTAAAAGGAACCAGCTGATAGAGAGCATTAGAAGAGTCCTGACTCTTTCAAATCCAGGTTTAAAACGTTCCTATTTGACCAGGCTTTCAGCTCCACTTAGCAAATTGTTAGCTCTACTGCATGCGTTTCATTTCCTTGTTGTTTATTTTTATCTCTATAAAGCACATTGAATGACTACTGTGTATGATAATGTGATATATAAATAAACTTGCCTTGCCTTGCCTTGCCATTAAAACACAAGACATTCACAGTCATGAAGCCCCAACTAATTAACATGATCAATGCAGGGCTCAGCCTCCGAGCAGGGAGTTACTCCATAACAATGAACCACAAACTATTCACTGCACTTATATCTTTCCCAAACCTCATGGAAAACACTCCACCAGCCACCCCAAACTAAACACACCACCCTTGCAACTCCACTGCAAATCGAGAGGGCCGCTGAGGCACACAGAAATGCGTGATGACATGGTAGAGGACAGATGGATAAACACTGCAAAAATCAACAATGGGGGAGGGAGTGGAACCCCCCCGCCGCCCACTCACTCCCCAGGAATAACCGCACACACTTCACTTACTGCCTGCCACTTCCAGCACCACCACCGTAAGGGGAGCTGTGGACATCGGGAAGTTACTCAGTCCACAAATCCTAGTCAATTAGCTCTCACAAATACAACCGGCTCCTTCTGTGTCATGCCACCAGTACTCACCACCAAATCCAGCTGCTCCTGGGTGCAGTACCCTTACTGTGTCTTCCCCTGCCACACCCTTCTGGTTTGCCTGTGGTGGCCACTGAACAGGATGGCCGCAGTCTCCACATCGAGGTGGGGAATGGACAGTGCTACAAACACACACAGCTATGCAGCCTCCCTCAGCTCGGAAACTCCAGGAATCCAGCATTGGAGCGCCTGGTTGGGAGTGGCGGTTTCTCTGCCTGGTGAAGCCGTACTGCACGGGGAAGTCCATGCAGAGCAATTCCGTGCAAAATGCCCGTACTTGCTGCAGTGGTCCACTTCATGGGGTGCGCCAGTGTGGTTGCTCTGCCGTTTGTGCCCTCTTCATGGTAATCTCTTCTTCCGCGGTGGGCTACTTCTGCCCAAACCGGTGCTGTTAGGCAGCCTGTAGCACTGGAATTTGCCTGTGTGCCTACAGCTCCGCATCCAGGAGGGCAAGTAGCGCCACCCCCCTTTAGTGCCAGCCCCAGCTGCACCCCCGTCAGCTCTGGTGACCACCCAAGGTGGTATCCAACCTGCCATCTCTAGCTGCATCTCATACAGCTCCCATGGCACGTCGCCGTTGTACCTCAGGAGGCGCATCATTTCGGCTTCTAGCAAGGGTGATGTCTGTGCTGCTGAGGAAGTCAAGAAAACGTCCAGTCTGGCTGCTGGTCCTCCCATCGTGGCAGCTCTGCCTCCCTCACGCAGGCAGTCTGGCGCCACTCATGCTGTGTGCCTGCAGTCATTGTTCCTGCCTTGTACCACAATGCTGAGTTGCTAGGCAGGATCTCCACTGTTGCTTGCCAGCAGCTTGAGAGGGGCGCTTGCTGGGACTGGTGATGCCATTTCTGCTTCCTCTGTCCCCCAACATAACTGGTCACGGTGCAGCCATCTGGGCAACCGGGGCGGGCTAATGCCAACAGGTTCCTTCAGAAAGTCTTCACACTCGGTCTCCTGAGCTCTCATTACACTTGCTGGCTGTCTTTTCTTGGTGCTTCTGAGGAGTTGGTTCAGCTCCTGCACGGTGGCAAATGCCTGTTCTACCACACTAACACTGTCTCTGAGCTCCAGGGAATTGGGGTGCCCATGGAGCATCCCATTTCTGGCACCAATGTAGCAACGCTACATGCCACGGTGTATTTTTACACAGACTCAGACATAAGAGGTGTTTATTGGCACTCGAACACTACCAAAAACTTTCCACTGTAGATCAGGGGGGTAGTTTGCTAGCCACTCACACACTTAGTTTCAGTTCAGTTTTAGTTTTATTTGTCATATATATGTTGATACAGGGCCAACAATACAATGAAATGTGTTAGACGAGAGAAGGAAATCAAGTCACTCAGCATTGGAGTCCTACAGATTAATTCAGAGATAAGAACAAGAAATAAAATTAAGAAGTCATAAACAGGAAAAGGTATGTACATATATACATATATAGGTACATATATACAATGGTAAGGTAGTTTGTACATCAAGTCACGGTTTGTACATCAAGACATTACACTCTTGCATACACATCACAGTACAACACTAACACAATACGACAACACAATAGGAGACAGTACATGCTATTTTACAACACATATTCCTATTTATATGCTATTTACATGCCATGGACAAGGGTTTACATTTGGCACCTTGCCAGGGCACCCCGTGCCGCTCCGGATTCCCTCCACTTCCGTCCAGTGTCACAATATTTTAATAATATTTTAATAATTTTCAAAATAAAAAGGCACATAGTCCTGCTGGGAAGTTTATAATTATTTATATAATTATTTCATTTCGAATGAAATGGCCCGCTATAGAATAAAACTTATCTAATCGTGCTTTAAAAGATGTTAGTGAAATAATGTCCTTGTCAACGCGATGCTACATAGTAATCATACAGTTAATTACATCCTACTAAGCTGTAACGTTGTAAATCAACATTCCACGATGCAAAAACAACATATATAGCAATGTTGTAAAATATTTATGTTGCTCAGAACACCGCTGAAAAAATACAAATAAAATGTGTTTTGGCATAATCATTCACACATCCGGCCTCCTGGATACAAGTCACCTTAAAGCAGATCCTAAATTGGCAACACAACTGTCCAATCAGATTTCCTGTAAGCTCGTCATCGGACTCGTTACCGTCCAATAGGAGTTATGATTCTGAAGATGGGTGGTACCTTTGTGATTCAGCATGTCTGGTTGTATTGGAATGGCTGGGAATTAAGCCTATCTTAATATATATCCTAACATAACGGGGTGTTTTTAAAATGATGTCTTGCTCCATATTATAAGGTGTCTTTTTTTCATTCAGAAGGCGTCTGCTAGCTGGCCGCCCAGGTAAGGGGTGGCTGTATGTGATTGCGAGCCCGGTGTGCAGTCAGGACGTCCCGGTGGGGGGCTGGCCGGCATGCCGTGCACCTGCGGGAACTGGAGAAGGTGGATCCGCCCGCTGGTGGTCTGCTTATACGTGCTGCTTCTGCTGGTGGTGCTTCCCGTGTGCGTGTGGGAGCTACAGGAATCCGGGGTGAGCCGTGACAGCCTTTGTATTGGGTTGGGGAGCGTATGCATGTTTATTTTAACGGGACAGCATTTGCGGAGCGTCTGGACAGGGTTCTGGTTTAACACTACAGGAAACGGGTCCTCCTTTGAATTGTGCTTTCTTTCCATCACCCTCCGGCGTGAGTCGCGTGACCAAAGGTCCCTTTTCTTAGGTTGGCACCCACAACAAAGCATGGTTCATCGCTGGGATATTCGTGTTTATGACCATACCCATATCGCTGTGGGGTATACTGCAGCACCTCGTACACTACACGCAGCCGGAATTGCAAAAACCAATTATCAGGCGAGTAAATACACCCTGGGTCACTACCCGCCGGAAAACATTTTTCTTTGCCCAGCATTACTCCTGCACTTTCTCTTGATCATTGAGATATTTTGTATTTACTGTTATGTATTTTTGTCATTACAGAATCTTATGGATGGTGCCAATTTATAGTTTGGACAGTGTAAGTACTATCAAAAATTACACACCTACAATGAGCAAATATTACACATTTCTTTTAAAGGTACATTTATTGTAAGAAGGGGTGTATGGATTACCTGACTGACCCTTGCTTTTAATGCAAGTTCGGTCTGGATTCAGATGTTTGATGTTGCATGACTGACACTGAAGATATGGCTTTATTTGTTTAGCTTTGTAACATCTGGGTTTCTGTATTGTGTTTCTAGCCACAAACTGAGATTCTGGTATTACAAAATAAGATGCACTTCTCACTTGCATCATCTCTTCTGCCCTGCCTCTTTAGACATGGGGAGTGTTTAATTAGTAAATGCTTTTTTCTCCCAGTATATTTATTGAAATTTTAAGTGTAGTAATTTTTTTAATGACACAGGCCTAAGACTGCAGTTGGAATAATTGTCTCTTGCAGTGGCTAGCCCTGAAGTACCCCAGCATTGCTATATATGTGGACACCTGCAGAGAGTGCTACGAAGCCTACGTCATCTACAACTTCATGATCTTCCTGCTGAACTACCTGGCCAATCAATACCCCAGTCTGCTGGTGATGCTGGAAGTCCAAGAACAGCAGAGGCACTTACCCCCGCTATGCTGTTGCCCACCGTGGCCAATGGGAGAGTGAGTGTTGTGGTTTACTCTCCAATTGGTTCCCCATGAATGTCAGTCATGTTAAAACCAATAGATGAGTCGACTGTGGCAGCAGCCTGTCAGATCTTCCCTGATTGGCCAGGTTTCATTACTGTTTTCTGTGGAAGGGAGTTGCCTATAACAAGGTGTTTTGGTATGTAGGTTTGAAAAGCACTATTTTGAACAAATGTAAGGTGGGGTGTTACTGCTGAATCAAACACAAAGTGGCTGTGGTAATGTTCAGGAGTCTGTTGAATGAGTATAAAATACAGCTCCTTCTTAGGGTGGTGACCTGATGGAGCTGCTGCCTGGACATATTGACGCCACCATGTTTGAGTTGAAGTGCCCTAAGGAGTTGTCATCTCTATGTTTGTGCACATGTCCTGCTTGCTTTGAGTGTTGTTGCTCAAAGGGTCCTCAGAGGCTCGTGGACTAATCTTCCCCATCCTGGTGTCTGAAGGTGTCGGTTACTCATCCCATCGTCCTGTTTTCACAGGGTGCTCCTGTTCCGATGTAAGCTGGGAGTCTTGCAGTACACTGTGGTCAGACCCTTCACTACCGTTGTAGCATTGTATGTACATCGCCACCAGGGGGCGCTTACGTTTTTAGTCTCGGTCTCATTTTGTTAATGATGCGATTTCATTTAATTCATATGCAGTTAAAATAATACACTCAGATCTTTTAAATGAACTTAATATTTCTGTAATGATATAAAAATTAAATTAATGATCTAACAATGCAACAACTAAAACAGCATACTTACAAAGTACAAGTGCTTGCTTAATGCATCTATTTTCCTCACCCATCCAAAACCAGGATATGTCAGCTGTGCGGAGTGTATGACGAGGGGAACTTCAGCTCAAAAAATGCATGGACCTACCTGGTTATAGTCAACAATCTGTCACAGTTGGTACGTTCTGGTTTTTTGACGTTTTCATCCTTGTTACCTTTTGTCAGGGGATAACCTTGTGAAATCATTTTAAATGCAAGTCACTTTCATTTTAGAGATTATTAAACAGTACATTTTTCTAATGTCTAGATGTAGTCTTTTACCTGAAAAGCTTAATTTTAGAGAATATAATGGTTTTGTTGTTATACTATAGTAATATATTTATTTAATACTCCAGTTGCCTCCTGCAGTGGAAAGACATAGTTAGGCTAACTGGTCTATCTAAATTGCTCATAGTTTATAATTGTGTATAATTTGTCTGTATGTACCCTGTGATGGGCTGCCATCCCATCCAGGACTCTCACCAGGATAAGCGTTTAGAAATGGACGGATATTTAAGTAATCTGTACTTAAGACAGAATACATGTGCGTGAATGACAAGGAGGACAGTGGATTGGTAAAGATGCAGGGAGCAGAGTTGGTAAAGGTGAATGAGTTTAAATACTTGGGGTCAACAGTTCAGAGTAATCAGGAGTGCGGAAAACAGGTGAAGAAGGCAGGGTGGAGTGGGTGGAGAAGAGTGTCAGGAGTGATTTGTGACAGACAGGTTCCAGTTAGAGTGAAAGGGAAGGTCTACAAGACGATAGTGAGACCAGCTGTGTTATATGGGCTGGAGACAGTAGCACTGACGAAAAGACAGGAGGCAGAGCTGGAGGTGGCAGAGTTAAAGATGTTAAGATTTGCATTAGGTATGACGAGGATGGACAGGATTAGGAACGAGTATATTAGAGGGTCAGCTCAGGTTGAATGATTTAGAGACAAAGTCAGAGAGGCGAGCTTGCATTGGTTTGGACATGTGCAGAGGAGAGATGCTGGATATATTGGGAGAAAGATGCTGAGGATGGAGCTGCCAGGCAAGAGGAAAAGAGGAAGGCCAAAGAGGAGGTTTATGGAAGTGGTGAGAGGGGACATGGAGGTGGTTAGTGTGACAGAGTGAGATGCGGAGGACAGGAGGAGATGGAGACGGTTGGTCTGCTGTGGCGACCCCTGACGGGAGCAGCTGAAAGTGAATGATGATTTAAGTGATCTGTATTGTAACTGCTTGCTATGTCAGAGTGGGTGACGTGTTCCTGCTTTTCCCAGAATGCACAGCATGAGTGGAAGCTTGCTGGTTTTATTGGTCCTGTTGACTTGCTGTTCTGTGTCTCGCTCCCCTGAGTGATGCCGACCTGCTCTGTGCTCAAGCTGGCCCTGGAGTTTGACGTTGTACCTGTCTTTGCCCTTCCCAGTTCGCTATGTACTGCCTGGTTCTGTTCTACAAGGCTCTCCGGGATGAACTCAGCCCAATCCGTCCAGTTGGAAAGTTCCTGTGTGTCAAGCTGGTGGTGTTTGTATCCTTCTGGTTAGTTGTGTCAGGGCTAAAGCTTTTTTCTACTTCCTTTTTCCCGTTTTGACCCTCAGTGGGTTTCTGACGCTCACTCAGACAGTATTGACACTTTTCTGTTCCGTGTCCTGGTGTGTGTTTCTATCCAGGCAGGCAGTGTTCATCGCTTTCCTGGTGAAAGTGGGAGTCATTTCAGACTCTCATACGTGGGACTGGGACAGTGTGGAGGCTGTAGCCACAGGACTACAGGTTGGAGCCTGGTACCAATTTAAACTAGGGATAGGTCCATTTATGATACCAATAACACAAGATTGAAATATCAGCTGATACCAAAGCCATTCCCATAGTATTTTTGTTTCTACATAAACAACTACACTATATGGACAAAAGTATTGGGACACCTGTCTGTGCAATATCTCATTCCAAAAGCAATAAGAAGTTGGTCCTCCTTTGCCTCTACTCTTTGAGAAAGACTTTGCACTGGATGTTTGAATATCATTGGTGGGATTTGCTGCCATTCAGCCATAACAACATCAGTGAGGTTGGGTATTGATGTTGGGTCGTCGGCTCCCTTTCTGTTTGTGTGGCCTGTGACGTCACAACTGAACTCTTGTTGGTTATACAAGTTTCCACATCACAATCACTTGCAGTTAAGGTAGAAATTTGATTCTGACTTGTTGGGATGGTGGCACCTTATGATGATACCATGTTGAAAGTCACTAATCTCTTCAGTATGACTCGTTCTGTCACCAGTGATTGTTGCTGGAGATTGCATGGCTGTGTTTAATTGCACACCGGTTGTAGGAGCCTAAATACGCTTAATTGATTACACCGGTCTCAGCAAGGGGTATGGCTTAATTACCCACGTCCAGAAGTATGTGGACCTCCCGCCAATTAATTGGTGTCCCAGAACTTTTGTACATATAATGCATTTGGCCAATTGTATGCCATATGTAATATAGCCATCATAAAAATGCACAAACTGTGAAACGTATACTCTAATCTCTTAAAAGAATAATGGTGAAGCAAGGCTCACGTGTATCATACTCAGATTTTAACTTTTTTTTTTCCAATACCTGGTCCAGTGTTTTTGGTCAGTATCGGTACCGATACTGAACTTCACATTGGCTCATCACTAAAAAGTCGACTTTTTTTTTTTTTTTTTTTTAAGAGGAGCTCTTGTGTCATGATGAGCCTGTCTTGGTAAGAGCAGGTTGGGTGATGTGACTTTGGGTTTTGTTGCTGTGGTATGTTTCAGGATTTCATTATCTGCGTAGAGATGTTCCTGGCTGCCATTGCTCACCACTTCAGCTTCACGTACAAGCCGTACATTCAGGAGGCAGAAGAGGGCTCCTGCTTTGACTCCTTCCTGGCCATGTGGGATGTGTCTGACATCCGAGCTGACATCTCCGAACAAGTGCGTAACGTCGGTGAGTGCCAGCCAGATGGCTGTTTTCAGCTCCGCATTTTGGAACGTTTTAGTGAAGTGTTTATGTAACCCTATGGAAATGTTCACTGCGCGAGTCTGTCGCCGTGGAAGTCAGTCAGTCATGGAACGACTTTGAAGCACATATCTGATAGTGAAATTCCCCCAATACAGGGAGAACGGTCCTCGGTCGACCCAGAAAAATCTATTTCGGTGAAGACGACCAAGACCAGAACGAGCACACGGGTCTGCTTTCGGGCGGCTCCCACGAGCCTGCTGTGGAGGCCACCTCCATCCCCTCATCCCCTAGGGGCCACTACCAGGGCTTCGGCTGCACCGTGACTCCCCACTCACGATCAGCTCCTGCGGGGCTCAGCTCCGTGTCCTGGGAAGAGGACAGTGGATGTTCAAGGGCCCCTGTAGACCGTTCCAGCACAAACCACAGCACGGTCTCCTAATCAGGCTCCTAGCGCCACCCTCTGTATACTCTGGTACTGCAGCCCCTTCTAAGGAACAACATTCTGTGATGCCAAGTCAATTCTTGATCCAAATATTTTGTTGGGGAGGTGTACACACACTGCTGTTTCAGCTGATGGACCTTTTAGTAGGTATAGTGTCATGAAGACCCTGTTCTCTGCTTGTTGACGTATGGTGTATGTTCCTCAGCGGTCTGTCATGTCTGATGCAGGCAGACCTGCAGCTAGATTTCTGGTGATTTGCACGCTACTGTACCGACTTTCGGAGCTCTTTATTCATCACCATCTTTTGCTATTTATCAGCTGATGCCTTTAATGTGTTTTTAAGCTACACACCCTTGAAGCCTCTGGAAACCCTGCTGACCAAGAATCTCACATGGGGATTGATGTGGAACAGTGGTTTGGAAATGGTTGGGATTTGAGGCCACTATGTTTAGCTCTTATGCAAAAGCCGGTAACCCGAGTCGCATTAGAAGCCTTCAGTACGTATCTGGGGTCAGGTGTCTACTAGGCAAAGAAATATATCAGCAGTAGTCAGTCTAATCAATGTATGTTTTTGTTGTACCGGGGGGTTGTGATTCAAATCCCCACATTGTGGCAAATCACAGCTGTTCGTGGTTTCTGTGTCTTGAATGCCATAGCAGTTAAATGCCATCAGAAGCAGGCCAGGTTTGGACAAAACTAAGCTTACAAGGGGTGAGATTTCCAGTGTCTCTCTGGACATTTTCTCAAAGGAGCTATGGAATTGTTGTCCCAATTGGCACTTGTCCAGATTGCATGGTGGAAAATGGCACCAATTTGTGTGCGAAGCCTGAACGAGAAGCTGTACCTGCAAAATATTTAATATATTTAGATGATGTTGCCATGTTTACACAGGGATGGAGAGATAGGGATATTTGTGGTGAGTTGTTACCCCCTTTTTTTTTTTTTTTTATGAATTAATTGCAAATGTTCTGATATTCTTGAGGGTCTCCATAAAAGCACCTTCACTGTCATTTTAAAATTTGCCTCTATCCATATGGGCCGCACTTAGCACATGGGTAGCTGAAAATAATTCCGTATCTCCAATCGGATGTCCACAAAAGCACCACCAAGCGACCTGAGGTGTTTTTAAGGGGGGGAAATAAGTGTGTGTTAATGCCATGCCAGAAAGCTGCTGTGTTAACAGACGTGTGTGTGTGTGTGTGTATGTCTGTCCACGCACAATGTGGTTATTGAAGGACAGGCTCATGTTCTCTATTTACCCCACATGGATATTTAAAGAGCGAATGGCCTTCACTGTAAATTCTAATAAAACTAGTTAATCAACTTTTCTGCTTTGTTAGTAGTCGTCTCTTTATTCTTCCATTATAAATTATGATTTTACCCTTTCATATATTGTGCTTATTACAGTGGACAGCTATTTAAATCCCACTATCTAATGTTTGGATCATTTTCAAGCTAAAAGGAGCAAAGGTTGTGATTCATTCAGTCTTATTAATAATTTGATCTGTGTTACTTGTGAAGCACTCAAATATATGCAGTACAATACATGCATTTTTTTAAAAGTACAACTGGAGTAAAATCACTTATTTTAAATGACTTTAATTCTGAAAAGAATCAAAGAATAAAAATGTTTTAGCCCGTCATAATTCATGCATGGAAGGGTTAATGTATAATATGCGATTTGGGTAAGTTATTAATATCTTTTTTTTTTTTTTTTTTTTTTTTTCCTCACTTAGGCTTGCTGGCGGCAGTTTCTCAAAGTTAAATGTCGGAGGATGATAAATCGTTTTGTGCGGCGGTATCGTTTTGACTTGAGAACCCAGATGCTCATTTCCAGTCAAGTTACCCTGCAGGCAATGCCATATTGTGACGCTAGATGTCGCTATATATCGTTTTATGCACAGGTCACACGTGAGGGTTGGGAGACTTTCACTGAGGGTAAGTCTGCGTCTTCAGGTCGCTTTTCTTAGAAATGAATTACCTCCCCTCCCCCGTTTGTAAAATCAAAAGCTTGTTCAATTATATACACACGACCTCATTATGCCAGCTTTTCCGGAGGTAGGATGTCTGCAATTCAAGTGACACTAATCAATTGGGTGTGAGAATTAATTTTATTAATTTTTTATTAATTTTACTCAACAGTTAAACGTTAATGCAGTACTTTTTGAAGTATTCCGTTAACAAAGTGACCGCAGCTCATCTAAAGATAGGTGAAGGGTATCTGTCATTAAGAATGGCGTTGGCTATTACCCTAAACGTGCGGTATGAAGTTGTGGTTTAAATTGGAAAATGTGGCTACGTTTAAAAGGGAGATTGCGCCTCTTAGCGGACCGAAGTAGGTCAGTGCACCACAGCTAAAAGTACTGGCTCGTCGCCGCATGTTCAGCGTAGGCGTGGCAGCTGAATCAACACGATACAGAAATATTTCTATAACTGTTTTTCCATTGCAGGAAGACGCAGGGCCTCAAAGACAACGAGTCGGTGCCACTAGTATAAATCTTATAATGAGGTTATCGATGACTCTGTAATTAATAAATCATACATAACGCGTTAAAGTTACAGAAAAGATAACTTTGTTGTGCTGCCGTTGCGAGTTAACGGAAAGAAGGGGGTGTGGAGTGGCACACACGGACGCATGCGCAGTTCCTCATGGTCGAGACGCGGTGACAGGCGTGTACCCTCACCCCCCACCCCCGCTCGGAAGAAGACTTCAGTCCGATCGAGACACTCCCACAAATGAACAGGTTCCTGTGCGCTCCTAATCCCGAGCGCTTTTACTAATTTAAAACACGGAATCAAGCGGCGTTAACTCACTTGTTGAGTTCGTTGTCTGGTTATTTGCTCACCTAGCGAGACTGGCGTGCTGTAGTAATCGGCGCCGAGTGGATGCATCTTTAAAAACTTCTCCGTTGGTGTCATTAAACCAGCCATGGGATTGTACCCCCTGGAGTTCAGCGAGTGCTCCTTGGACAGTCCGTCCTTCCGAGAGCGAATACGAGCCCACGAAGCGGAGCTGGACAAAACCAACCGGTTTATAAAGGAGCTTTACAAGGACGGGAAAAATCTCATCAATGCTACCAAACGTAAGGTCCTTTTTTTTTTTTTTTTTTTACGTTTTCCCATTATTTTCCGAGCCTGTCACCTACACTACACAGGTAAAGTGCACATTTGTAACATAGTTAAAACACGCTGTTAAAACTAGAGACTGCTGACACTGGAAGACTACATCATTTAGCAGGTAATTGCCTTTCTATTCGTGCGTTCACTGAAATAATGAGGCTTTGCGGGCTGTATTCATTCCTTACGCCTATGGGTGTTTTTCTGAACATTACTTGCCATAGTGCCCAGTGTCGGGATCGACTGGGGTGTTCTGTTTGTTTGGGTCTGTGGCATGGGCTTAACGACTGTAGATGAGTGTGACGTGAAAGAGCAGCTCATGGGACGAGGTGTGATGCACGGCGTCCCGGGACATCCACCACGTTTAGGTACCTGGAGCCACGCCCCCTCTTCCTGATCCGCTACACGTGTGGCAGCCCGCTGGCTCGTCGATCAGAAATGTTACTTTCTTCCTGAAGACGATGCACAGAATAAATGTGCCAGTATGCAGTGGATGTTTCTTAGTTTGTTCTGCACAGTGTTGTGAGTTTAGTTAATTGAGCGGTTCTGTAGTTGTAGACTGTGTGGTTGTGACGTAGAAGTAAGGGGTTTATTACAAATGGCTGTCCATCCATCATCTTGACCGGTTATTCATTTTGGGGTCGTAGGTAGTCTGGAGTCTACTCAAGGCAGAATACATGTGAATGACATACAAACGTTTGGAAGTGTCTTTATTGCAGGGGAAGATATAACGTTTGTAAACCTTGTTCTCGCGTTTCATTTGAATGTATCCAAGACATTTGTGACCTGACTGTCACCCTCTCCTGCTAACCTCATGGATTTTCTGAGTTCATGTCTCTGCTGGTGCTCTGATTTTTTTTTTTTAATTTGTAAACCCTGTTACAATGCCTTTTGAAGTGGGAATTCTGCATGAGTGTAGGCCTGTGTATATATAAAAGGCTTCTTGTTATAGCATTAAGTGCACGTTGCTGATCATGCTGATACTTGCCAGTTAAATTCTGGTCTGTATGTTTATTTTGCATTTCCTCTGCTAGAACATGTTTACACACCTGCCATTCGCAGAAGGACCCTTGTCCAAGCAGTACTGGTGTAAATGGCATAGTGAGCAGAATGTTCCGTCAACAGTCTGCTGAATGCCGTGTGTCTTAGTGACTAAGATGGCAGTTTACAGAACATCTTAGGCTCTCTCTGTGTATCGGGTGGCTGCTGGAAATGAACAGAGAACTTGGTGCGTTAATGCAGCTCTCTTTCACAATTTCCTTGGCCAAGAGTAAAGTGGTCTACCATAGCTTTCATGATGGTCAGATTGTGTGTGTGTGCCATGTTCATATCACGTTGTAGGGACAAAATGTCCCCAGGAGGTAATAAAAATTTGACATTCTTACCCAATGGGGATATTTATTGTGTCTCCACCAGGGAAAACTCAGTTTTAATAAAACTATGTATGCAATCAAAAAAAGACAAATCTTGTATTTTGTTAGATTGCTTATGGTTAGGGTTGTCATAGTTAGGATTAGGGTTAGGCCCGTAGAAATGAATGGAAGGTCCTTGCAAGGTTAGAAATAGAAACGTGTGTCTGTGTGATTGTATCAGAGAAATAGAGGCTATTCATTTTTGTATATAGCTAACCATGTTGGAATGTTTTGATGTCCTGTTTCTGTACTGTGGTAGCTAAAGACGTACACTCCTGGGTAAAAAAAGGGCCTAACCCAAAATTGCAAAATATGGTCTCAACAGCAAATAATTGGTCCAGAAATTAGCAAGAATTAAACAAATTCAAACAATTGAGTAGTTGAAAAATGTTTCCTGGTTTGTTTGTGTTTGAATTTTATATCAAACATTTAAATCTTTTCATAGTCTTCTTGTACACAAAGATAAAATTATGTAAGTGCATTTCAGTTTCCAGCTTTTTTCCCCCAACACATCACTGCAGCAACGAGGAAATGGTGGCACAGATTGCCGGAGTCAGGAATTATCTGACCAGTGATTTGCTGTTAAGACTATTAAAAGCTTCATATTTTGTAGTTTTTGGTTTGGCCCATTTTTTTTTGCCCAGTAGCGTGCATGATATGACACATAGGTTGACATTTTGTTGATCATGAAGGGAATTACAGGCCTTATGGCAGCAAATAAATACAAACTGGGGACACATTAGAATACAATGTAAACAGAGTCAAGCATCAAGAAATGATGACAGTGTGTGCGTAGAGCAGGGTGCTTAAAGAGTTTTACAGTACAGACAGTGTGAAAGAGGTCAGAAGAGAGACTCTGTATGATCTGGTGGCAGCTGGCAGAAAGGACCCCAGGTAGAGCTCCTGGGATCAGCACTGTTGAATGTGTCTGCTGCTGAATCTGCTTTTTTGTTTTTGTAATATCTTAACTTGTTTTCAGTCTTTTTTTGTGTGTGTGTGTTTGTGTGTGTGTGTAAGAATGGGTTTTGCCACCGTGAAGCTGTGAGCCACATAAAGCCCAGTATCGCAGTTGCTGGAGTCTGTGAGAGCAAAGCCTTGGTGTATAATTCAGTATGTGCTCTACATGAGTCATCCTCATTTGATAAAACCAACAGTGGATCTTGTTAAACTTGTACTTAATCCATCAATGGACGAGTGTCAGTTTGTTCACTTTCATCACATATGTATGTAATCATGCCATGTGTGGAAATATCGATGTAGTGATTTTCTTCTTTAGCCTCTAGCAGCGGGTCAGACCTCGTTTGGTCTTTAGAGTGGCTCTAAGGCTCCGGATATGTGACTAGAGATGCCTTTCTGCATGCCCCTTTTGTCTGTTAAATGTTATTTTCACACTTGTGGTTTTCCTGTTAGCTTTAATTAGTCTGGCCATTCTCCCATGACCTCATGTTAACAAGTCTTTTCACTTACAGAACTGTCACTGGCTGGATTTTGTTTGTTTATCACATCGTTCTTGTAAACCATTGTGCGTGAACATCCCCGAAGGTGGGTGTTTCTGAAGTGTTGGAACTACCATGTTTGGCATCAACAACCGCGCTGTGGTTAAACCAGCTTTCATCATGTTTCCTGCCCATTCCAGTCCTTAATCAAACAACAAGCGGACCTCTTGTCCCCAGTAACATGCTTTATATGTTCAGTTGGCATGACGGGTTGACTATATAAAGCAACAAGATGTTTGTGTTGGCAAGTAGGTGAGCCTGCACTCAGTGGCCACTTTGCTATGCAGGCCTATATGTCCAAACCTTGCTCTAAAAGATGTATACTTTCATTTTGTCAGTGTATGTCTGCATATTCCCATACTGTTTTTTGAGTTTCCATAGCCTGCATAATTTGTGTGTGTGTGTGTGTGTGTGTGTGTGTGTGTTAATCCGTTGTTTTGTTTTTCTTTAACGTTCCCTGGCTGCTTTCTTTTAGTTGCGTTTAATCCCCCCAAATGGCCAGAACATTCTGGAAAGCATCATGTTGACTGGCAGACCGCCAAGATCCAACACCTCAACTATCTGGGTCATCCAGAGCTCCGCAGGACTCGGTTTTGTGGTTCATTCAGGAACGTGATGGACAGAAGACCTTTGGCAGAGGATCCGAGTGCAAATCTCCTCCATTATTTGGCTGTTCGGACAATAGTGTTTTAAGGAGTGTTTTATAACAGGAGACGTATGACCCGCAGAGTCCATATGGTGGTGCGGGGTGTACACAAGCTTGAACCTTTGAATGATTCAAGGTAACATTTGAGCACTAGCATTTTTAAGGATGTGCCAAATCCCTAATTCATTTTAGTTGGTTAATTTCCTCCATTCCCCCCATGCTGGGCTCATTGCTTGACATGAGCAATGCTCAGCATGTTACCTGCTTTCCATTTTTAACTTATAAATAGTTTTTTCCAGAGGAGATTATTGTAATCTTAGCTAAAATAAAACCAAAAGTTTTCACCCACATGACTGAAAACAGGATACAGAGACGTGCGACGAGCACACATGTGTTGCGTCAGCACTCATTATTTTGTCTTTTTTAAAATCTCTGGTTGTAAAACAGTCTCTACTTGCAGTGAGAACCTTTTCCTGAAAACAAAGACATCTGGCCAAATAACCACTGTTCTTCTGTAGCTTAAATTTCCTTCGTTTCTGTAATGCAAGCTGTATGCCTGACAGGAAACCTTGACATGGCTGTTTAAATTACTAGCCTGCTTGACTGGTATCATGGTATGCTTACTAAAAAGTAATGGGAAAAGGGCCCTGGGAAAACATGGAGATTGTTCACCTATCAAAATATGGACGTACAGTTTTAGTTCTTGTGTGTTTGGGGTGTTCAGGACGTGGTCAGGGAAGGGCTGCTTGCTGTTGTGGAGAGCGGGTTTCCGATCTTGCCGGAAGCTTGAGGCCCCGCTCAGGCTATGGCAAAGGACAACAAAGGATATGACCCGTCTGGCTTTGTTCCTTTCTGGAGACGTGAAACACCTACCTCGGTTATCAGTACCTGGGATCTTTCTGAGCTCAGAATTTGCAGACTCTACCGGCTTCAACTTGGAGACCAGAGAGGGGAAATAGTCTCCTTTTAAGTATCTGAGCGTTCGTTATTGAGTTGTTCAGTTCAATTTTATTTGTATAGCGCCTTTAACAAGAAGCACTGTCCCAAGGCGCTTTACATGGGCCCGGGCTCCCCAGAGAGTAAGCCAAAGGAGATGGTGGCAAGAAAAACCTCCCTCAGAAGGAAGAAACCTTGGGAGGAAACAGACTCAAGGGGGAAGCTGACATCCTCCTCTGGCCAGCACCAGGGAGGACAAATTAATTAATACAAATGGGACCGATGTTGTAACTTTCAGAAGGACAAAACGGTATTGGAGGTTGCAGTCCAGTGATCAGAGCAGGTTTGGTGGCTCAGAAGGCAGCAAGCCGGTCAGTGTGGACAGCTGAAGTGGAGGGAGGGTGTGTAGGCCAGCAGATGATACGGAGATCTCTTGAATCTGAACCGCCAAGGGAAGTGCCCCAAAAAGGGGGGCATGGGGGAGAGAATGTGTGTGAGCAGAGCAGCAATTTAAGGCGGCAGAATAATCGCAAATAAAATAGCAAGAGCCCCAGAATAACTTGATATGGCGGCTAACTATGAAGGAGAGAGCAATGGGGACTCAGGTATGAGGAATCCTTGACCGCCAGCACTCCAACAACACACAGAACATGCAAAGCACAGCACTGACAGAACAGTTCATCCAAAGTTAATGGCACTGATCCCCACCCAGTCTAAACCTTTGCTCATAGCCTATAGTTGGAGTGAGTAGCTACTTAAGGTCTCTGTAAGCTAGTCTAAAGAGGTGTGTTTTAAGCCTAGACTTCAAAGAGAGAGTGAGCCAGAGTCCCGCACTGCTGCTGGAAGACCATTCCACAGCTGTGGAGCTCTGTAGGAGAATGCTCTGCAGCCCAACATCGCTTTTTTCACTCTTGGAACTAATAAATAACCTGCCCCCTGAGAGCAAAGCAAATGGGGGGGGTGTAAGGAACCAAAAAAATCAGACATATTCTGGAGCCAACCCATGCAAGGCCTTATAGGAAAGTAATAGTACTTTAAAGTCAGTGTGAGACTTAACAGGAAGCCAATGTAAAGATGACAATACAGGACTAATATGATCAAACTTCCGAGTTCCATTCAGCACTCTTGCTGCAGCATTTTGCACTAGCTGGAGTCTGTGTAACAACCCAGAGTTGCATCCAGAAAACAGAGCATTGCAATAGTCCAATCTGGAGCTGATAAAAGCATGAGTTAGCTTCTCAGCATCATCGAAGGACAACATTTTCTGAACCTTGGCTATATTCCT
>JAACJT020000013.1:3999164-4038084 GCA_009936485.2 Gymnarchus niloticus
CCGGCGGGCGGGGCGCCTCCCCCCCCCCCCCCCCCGCCCGCCCCCCCCCCCCCCGCGGCAGCGGGGTGAGGGCGGCGTGCCCCCCCCCCCCCCCCCCCCCAGAACCAGCCAGCTCCAGGAGATCTGGACTTTGTCAACCTGTGGGAACCACAGCTGAAGAACCAACCGGCCGACATCTTTACGAGCGCTCCGTATGTCTGGCAGAGAAACCGAGAGAATACAGAAAACTTACAGTAACACAGTTTAACTTTAAATAGGGCAACTTTTAATGGTTTGGCATCCTATATTAATATTGTAATATATATTTATGTGTGTATTACTCAACAGCATAAAACACAGAGAACAAACACAGTTAATATGTTTTATTAACATGTGGGATGTTGTTTTTTTAATGTTTCCAAAAGTGGCTGGATCACAATTATTTTATTGACCTAAAGGTAAAACATTTAGGTCTTTAAAAATATACACTTTGCTAATAAAACATAGACTGCAATCTTGTTGTCCCCTGGCAACAAAGTGTCTTAAAATGAGCCTATGTGTCCTTTATAGGTCTATTTTATCCTGTCATCCATTATTCTCTGGTAGGTACACTCACACATACGCCTGTGTACAGCATCCTTTCCTGAGAGTTACCTTACAGATGGCTGCTTTTCTCAGATATAACTCAACTCAACTGAGCTACACATATTTTGACTGCACCTTTAAGCGGAAAGCTAAACAGTTTCTAACGTGTTTTTGTTAATGGCGATCATTTTGCTGGCCTGCAGGCATCACAATTAAATAGTTTGCTTGAATCCTTTTTAGACATGCTAAATATGATATGTAGCATGAATTTAATTTAGTATGGTGTAAGCAAACACTAAGGAAGTATGATCTAGCAAAATATTTATCAAAAATAAATTAAATAGCATTCTCTCTGATATGTTAATAACACTGAGAGTCAGACATAGCGTATCTAGCTGTAAATACACAGTGACGCGACACAGTGTTGGGCATTGACATTGACGGGTGCTGAACCCAGGCCCCTCTGGGCAAGCTGGCTGTGTTCGCTATGCTGCACATTATCTCACAGCTCCAGCCTTCATTCAGATAGAAGCAGACACCAGCTGGCATTACAGTTAGACGAAAGGTCCGCACACATCGACGTTCGAAGGTGCCTTGCCTGCTTGGCTCAGGCTGTCCTCAGAAAGCTCGATCCAACAGCTCAGGGGTCGAGAGACAGGAAACAAAGTGCACCCTTGATCAGTCCCACCAGCCATGTGTTTTAGAACTAAACTGCTAACCGGTACATTCACTGTGGAAAACCTCTTCTCTAGTTATTTGTTTACTTGCAAATATGTGAGAAACAGTGGTTAGGAAGCTTGAATTCCCCCCGCAGAGCAAGCACAGATTCCACTTCAGATTTTCCCATCCTTTCCCAAACAGCCCCAGTCACAGGCACCACCACTAAACTAGTCCAGGTAAGCCTTCTGTGTTGGCCCCACAGTGATTATACTTTGTCGCTACAGAAACAGGCTTTCAGCCAATGTTTGTAACTGAGAATGTGTACCCGCTCAAATACGAGTGTCTCGCAGCACAACAGTGTGACTCAGCAGTCGGCACTATGGGTACTTTTATTGTAGAGTCACACGTGGGCCCGCCTTGCCCTTCAGCAGGTGCCCCCAGCAAGGAGACAGTCACCCGTCTGGCTGCTGGCACACATGCACCAGTGTGCTCCACCAGCTACACCTCCGATGCGGTCGCCTTTGGCAACCTAGGTCAGACCTTAACAATGTCAGCTGATTGTGTGCTAATTATATCCAAGTATCCATTTTCCATAACCTCTTACCCAGTAGAGAGTTGTGGTGAGGCGGAGGGTAATTTACAGACCCTAAATTGCCTGACCGCATGTTTCTGGTTTGTGGGAAGAAACCGGAGGACCCAGAAAAGTACGAAGAGGTGGGATTCAAACCCATAACCCTAGAAATATGAGGCAACATTGCTAATCACCAAGCTACTGTGCCATGTACTAATTATAATGCCCTGAAAGTCTCTTCATGGCCTAGTATAATGTCTGTGTAACACATTATGAGCTACTTACCAGTCCACAAGTATGATTTTAAATAGCAAATCAAGGCTTATCAAACAGATCAAATGTATATGGGTCACTTAACAGCTACTCTATCCAAGTAGGGCTATATGAGACAGCAGGTTTAAAGTACAGCATGAATATTTCAGCGATATACATAAATGTACAACCTGATTTATTTATTACGTCACTCCATTATTCAGGCTTCTCCTAAGTAACCAAAAGGCTCTGGGTGCTAACAGGCTACCGGTTTAGTGCTGCTGCACTCTGCGGGCTCCGTTTTGAGGAAACTTTTGAGGAGCAGCTTCAGTGCAGCAGCTCCAGTACCATTAGCCATCGGACACGACTTATTTCAGTAAAAGCTCACCATTGCATGCGGACGTTCATGTCGAAGATCATACCAAACAACAGAAAACTCATTTAACTCATCTCAATCACTATTGCACTTGACATTGACAACCATGCTTGACATTGATAAACATCAGAGTAAAATGTATACCTAAAGGTGTATACTCACACACATTCTACTAAACTTAGGAACAGTTTTGAAAACCATGCATTCACCTAATGAACACCTTTTTTCATTTTCACTATTTTCTACCCTCTTTATACTTTAACAAATCAGCTCTAGAATTACATTCATGACAAAACTAAAACAAAAAACAAGTTCATCTTTCCAGGCCTACTTCCTGGTTTGTCCATGCTAACTCTGCCAAAGCTTTATTCATCCAAGAACACAATTTTGTGCCCAAACGCTTGACCTGAGGCAGCCTTTTCTCATTTCTTAGCACCGACCAAAATCAGAAAAGAAAAAAAAAAAATACGAAAGCGAAATTCTGCTTCCTACTTGTTTGATGCCGTGTTTATTCCACTAAACAAAAAAATGATCCTGCTTTTATGGCTCCATTTCCAGCTTTACAAAATCTATGACTTCATCTTTTTCATTCCCATTTTGACACAATTACACTTCCATGGGCTACAACAGGGCTTTTCAACCATCCCTGAAGCTGGAACCCCACATGAAAACAAACTACAACCAGGGACCCCCTACCGTTAATGCAAGATCACGTAAGCAACTAGAAACTAAGGTTATGTCTTTTTTCCAAATGGGGGGTGTTCAACTTTGAATATTTTTCATGTTGCGTAAACCGGATGACATTCCCGACATTTTGATACATTGCAATATGTCTCTATGGACCACTTGGTCTTCAAGACACTAACAAGAAAACATCTGTGTGAGTCACATTATGCTTGACCGGCATTTTGCAGAGAAATTTAGAGACTTTGACGAAGACCTTAAGAGACATTTCTTGCGGCACACTTATTTTATAGCTGCTAAAAGATAAGGATGTGATCTGCTTAATTAAGTTATATGATACATTACATTCATATTACGGTCATTCAATTCCACAGATTAACACACCTACTGTACCATATTTACATGTACAGCTGAACAGCAAGGTATATTTGGTCTGAAAAAACACTATTTAACATTAGAATGTATGTAAATTAAAAGTAATACAATAAAATGTAAAAAGAAATTCTTCTCTACACTTCTCCAACATGTTTCTAAAATCTAGTTGGATGGTTAGAAGAACACAGTTCTGGTTCCCAAATATCTCTTCAAAAGCACCCCAGCAATTCCATTTTTTTTTTTTTTATTTTCACCACCATTTAAATTGTAGGTTTAAGTAGTTAATTCACTCTATGAGGTTTTGTTTAGCCAAACAAGATGCACTCCTATAGTTGAGCTTCCTATTACATGGGTATGTTGAATTTTAACTGTAAACTCTAAGGTGACATGAGAGATGTTCTGAAATATGTAAACTGACATATTTTGACCAACATGAGGTCATAGTTTTGCACCAATGTGAACATAATTGAAAAATAATCCTCACTGTCTGCCTAAGACTTTTACACAATACTATATGTACATACACATACTGATTCATGTACACATTGGCCATTCTCTGTAGCTCCAGTGGTCAAGCAGCCTGTACAAGACAATTAGGAGACACTGAAATTGACATGCACAAACCACACTTACCTCGTCACATCCGTAATGCATTGCTGACCTGGGTAAATTTCTCCCCGGGACGAAAGAGGGTTCTGGGCCAGGGCAGAGCGAGATTTCCAGCTCTCCATCAACGCCGTAACAGGAGAAATTAGATTCAGCAGGGATCCTGTCTGGTCTCTCACATCATGTCGAGAAAACGACATTGTTCCCTGTGCTCCGATCTGGTAATGAAATGAATGTCCACCTGAATTAACACCAACAATGGCCGATGTCTGCGAGTTGCTATTCCCGTGGTGGTAGCTATCCACCTTAGACTCCTGTTTAATCCCCCCAGGCAATGTGTTGTTAGAAAAAACTTCAGCTTCATAGCTGCCATTGAGCGAGGAAACGGGTGGTCCTAGTATTCCAGAAAGGTTATAGACATCAACATTATCCCTCATGGACAAGTATGTGGCATCCGACGTAGAGAAATCATCTAAAGAGTGTTGCTGGCCATTGTAGCTAGGGTTCACGGTAGTGTCTTTGTTTGGTTCACTTTTTATTTGCATGGAAAAAGGTGAGCTTGACACATTTAATGTGTTGCTGTTTAGACACATTGTCCTTGAGTCAGTGTCTGGCTCGTTCTTTATATACTTCACCATTCCCAGCTGATCCAGGGCAACACTATATTGTCCACCATCAACCTGTTCAACTTTTGGGAATTCAAAGGCTTTGAAGTCTTGGTCTGTCCTTCCGGGACTAAGAATGTCAGTTTGTATTAGAGGGTGTTCGCTGGCAGAGCGTGGAATGGAGAACCCTGTGGAGACTGGTGGACTTGAAACAGCCTCAGTACTGATGGTCTTTGGGCTTGAGATCGATGTCTGTACGTTGTTGCTGATGGCAATCGGACTCGAAACAGAAGACCTTGCACTGGCATTACTAGAAAACGGTGATTTCACACTATTCATACTTTGTGGACTAGAAAGAGGTGATCTCATTAGATTAGGAGGACTTCCAAGGGGTGATCCTACTTTTACTCCACTAGTGGGGCTGCCACACGCTGAAATTCTCTGGTGGCTGGTGAGAGGGAGCCTGGGTACCGAAGAAGCTGAGTGCACGGGGCTACTAAGAGATGGGCTAGAATTTCCTGTATTATTACAGTTGGTGGGTGCACACACTAAGTTGTTACTAGAGATGCAATTATTAAAGGTTTGTGGACTATCACTGATGGTAGAGGCCAAAGCCTCTGACACTGGAGGAACACTGGAGGAACAGTCAGCTGTAGTCAACATGCTACAGGGGTGAGATAATAGGGGATAATTTGAGGAACTTGAATCTACTGCTTTCAATTTTGGACTCACCAGGGTGTCTTGAAGGCTTTGGCTGCTGTTGGGGAACAGCTTCCCCGAATCATTAGTCCCACCTCCCTGCATTGCCTGTTGGCTAAAGCCATAGTCTAGTTCTCTTGCCACGTTCATATACAAACCCATTGAGTCTGCTACAGTTCTAGAAAGCTCTTTGGAGTCTATCTCCAGCTTCTCACTTCTGGAAAAGTTGTCCAACGGTGGGAAAGAAAACTGTCGCGGATCCTGACAGATAGAAGGCAGATCCATCTTTTGCTCAATGTTGCCTGTGTAGTCGACTAATAAGCTAGCAGCAGGGCTGGTCCCGTTCTGCTCCTGCAAGGTGCAGCAGAGCTCGGTGGCACTAGATCGTCTATCCCATCTGCTAGCATTAGCAGTTCCTTCAAAGAGTCCTTGGTATCTTTTTGTCTCCATGGCTAAATCATTGATGCACCTAACCAAAAACAGAAAATCATTTACTTATTTAAAATGATAAAAACACAACTTGCACTCCGTCAGAACATCGCGTAATTCACTGACAACACAGACTCAGAGTGCACAATTTCCATATATAATTCACGTAATTAAAAATCTGACCTAATGTCTAACGGGAGTAATAAGAAAATGCAGTAACTCACAAAAGCGTTTGCAAAATTAAAAAAAGAAAACACGCACACATATGCACACCCATACATTAGAGTCTTGAGTTGACTATAACTCTCACTAAAGTGTTTTTCATAAAGGTTCTTCGCTGAATGGGCCCCATACATGAAACTATACATGCTGATAATATTATACACTTCAGAAAACTAAGGAAAAATTAATAACAAGACTACGTCAAATGTACGTGGCAAGAGTGGCCCAGACTGGTTAGCAGCAGTTTAATGAAAGGAATATTCGAATAATAGAATGTGGCAGGCAACGTATGACACAATCAATAATAACAACATGATGCGGTTCGTTGGCTGGACGGAAATTTTCCGTCAATTTCTAAAAAATTCACACATATGCCTAGTTTTTGTCTCACTTGATAAATGCGCAACACTTGCTTTCGGTCTCATTATGTAAAGCCTTGCCTAAAAGCGCCACTGTAGCCTTAAAGCTCATCACGTGTCTTAGCGTCGTTCCTTCTCAACCACACCTTCCGTGCGCAGCTATTGGTCAAGAGAGGAACCTTAGCTGAAGAAAATACAGTCACACTGGACGCTGATTGGTCGGCCCAATTTGTCAGTTTGTCGGCCTTAGAGCCACAACATTGCTGCGACATTGCCTAGAAAATTCTTGTGTTTTAAAGGCGACAAGGGATGGAAGAATTAATAAGTTTTTTGAAACCCGAATACCATAACAAGCGCGATCTATTTGACGCAAACCTATCATTCATATTGGAAACTATTTTTCTGTATTTTAAATAGCGATAGCACATATTGGAATTATATACTTAGTATAGGTTATTTTAAGTACGGCGCGTAGCGTCTATATATAATCGACATTTGCGTAATTTGGCGCAATTTTATTTTTAAAGGATATACCTTCTTGCTTTCTGCTTAAAGAAACAGTGACTACACGAAAACACATGCACTAGATTTACACACACTTTCCGTGTGTTTTGGCACCTAAAAGTGTAGGTTCCCAGAAATGCATATAAATTGGAGATAAATGCGTTATTTTCACAAGTGTAACATGAACACGAAAACAAGTGAAATCGTGAACGGTGTGATCAAATCAGTGCCGACCAACTACGCCAGTGCATTTACCTTCACACGCAATCTGAAGTCCAACATTTTATTCGGGGTCGATTGCTGTCAAGAGCGAAACAGTCAGAAAACTAAGTTAATGAAGATCGCAACATCGAATGTACTTCGCCCGACAGTTTAATCTACTGGCAATTTAAGACGACTTGCCTAAACGGAAGGATATTGTTTAAAATTAATTCATCAAGCGCCCGAGCACAACACAATGAAGAATGCAGCTACAATGTAAGCTATTTTACCATTATGAACTAGGAAAAGTGCATCAAAAACAAAAAATATAAAACAATCTTTTATGATTCTTTTTACAACGTCATAATTTAAACTTTACTTATTCCTGATAAATAACGCACAGTGTCGAGGCTAAGATTGATTATTTGCAATATCACCAATTTTCCGTTTCCCAGAATCAGACTATTTTTCCTCAAACCACAAAAATAAAACAAGCAGCAAATTTTAGAGTCGATGACTACATTTCAGTCCGCAAGCAACTTAAACCACCCTTTCGTTACAGTTCAAAGTCAACAAGCTAGTAGCCTCCCTCTAGTACTTTGCATCCTCACCTTAATTACGACATCCAACTTTGACATGCTTAGGAAGTAATAAGCCAGGAATAGGCAATTTTAATATTCTTCCCTTGCAATTTCCCCAGCGCGACGATTGCTGTCCAACCTTCCCATGCATCCACTAGTTTAGTTCTGACAGCTCGAAGTGCAGAAGTAGGCTGGACACCTCGCTATGTGAGCTCCAGCCAGCGTCGATCTACGACAAACCGCTGTTCGGGTAGCACGTATGACCCCAAAGACTAAAACAACTTCCTCGGATGTTTTCCATTTCGCCCCTAAATGCGGACTGTCGGTGACTTTCAATTTCTCCGACGGGGAAATCGCCTAAACAGCGAAGGAGTAAGCCGACTTGCTGGGCGACGTCACATCGTGCACATGGATCCTCCTACTGCGATGAGAGCGACACAAACTCGATCGGAGAAATAAAGTCCCTCGGAGACATGCCGTATAGTCCTCTGAATTAACCCCTGGACTCAAGGCACCGACGGGGAAACGCGCACCCAACTTGCAGATAGGGACTGATTACTGATCACTGAAAGGAAAGCCCAACTTGACTGGTAGCGCGGCGCCGATGCCCTTTAAAGTCACATAGACGGATACTGTCACTAGATACTGCCAAGTCTGCAATGGAGAGGAATTGCGATTTGGTGCACTAGAACCTTAGCGCACTTCATTATCGGTGTCGTTTACGACGCAGTTTACGTGTGCTTATAACTGAAAGCAAGTGCAAAAGTGTGGGGCTTTAATAGTTAAACTGTCACTGTGTTTAGGCACTTTAACCAGCTGAACTCTAACCGCTTTATTGGTAATTTTGTTTATGTGTCTCATAGGCTAGTAAACGTATTCATTCTCAATGCAAACGATTAACTGTGTATTTTATGCTAAGCATAATGTGTAATATGTGTAGTTTTCATTTTCGGTGAGTCAGTGGTATAGCCTGACGGGTTTTGCATAATCCTAATGTGATTTCAGGGACGCTTAAATGTCGGGCACTGACCAAATACGTCATGTGGCTATTTGGGAGGTCGAAATAACTAATGTAAGTTAGATAACCAAATGATTTGTTTGTTTGCGTTACAATATAAGTGTGGACTAGTAATGCGGGATGTCTTTGCGTATATATCAAATGACAAGTGTTACTTTTTTTCGTGAGAGTATTTGCTCTGGATGAAGCTGAGAGTTGTATATTTAAATTTTAAGTGGCACAGACAGGCATATAGCCTTTATTTATTGTATAGCAATTTATAAACGACCAAAAGCTACGATTTTCAATGTACTTTGGAGTAAAGACACAAGTCATGTAGCGGTATGAAAAACCTTGGGGTTTACTGGATGAGATTCGGTGTAGTTTGCAAGTTTATTCACGTCTGACGCCTTAATATCCAGCGAATATTATCTTTATATCAAATTGATATTTCTTGTGAACCGAAACCAGCTGGTAATTTTACCTGTGAGATTTCATGACACAAATTTTGCGTCTATTTTGACATTCCCAGGCGTTTTAGTGAACTGTGGGAGTAGTGCGACCACACCCTCGGTTTTCTGCTCGGCATCACTTGAAATTTGAAATTTGAAGTTGAGGTCCATTGCCGATATAAGTTTATCCTTCTGCTTCATCAGGAAGTAAAAAAAACAAATATTCCTGACCTTTATTTTCAAGGTGGAGTAACTTAAATGTAATTGCGCCATTGATATTTTGCAGTCATGAAACACATTTTTAGTAACACGTCTTATTGTGAACAATATTATAAAGTTCGTTTAGTTTGAATATATTAAAGGGGTGTGTAAGGCTGCAAAAGGAGTTTGTTGGTGTCAGGGATTCAAGGCGTTAAGCTTTCCTTTAGTGCTCATAATACCAAAAAGCTACTCAATACACTTTTGTACTAGGCTTTTTGAATTCAATGCACTTTGTGTCTTCATAATGAATTTGTCATTGAAGATAAATAAATAAAATAACATGCGCATGCCATTTTTGACTTCTGCACATTGGTACGTGCTGCCTAACTTGATTTGGCATCAACACTTTTTTACTGTTAGGCTGATTTTGTAGTCAGCTTGTAATCATTAGGCTACAGAACTCTTCTAATGTTCGTTAACTTTCCATCCATTTCATATATACACGCAGGGATCCCCTGGGTGATCTGGAAATGCGTGCATTATAAAGGAGTGTTCTTCTGTTGTTGAAATAAAAACGTTATTTACTATACAGTCTACAGCATTGTCAACAGAATTTATTAACCGCAGAGACTGTTTTCGGGGCCAGGTTAATGAAAAATGCGTATATTTCAGAGGAGCAAAACTCACACGTCTGTCAAACTACTCATGTGTAAAGATTACTCGTGTGAACCAAATGGGTCATGGGTGACAACATTAAAAACAGTCCACTTCATGCAAAACAGGAAGTGTTGCTGTTTCAGCTTCCACAGTGCCAGCAAAACCTGGGTCCGCATATATGCGACAAACCCAATTGTGTATTGACTACAGTATACTAAAGTAAACAAAATGTTGCAAATTAAAAGCAAATCACTTAATTAGCATCCTTAAATTGCTTCAAATACAGACATCGCTATTACAGTATACACTGAGAACCAAACAATTTTTTTCCCAATTTTCTAATTTTTTTTTAGCTGCTCTGATATATAAAAGTCATTCGGTTTGTTGCGACAGTTTATGTTATTTTATTATTCAGTTTTCCGGACAACAGTTACATGTTCCTGTTTTTTATTTTAAACAAAACATGTAATACAAATTACGTCGTTGTATGTCCCAAGCAACTATGGACATCACCACCATTTTTCCCATAAAAAAAAAAAAAAAAAAATCAGCCTGACATATATTTCATTAATGCAGTTTTCAAATCCGCTTTCGTTTGACGATTCTGTTCTACTCGGCTGCTTTATGAGTTGCTTGGTAACTGCAGAAGTAGGTGATGAAATCTGTCCATGTCAGAGCTGCTACTTGTTGTCGGGTTAATATGATGCATAGTAATTCAGATTAGAGCTTGCATGTATTTGCATGGGTTGTATGCGTTAATTCCTAATGAGATCTTCATTATAAGATGAAAATATTTTCTCAGTTTGAGTTCTCAGTTCTCTACCGTTGGTAACTGATCACGAATGCTCATCCGTCGTATGGATCTGTAACATTGCTGAGCACTATTTACATTCTGTTAATCGCTGTTTGTTGGGCAGGACAGCCGCGACCAGACTGTGAGAACGAAGCAAAATTTACACCTAGCAACCAGCAACTCCCATGTTGACCTGACAGGCCAACAAAGCCGCTTTATAGCAGCCAACAAATATAGACAGTGCAATTAGCCCTTTCCTCCTTCACTGGAGCGAGGTCAGTCTTGCTACACATTTATGAGCTATAGGAACAATCAATACATTATTCTAGCCTAGACTATTTCCTAATTCAACTTCTGGTTAAAATGCATTTTAAAAATGCTTCAGAGACAAAAGAGCTTTTATAATATACATTGAATATTTCAAAGTTTACATAATAAGTGAACCGCTATTACAGAATACAATTTTCTGCGTGTTTTTCAGTATTATCCGCGCCATGGTTGAAATTAAAAAGCCTTTTAAGCAGAACCTTCAGCGTATTCTACAGTGTAATTGTGTTCTCGGCTGTCACATACAGAAACCATCAGGGAATAATAGAAGGATAACTTGATATAGCTTCCTTTTTTCACCTCTCGTGTTAGCATTACAGTGTCGCGGCGCTATGTAGATTCCCACGCTTTTGCTCAGCTGTCATTCAAAAACGGCTCTGGTATTGTGTTTTTTTAACCGGCTGTCATTGAAATGTCAATTGATAAAATTTCCAGCTGAATCGAGATCTATCAGGAAACGAGATACTCGTTTATGTTATTATTATTATTATTATTACTATTATTATTGTTGTAGTTGTTGTTGATAGTAGCAGTGGTAAAAGTCGTAGTAGTAATAGTAGTAGTGGCAGTGTTATAGTACTGGTAACCATTTCCCCAGTTTTGAAAATCCAGGACATGTGGTGAAGACAGCCTGTAATGGGGGGTATTCAATCAAGTGGGCTAAAACCTGAATTAAGATTGGAGAAATCTGAAAACCCAATTTCAGGATTTGACAATTCCAACCATTCACCATGGCCAGTGGGGCTGGGCTGCCTACCTCTTTACCTATACAGTGGGGCATACCTGCCATTCTCCCGACCCACTGGGGGTTGGCTACCATTCTCCCTACACAGTGGGGGACACCAGCCATTCTGCCTATCCAGTGGGGTGACACATACCATTCTCCTTCCTGACCCAGTGGGGAAGTGGGGATATGGCATATATCATTTTACCTATAGTCAATGGGGGCACACCTCTCCTTCAATATGCACAGTGGGGAGTATGTTCCATTTTCCTTATGCAGTTGAGGGATACATAACTATTGCAAACTAACCTAATTAATAAACATTGATGAACATCCTTCATCTTAAAATAAGGCTAAAGTTCACCCAGCAAAGAAAGTAAATCAAAGTTATGTGGTCTGGGTACTCCCCCACCGGCGCTCTTCGTCAAACTTCACTGACCCAAATAATGCTTTAATAACACAACCAAAAACCCCCAAAATGCCCCTTACTTCTTTTTTGACCTTTCCAAAGGTGGTGAAAAACCCTACCTTCGGCAGTTTAAATGTTACCCTCCCCCCCCCCCCCCAAAAAAAAAAAAAAAAAAAAGAGATACAGGGGCAATGCTGATTTGTTCTCCAGGAATTTTTATGGTAACCTTTGATAAATCATACTTGTTAACTGTATATGTACAAATTGTATCCATTGTCATCAGAAATGCTTGTCTTTCTTTATAAGTGACATTGATTGCAGATTTCTTGTGAAAGTAATGCTGAATATTTTGTGCGTTATCATTTTTTGTTAGGTTTATAATGTTTCTGGGAGGTATTTTGTGTTAATTTATTAACGTTTAGCCTTACACAGGTGGTATATTTCACAGAAATATATTTTAAGGGGTAGGGACATTGACAGATATCTTTTCTATTTCGTTTTATAAGTTGTAAAATACAATATTTAGCAAACTCATGACCAACAGGAAAAATTAAAGGGAAAAAAAAAAAACTACCTAACTTTTACGTCTGCAGCATTAAAGTGTTTTTCAGTTTTACTGATTTTTTGAAAAACCTTCCTTGGTCCACTGTCATAACGGTAAGGTTTCCTCATTTGTGTTTCTTTTCTCGGGAGAATACTGTATTAGTCAGGACTGCTCTTTCATTTCCTCTTGGTCTCATATCAGAAATTCAGTGCTTGGTTTTACCAGACACAAAGGGAGATTTTTACGTAACATTACGGTGACAGACTGAGAAGAATAATCTACTATTCCTTTTATCTCCTTAATATACCACTGACATAGTTTGGGTTCTTTTTCGTGTTTTAACTTAAAAAGATAAACTACAGCACAACACGGCGAGCCAGAACAACTCAAAAGATTATACCTGTATGTATTTTTTGGGGTGTAATAATCTTACAATACAATTATTCTAATATATACATAATGAATACATTTATACTGCTGTTACCTCTATTCTGCACTAATAAACGAAATATGTGTACAAAATTAGATCCTAAAATACAAGCACTGGTGAAGCATTTAAATCAGCAATACATTCATAGCACTGTGGCTTTCGCTCAAAAAGCAAAGATTTGCTGTCATAATCGCCCTCCTCCCCCAGCCCTTCATTTTCCCATGCAAGCGCAGATATGAGAACAGATCGCTATGATAGTGGACACACCCATACGTGCGTGCATACGCACACACGCAGGCACCGCGGCACACGCGCGCGCACGCGCGCTGCCAGTCTCTCTTGATCCCGTTGTCCTCAGCTGCACTCCTTTTGTGTTGCGCACACGCGGACGATGTGGGTCCGTTTGCTTGTGATGTAATATTGAAACACAGACTGGAATTAATGACAATTTGTAGGGGGGAAAGAAAATCAGAACAGCCAGCACCTACCACATGACTGCAAGCTCATTGCCCAGCTTGTATATATGTATGCCTTGATGTATTCATTAGATTTTACATTAACATAACAGATTTAATTACTTGTTCCTGTTTCCCATTGTAATGGCGTGGTTATCTTGCTCTGGAGACGCAATGCTACAAATGTGGCTAGCCAAAATGGATAAGCAGTGCCTTATCATGGGAGAAGCTAGCAAAATGCTGAAGACTTACTGAAGAGGATCAAATTAATCATGTAAGGGGAGGTTCAGGGAAAAAAGAGAGTTGCCTGGAAAATAAACCATCAGCACCTGGACGAGGAAGATTTTTGTGAACGTTGCTGGTGGAATACTGTAGCTTTTCGCTGCAGAGGCTATAAGAAAGGGACATGACCAAAATGGTTTATTGGGCATGTCGACAGGCACTTTGCTGCACCAGGAAACATGCCAGCCCAACACAATGGTAGCAAACACGGCCTTGTTTTGCTAGCTTCCCTCACAGGTTCACTATAGCAAAAGAGCAAAGCCGTATCTCTCATGGGATCACATTTTCTTTTTATCTTCTCGCAGATTCACTTGGTGTCATGCTTTATTCCTGCCCCTACTGAGGGTAGAGAACAGATATTTTTAAAACTGACCCTTGCGGGTGATCCCTGAACTTGTACTTACTCAGGTGTAGTCCTCAAAAGACCAGTTTTTGTGTGGGAGGGAAAATCAATTGCTGAAAAAAGGAGTGCCGATCAATTTTTGCTGTTAATGGTTAACCACAGGTATAACCCATGATATGAAATACCCCTTGGTTAAACAAAAAATGCTTTAAAGTCAAAGTCATTAATTAAAAAAAATTCAATAAAAAAACAAAATTCTGCCTGACTTTTATGAAAGATCCTGAGGGTGTAGCTGATACTGCCACTCCTACATGCCTCTCTAGGTATCAGCGTCCTAAGTGAATGTCATTGTATACAGCCTGTGTGGCATTTGGGGGGATGCCACTGGTGTATGCATTGTTTGGGTTTTCTGGAACATTAAGTTGTTGTTAGTGATCCACATGAGTATCCGCATGTTGCAAACCAACTTTCAGGTCAGAGGTTAAAGGTCCAATATATCTTTTTAAGTCTGAAGTAAGACAAGACACTTTATTTCTGTTTGTACAAATACATTCTTCCACATTCCAGTATCCCCTCTTGCTTCTCTATGAGACACACGCATAACCTGATCAGAGCAAAGGTTTGGGTCAGACCTTTATCCAGCTCTCATGGGGCAGTTGGGGTTAAAGGCCTTGCTGAAGATCCCAATGCAGATCCGATTATTCTGACAGCCATGGGATTTGAGCTATGATCATCTAGACACGGGTACAGATTCTGGAGTCACACGTCGAAGTTGTATGACTGTCACCTTTTTCCCCTACTGAACTGCATAACTATAAAACCCTCTTTGTGGTTCATCTTGTTGTGACAAGTGTTTAGCAACAAAACTCGACGTTTGACATTTCACCGGCGTCTGAAGAATGTCTGTCTGTTGGATTCAAAAAGTGTACTTCAGCCACTGTATATGCTGTGTCTCATGTTCACACAGCAAAAGCTGAGAGACTCATCATCAGCACAGGTATTTTTCAATCAAGGTTTGAAGGTCCTTTTTGACTGTTTGTGAGCTGTTCATTTGAAGTAGGATGAAACATGTTAGAGGCAATACGACCCCATCATGATTTGGAAGAGTTCAGGCAATCAGGTATAATGTGCTTGGTTAGCCAAATCATGTTATCATTGTCAAAGCAGATTGTCATGCAGTGAGCTCAGGGCCGGCATTGACTACATATAACATGGAATTAGCGGATTTAGCAATGACACCTCCTGATTTTATGAGTTACACCAACCATTAGACCCCACTGCAGTGCACTGCTTATCTTTCTGATTAAAAAACTTTGCCCTGTGTGTACTGGGATGGGCTCAGGCTCACAATACCTTTGCTCTGGATGAATTTTGAGGAAAAATGGATGGATGGATGGATGGATGGATGGATGGATGGATGGATCTGATCTTGTTCCTTTGGACATCATTCTTAAAGCCAAAACTTTGTTACATGCTTGGCTGTTTAGCCTACTCCTCCATTCTTATACGCCTTAAGACATTGATGTCTGTTTTGTAAGCATTATTCACAATCTTGGCAAGGCTCTGCAAGCAACAATCTGGTTATGTAAAAGCAAGCAGGTTAAAAGCAAGCATACATTTTCAGTACTGCAAGCCCTCCAGGTTTTGTAACATGGTTGGCTAAAAGGTTTGTGAGCATTCAATAGTAATCTTTTCACGCATACACTTAAATGTGTATGTAATGTAATCTCCATCCCTGATAATTATACTTTGGACCTCTTTCTCAGTTTAAGCATAGCCTTGCTCACACGGGATACCTGAAACTGCAGCATATGGTGACGCAAGGCATCACTATGGACACTGAAGCGGTCACATTTATTTCCAGCTGCAACAGCATGTGGGTCAGATGACACAAGGCAGCCAAAGTTAAAATCATATTTAATCACAAATAAAATGTCCAGGACTATTTGTGTGTGAACCACAGACTCTCAAGGGAGTTAATCTGAGCAATCCTTCTCCCTCGTGATCTTCATGTAATCGTGTAAGTGTCCATGCTTTCTAAATGGTGGCACAATTTAACATCTTCTTGCTCCACTCTTAGAAGCTGGGGATTCCTCTTTCTTCATGTGAACCCAGAATGGTTCCTAGGTATCTTTTCCAGTTGGTAGTGTCACTGGTGTGTCATGAATGGTGTGTTATCGGATGACAAAGGCCCCGCCTTCTCCTTAATCCATTCTGTGGATAAGCTCTGATGTCACCGATTGTGCTTCACTTGTCCAGCTGTACAGTCCCAGGACAAGGGAAAGAGGTAATTTTAGAGGTTTGTCTACATCTTCATGGTAGAAGATGGATGAGATATTAGAGTTCAGAATCAGGTAGGATCATAAAGCAACATTTGAGCTACTGTTGCAAAAGGAATGTGAAAATCAGAAGGGGTTGAGGAAAATAAAACAGAAGACAGTATGGGAAAAATCTAAAACAGGCCCATGACAACCCCAACTGGGGAGAGAGGTGAGGAGACAAATTCACCAAAGAGACCATCTTGATATATCAGAGTGGCATGGCAAAAGCGATCCCAAGCATGAACATGAGATGGCATCCTCCAGTAGGCAGCAGTTACAGTTTTGACATAAACCATTACCAAAGGTGTGGCAAGACACATTACACAAACAGAAGAAAGAGGGTGAGTTACTGAGCAGAGTGCCTCCTACTTACTGGGAGGTGTTGATTTACAGGAGTCAAATGCTTAGTACAGTGCTGATCTTGAAAGCAGTGATTGTCATGATAAAATATGCAACAAAACACATTGCATCTGTCAGCCTCTACTGCTGTTTGCGGTTGTGATTAAATCAATTGGATATGAGTAGACTTGCATTCTGAGGAAGATTCATTCCCAGACTGGAATTATAGCTCATAGAATCAACTGCCCTTGTGCTGAATGTCCATTAATTCCCAGCAAAAAAGGACAGAGTTACTTGATTGATAAATTAGACACCATGGCACAGGAACATGACGCAAAGCGGTTGCCTATTAAAAAGCTAGTCATGAACCAGTCGTCTTTAAGCCCCAGTTTTCCTAGAACGTGGCTGGAGAATCGGAAAAAATAATCAATGTATGAATAACACATTCCCAATGTTGTGCGAATCATGACTACATATAGACAACTATAGGCCACACACAAAGTAGTGTATGTTGTTTGTGCTGGGTCAGAATTCAGGATATGGAGGACAGCTAAGGGTGCCTCTCCACCACACGACTTTTCAAATCTTGTAAAATTATGAAATGACTTGGTAGTTAACACTTCACAACTGAAGTGTACAGATTTTTGATGTGTTGGGGATCACACACTACACAGCTGGGGTACACGTGCTATATGACTTCGGCAGATTTGCTCCCATCTCCAGTCGTGAAATTCAAACATGTTTGAAAAACTACGAGTCGTCTGAACCACTGAAGCACAAACCAGGTGAAAAATTGTGCAGCGTAAACCCAGCCTAAGCTGCTGTGAACTTTCCCTGGGTGTTACTGGTTTTTGAATACTGAAATTCTGACAGGATTATCATATTTCAGGAAGCTTAAATAGACCAACATAAACACAGAGGACTGACATGAAAAGTTGCATTCTTAAAACATTCCTAAAAAGAAAACTGGCTATAGGTGTATAATGTAAATGGTGTCTTTCATTTAGCAAAAAAAGTCTTAAAATAATTTTTTGCTTCTTTTTGAATTTAAAATATGAAAGCTTAACAGTAAGTAATTTGGGTTTGGAATGTATTAACAGCTGCTGGAAACATTCTTGAAGAAAATAAAACTTTGCATGGTTTTATGTAAAACCACTTATAAAATATCCTTACCATGAAATCATTAAGAGAAAATGTTTTTTTCATAATGTCTGTAATTGTTGTCACCAGACTGAGGTTTGCAGGGCCATGAGACAAGAGAGGCACAGTTGTAGATGTGAATGTAAAAGGAGTTTTAATAAGAAACAGGAAAAGACTAGCCACCACGCTCTGTTCTGAATGCAAGGGAAAAAGGAAGATGAAGAACTCAACAGAAAACAAGGCAGGAACAGGGTTACAGGGACTGGAACAAGAAACATGACTGGCAGTTACACAAACAAACACACGAAAAAGACAAGTGCAGAGAGCCGGCCTTAAACAACAACAGTTAGGTGGAACACGAGGGCAATCAGGGCAAGGATAATTAGTATAAATGAAGAAACCTAATGGGTGGGTACAAAACCCTGGTCAGTACTGCAGGGACTCGGAGAGTTGGAGCGCTGCCGCTGGCACAACAGTGTCAGCATTTGACATTTTTTTATTGTGCTAATTAATTATTAAATTCTAACAGAGTCAGCTGTACTGACTGCATGCATTCGTGTGGAATACGTTCATGCAAAACACCTGCAGCATTCTGTAAGGCAGTTTCTAAAGTCAAATTTATACAACTGTTAACAAAAGAAGCAAAATTTTTTACTTATGTTGTTAAATTTTAAAATTATTTCTAAAATTAAGATACCTAGTCTGCTTTAGATCCTGATTAAAAAACAGGCAGAAAAAACAGATGGACTCGATTCCATGATTTTCCACAGTCAAATTAAAGCAGGTTACATCATGATGTGGAAAGAGATAGCTTCACTTACATTGATTTTACATTGTCCTTTCCTTTGTGATTGTTCATTTAATTATCCATTACATATTATACATATGAAAAATGAAGAACCACTGGCTTAATACCCTTCTTGCTCTAAATGCCAGAATTGTTCTTCTGGGCCAGCTCTGGACCAAAGTGGAGCGTGTGGAGGTATGTGTCTTCAGCAGATAAATGATATATGGTTTTTATCTCAGCAACTGTATTAAAGCAATTATTTTTTGCCAGGGTCATGGGAAGTGAATGTGTGTAACTGACTCTAACGTGATACATGGTCACATTTCCTGTTTATATGTTGTATATATTAATTTAAATGTGGTCTCTGCTGAAGTTGGATTGCAGAATTTTCCTACTGAAATAAAAGAAAATTATAATCAAGCTTTGATCCAGAGATAAAACAAGAGAAAAAAATGTGGCACAGTGCTTCTTGCATTAAAATGATGAAAGCCTGATTATACAGACAATCTCATTATTGGCACCCAGTACATTATTTACCATTTTCCACTTAACAAAAACAATCTAAGCAAATGCACCTCAGACTACCACATCTTGTCTTAATACATATAATACCTTCTAACATCCAAGGGGGAGTTCCAATGTCTTCAGTGGAAAGTATGATTGATACAGATTGAGTATGGTCACTTGGAAGTATGGTCACCGGACAGTATGGTTTCTAGAAAAATAAATGAGAAGGCAAAATAGAGACTGTTAGCCACATACTGCTGGGAAGTTTCCAATATGAATACCGTGGGAACGTGACCATCATGTCTAGTGATATCACACACACAAACACACACAGCCTTATCTCTCACTGCTCAGTTCATAGCCTCCACCCCCACATCCACCCCTGCCTCTCCTGTTATCTTTGGGCTTACTGCTTCCCCCACCAGGCTCTCCCCATGTTGGTCCTTCAGTCTCCTCATACAGTGCCCACATTCAGTGATCCTCATCCAGCTCGTGAGCGCCTGTCTTACGATCATGTTAGGGACACAGGCTGTCCAATCGTCTCCAATCACCCTAGACCAGTCTCCCCCTCACCTCTACATGGTTTTTCTGGCTCCTGCTAATAGTCAGTCCCTCTGCCAGCTGGTGGCACCATCCCCCTTACCCTCAGGACCACCCTAACTGAAGGGACAAATAAGGAAGTCACTTCCCAGCATCCCAAGGAAGTGACCTTGAGCATCTTCAAGACTAAACCTGTTTCCACCATAATCAAGACTCCTGGACCACAGTTTGTCTAGCACATTCTGATTGACTGCCACCATGCTGCATTTGTGTAATATCTTTTCATAATAACGTGTTAGGTTTGTGTCACAATTTGACTATTTTCAGGATACGCTGGCTGCAGATAGTGTCTGCCTTTTCTGGTTCAGCAGTCGCCTGGGGTGGGGGTGAAATTAAATATGTGCAGTTTATTGGAGTGTGCAGAGGTAACAGATGAACCACAGACATGAGAAAAGGGAGGGAAACGGTCCCTACTGCAAACAGGAAGTAAATATTTGGCTCTGTGGATTGTGTTTTTAACCAGCTGAACTCAAGTTCATAAATATAAATATGTGTAATTAGCTGTGTACCTGTTTGACTGAAATGCTCAAATGTGAAAATCGCAGGCAGAACAAATCTGCTTTATTGAACCGCGTCTAACATATTCTGTTACGTTAACCTTGCTTTACAGAGTTAATATTCTCTACGTGGCTGCTTGAGAAAAAAATATGACTAATAAAATGTGTCGTTTCACCTCAACTCAGCGTTTCTATGCGGTTTTTTAGATGAGAGTCACCATGGGGTTTGGTCTGATTCAGAAGATGCTGTTAAGGAGGAGGTGAAATCCATCGATGACATCTGGTGACAGCTTCTCCACACTCCGTGAGTGATGGCTTCCATCGGAAAGTGAGCTTGGAGGAAATGGCTTCCTCAGGCAGACGTCAGATGTTATCACAGAGAAGCACAGAGGAAGAATACAATGGGTGGCTGCAGAATGATTTTCTCATCTCTGCAACTCAACGGAAGTGTAAGACCAGAAACCCTCACCAGGCATTCAGTAAAGCTTCAGTCTCCCTAGGTCTCACTGGGAATTTCACCATGACTCCCAGCATCTGTCCACTGCAGTGGTGTATATAGATAATTATTCATGACGTTTGTATCTCTTCACTACACTTGGCTGACAAAAAATAACACATTCCCCGACATCAGGGTTTCATTGGTTGTCTGCAATTTCATTAAAGTTCAGTTTTATAACTTTATAAACATTGTGACTGCATGTTGTACCAGTGCTAATATGAGATAACTGAACTCAAACTATAAAATATAAAACACCCCTCTGTTCAGCTTGATTAACCTTATGGAAAGTTTAACAAATTGCAACAAATGCTTTCATATATATATGATGGGCAAGACATTCCTCGTGGATGTTTACTGAAAGGTACAACAGCAGAACTTCCTGGGATCTGATGTTCTATCGCGACACAGTTGCCACCCACTACCGCCCTTTCATAAACCTCCCTGGAGAAAGTGATGTTACAGCTGAGGGTCACAAGCAACAGCCATCAGCAAGGTACACTCTCATGAAAAGCTTGTCAAAATTTTGGGTAAGTTCACTGTCCTTGTGATATGCATACCATCACCATCCTTTATGCACTGTGTTTACTTGTGTGCTTACCAGTTTTCCTTTGTCTCTTTAAGAGGTGGTCTTTGCAGGTGAGGTCATCATGGGAAGGGCCAGCCTGAGGAATGGGAGCATTCTACTATAACCTAGAGGGGGAAAGGACAGAGACATGGGTGATGGCAATGATGGCTTTCTTGGTGGGGGGGTTGATGCAATGCTATCTGTTGATGGTCAGCATGTGTTCATGAGGTGCCATGTCCAAAGTTGTCAATTGTCGCAGTGGGATTGTGTGTTGCCCGGGGTGGCAACTGAGGGTCTACCTGGGCCAGGCAAATGGTACAGGCCAGTTTCACTGTTTAGCGGGAAGCTAGGCTATAAAGAAGGCTTGCACAGTGGACTTAGGTGATAGTGTTCCATATGAGGCACTTATAAAACTTCCTGGGGGGGGATTTTTGTAAGTCATTTATGGGGACTTGTGTACGTTGTCCAAGTGTGTGGTGGCTTTTGCTAATATTGATTTAAATTTCTCTTCTTTTACTGGTGGCGTCTCGTTGGAAGATTTCATTTTTTTATTAAAAGGAAACATTTTCACCTGGAGAAACTCTTGTGCAGCTGTGTTTCATCTGGCTTCCGAGGTCCTTGGCTCAACTACGAGGATTCATTGCTTTGTTATGTGGTTTATCCATGGAAAAGTTTACGTCAGACCTCCTCCTGCTTCCCCTGTTCTTAAATTTTAAAAACAGGTGTCATCTCACTTGCTCCTCTTTCATTTTGCCTGTTTTTTAATTAAAAATAATTTCACTTTGCTGTGAATAAACGTCATTTTCTCACAGAAGAGGTATGCTCACTGGTAAAATGAAGCATTCCTGTGCAATCAATAACCCTTACTGGGTCATGCTTCAATGAATGGTCCTAGTAATGCTAATATTACTGGTCTTTCTCATGTTTACTTACTAGCCACTAGTTTTAGTGGTCTTCTGTCCCATTGTGTTAATGGCCACCGAAGACCCATGAAATTAAAATAATAAGGGATATAGTTCACAATTGTTTTGCAGTCCTAACTTCCGAATTAATTTACAGCACAAAAGGCGACTGTTTCCTTGCTTGTTGCCCCACCTGAATGAGAGATAACAATGAAAGGTGAATTAGCAGCTGCACTAGGCGTTCAGAATTCACAAGGCGTTTAAATGGGGTTACGATAACAAATGGACTAGATGTTTTATTCTCCCAAAATAAAAGGCTGTGTTGTAATCAGTGATTACAGTTTAATCTATAATTAACGTGGCAACAGTCCAGGTTTGAGAAGGTCTGATGTGACCCTGTCCTCACCATGCCACCTGTCACACAACACAGAAGAGACTGCTACTGCCACAACAAGCATTTAATCCTGCCCCCTCCCTAAAAAAACACAGATAGTGTTCATGCCTTCCTGCAGCAGAGTAAAACTGTGTGAATCATGGAATATCAGTAAATATCAGGCAGTAAAATGAATGAAAATGCATGAACAGCCATTAATATTTACATACCACATATAACACACAGAGGTCAGTTAGCAGAATTAATGCAGGCAAATCCTCTTTAACATGGACCAGTAATGTACCAGTGGGACTCGAGTTGTAATGTAACATTGTGGCTTGTACTGCTCTTGGTTCTTCCTTGGATACTCATCCTAGCTGCACTTACTCCTATGTTGGTTACACAGCTGCTCAAAGCCTGTGCTGTATTACACCAGATTGGACAAAGGCATCAGTGGGTTCCAGTGTTCAAAAGGTTGTGGGTTTGAATCTCGTGGCTGATAATCATATCATTATTGGGCTCTTGAGCACAGCTGTTAACCCCAACTGCTCCAGGGATGCTGGCTGACCCTGCTGTCTAAAGCCAAGTTCTCCTCAGTTGTATATCATTTTGGACAAAATTATCTTCTCTGTAAATATACTCCCAAAAACCACCACCATTGGATTTTTAACTCTTTTGACCTCTGTACAATATATATGAAATAATTGGAAAACTCTCACCAGTAAGACAGAATAAAACACACACATTGCCAGAATGGCAGTTTTAACCTCTGCAAAGTGTGCTTTAATAAAAAAACGGTGAGACACCAGGGGAAAAGAAAGATTAAATTACCCTTGCCTCTCAAGAGTGGATGCATTGTCTGCAGTTGGATGATGAAGCCCCTTTAGACAGCCTGGAAGTGGAGATCGAATTAGGCCGTAATGGTGTAGCATCATGTAAGGATCCACATCTCGGTGGAACCGCACGGCGCTCGTCTGCTTTGCGTTAAAATAAGAGAATTAAATGGCGCTAGCACCAACCGCCATTAGTATAATTGGATTTATATAGGAAACGGCTACTGACTGTAATGAGGGCAATTAGTATAAAGGTCTGGTAAAAATTGTTAATCAGTAGGGTTGTGCTTCTCTAGCCTCTGGACTTATTTCATCTCAGCGGTCGAGGAGCTTGTTTGTGGGGCCTTAATGGCCTATGTGTTACCTTGGCACGGTCCTGGCCTGCCCCCAACTCCTCGTTCATCGGTTAAAACAATTTACAGCTATTTAAGGAACAGGGAAGCAGCACCCACAGCTCCAAGGGGCGCCATGGAAACGACCCAGTTCATCTGACATGACAACAGAGAGGTGTCGCCTTCCGAACAGCACCGTTGCACAAAGTCACACCCATTAGGAATGTAATCAATACCCTTAATTGTTACAGCCCCATGACATCTGGACCTCATATCCTTTAACATTTTGGCACAAACATTTACATCTGTACTGCATGTTGAAATTTATGCTATGTGAAAACTACTCTTGGCCAATGCTCTTCATAAATGAAAAACTGAATGAAATGCACAACTATCCATCCATCCATCCATCCATCCATCCATCCATATTCCTGGCTGCGTAATTGCATTCAGGGTTGTGAGAAGCCTGAAGCTTATCCCAGGCAGCCTTAGGGCACAAGGTGGGGGACACCCTGGATGAGGTACCAACCATTTGCAGGGTACAAGGTGGGAGACACCCTGAATGGGATGCCAACTCATCGCAGGGCACTGTCACACATACACTACGCGCAATTTAGCCACACCTATCAGCTTACAACACATATCCTTGGATTGTGAGAGGAATCTATAAAGCGCGTGGAAACTCCATGCACACAGAGCCAGAGGCAACATTTGAACCTCCACCCCTGGAGGTGTGAGTGCTAACCACAGAGCCACAGAGCCCTCCAAAATGAACAGCTAACCGATCAAAAATATCCAATTTAAATTTTTTTTTAAATAAAGTCGTTTAAAAAAATAATTGTCTGTCATCCTCCGAAGGACAAAATCCTTTTTAAATCCACAAGTTACCTCCAGCTCACTCAGGAAGCTATTAAGCCACAACCTACTAACCTACTACTAAGATGCTAACCTGTTTTGTAAGACTTTACTAGTCTCTCAGATTTTCACGGTTGCCCTGACTCCTGTGGTAACTTCAAATGTAACCTTAAAACTAACAATGGATCCTGTCATACAACCACCAGGGTCTTCCCGGGGCTCTGAAGCATTTCAAAAGCCCACTTCTTCTTACAGACTAAGGATCAAAGGTTTGTCATTAATTTATTGTATCTGTTTCTGCATACTGTAGACATGCTTAACTTCATGCATCTAGTTTTATAATTTTAGGCTTTGCTTATTCTACTCATTTAAGCCTCATTTGACGTTTAGAATTATATTTCACATCCTGTTTTTCAGACTCAAAACTTAAAATAACTTTGGCTTCCAGAGACTTTTCTTCTTTTTATACATTTTTATACATGTCAAATACATCTTTCAAGTGTGACTGTATTTTTTAACACTTTCTTTTATCTTCTGTTGCCAAATATGATTTTTCCTCACTGGCAATAGGCTGCTTGTGTGACTCGTAACAGACATCATTTAGTGTGTATTCCTCTCTGAAACTGATAAGATGGTCTGAAGCAGGTCCTGACAGCATGGGGATGGTGTCAGACCCGAACACAAAGTCCCTCAAGATCGCCACGGTGCTGCACGAGGCTAGAGAGATGAACACCCATGTTTGGTCTAACTTGCTTCAAATAATATCTTCCAAGAGACATAAGGCCAGCAGTTGCTGATCATGTGGTAAGCAAGAAATTATACATGACAGTAGAATGATGGATAGTCCTTTCAAACTTAAAAAGCTTCAATTAGCTCATGTGGGTTTGACACGAAGATGAAGAACATCCTGAAATGCAATTTTTAGTTTTTGGTAATGAGTGGACTTGGGGTCTGCTGGCCAACCAAGTCCAGATGTTTGTTTGTGTGCAGCCCACAGATAACCACAGTGGCCACATTTCCTGTCACAGCTGGAAAGATCAGGCAGGTCATCTTACCTGCGCTGCCCTTGAGCATGGATTTTAGACTCTTAGATATCGTGCTTAGGGCACGATATGGGGACGTGAGGGATTGGAGGGTCCTAGCAGGAATCACAGAGATACATCAGCCATGCAAACCAACAGTGACACGTAAATGAGACTTGTGTTCTTTCACAGAGAAATGGTACTGGGGGTGTCCAAATCCCTCCACCAGAACCACGTCTCTTGGGCTGATGTTTCACAGCTCAGTGATGAAGGGCTACTGGCCCTTTAATGCTTGCTCTAAATAAAACTTAATTACAGGAACCGGAAATCTCTCCAGTTCCAGCAGAGTAAACACCAGGGCTATTCAGGGTTAACTGCCTCTCCTTTCTCACCACAAGCATTTACAAGGAGGCTAAAATAAAAGCGAAAAATAATGACAGTAATAAACACATATTTGGAGTATTTCTACAATGAGTCAGCTTTGGCTGTTACATTTGGTGATATTCTCTTAGAAACAATTTAGTCTGGACCATTCTGCTAAAATAAATATCCATCCATTTGCCATAACTGCTTATCCTATTAATCTAATATACAAATTCAAAAACCTGATCCATACTGGTTGGCGGTGAGTTTTTATTTCATTATTGTCCCAAGGTCTCCATCCAGTTGGATTTTATTCTATTCCACTGATCCTCATCCAAACAAAAAAGGCAGCAGATTTAGGAGGATGTCTGCAAAACAATTTGTCACCATGCTGCTGGGCAGCATTAAGGATCCCAGTTTGAGTTCTAGAATCAAACCTGATTTACCACTGGGGAGTTTTCTGAGTGGAACAATCCAAACTCAAAGAACACTTCAGCCTGAATATCTATACACAAGGTCTCATGTATTATTACACCAATAGAAATGTGCAGCTTTCTGTCCTGTCAAATTGCTCTTTTACTATTAAAAACTGAAATTGAAAAGATCAGTTGTAGCACCACCTGATGTCACTGACAGCATTATTACAGAGAGAACAAGTCACTCAGCATACTATAATTTAACCCTTCCTCAGGAGAATTTTATTACTGTCTTGGTAATTACAGTATCACTCGTTGTTGTTATTGTCGTTGTTCTTGTTGTTTTAGACTACTTTTTTGGCATTTGTTTGTGCATAATAACCTGTTCAAAACCACAACCATGAGAGATCCCTGGGACTTGAACAAACAGCTTTGGGGTTAAGAGTTCATGTCCTTATGATTGCGGTACTTACTATCCTCAACGCTGTGAAACAACAGCATGGAGCTGAACAATGGATCCTGCCATACGATCATTATATTTAAAGGGTCAAGTGCATCCATCAGAACTATTCAATAGCAAGGCACTGTCTTGAATTCGAAAGGTCAAAATCAGTGAATCTTCATTTGTAGAGAATGACGCACCCTCTCTTTGCGGCTCAAAGAATTCTCCTGTAAATCACAAATGCTGCTTAGAGCACCAACTTGTTGCATAAAATAATTACAATTTAAATTATTTTATATCCCTCCGGGTTGAAAATAAATTCAAATTAAGATTAGGCAAAGTGAAATGTGTCTAAATTCCTTGCATTATTATTCCAACAAACTCTGACCATAGGAAAAAAAGTATTTCCTTTAATTACTGGAGGTATGGGTCACCAACAGATAAATCATCCTTCCATAGAAGCAGAACATTTTTGAATAATTACCGTAAGTACAAGAAGACACTTTATTACATGAAACAACCCAGAGAATGAAACAGGTGCTTGGTGTCTCAGTATTTCATCTGTACAAAGGAGGGAAAAGTCTTCTGTTTCTCATAATTAACCACATTGACTCCTGAAGGCTGGGGGGGGTTAGTGACACCCTTCGATGAGGCAGGTGTGCACCTAACCCATGCCTGGCCCAAACTCTCTGGCGTACGGCTCCTGAAAAATAACCCGGGTTAATACTCCCCAAAGGCAGCAATCCATAGAGTAGACAGCTATTCCAGTATTCCAGCCTAGGAACTGATAAATACTCTGTGAGTACTTGTCACTTTCTATACTTATGCAAAACAGAAAATAAAACGTTAAAAAACCAAATTGACAGTTCAGAATTACAATAGTTTTGTTGTTTGTTTTCATATATAACCTATAGGATGAACCTCACAAATTAAGATTAACCAAATAATACCTGATAATGCGGTCAAACACAAACACACAAAAAATAGTTTTGCTGAAACAATTTCTGATTAAAGTCATTTTTGGTGGTTTCTGCTTCCTCTTTATTTTCTCTGGTCCAACTTCTCAGGTCTACAGGCTACAGTGGTACCTACACTTCCCCAGGGGCCTCACAGGCCCCCCTTTGCAGGTCCCGGGTCAACCCACCGGTCACTGTAAAAAAAAAAAAAAAAAAAAGGCAAATCTGCAGAAAGCTGTGGATGCCTGTGAGAACTGAGGACAAACTCAGGTTTTGGGACATCCTTAAGGATTTATCATTTATAGAATTCAGGTTAAGGTTGTTAAATCATTTAGCTCGGGATAAAGGTAAAAAAATTCAGAAAAATCTTGTTTGCCTTGGTGTTCCAGCTTTCCAAAGTTGTATGACAATAAATGTTTATGGGTATCGGGTAAAAAAAAAAAAAAAAAAACTCCATCTCACATATATGCAGATGTCCCTTCAGGGAACTTCTTGCCAGGGGGTCAACAACATCTACACTGATCTGCTCCAAAGACAGGTTTCCCAAATTTAACTGGCACTGCAGAAAGTGTTAAGAAATCTGGAAAAGGCAGTGTGTATCTACATCTACACTTGCAACTGCAGATGCTAGATAGTGATTTGTTTTGTCTCCACGAGCCAATTTGAGGCAGTGAACGTTCCAGCACATCACAGATGCTTTTTTTGTAGAAAGAAATGCTAAGGTTTTCATAACATTCTTTATCAGGGAAAAGGGTTATCTTTCAGCTGGCGTGTTTCACCAGCTACACAGCTAAGCTTTTTCCTGCTAGACTCATTTCCCTCATCCTATCAAACTAAGGCTGCAAAATTGGGGTCCTCCTTGTGCATCACAGTGGCATCAGTGCATCATCTATATCAGCAGATGAAAGGAGCCCTCCGATCTGCTAGAGGGCAGCACCAATCACTTTCTGTACTCTTCCTACTCTTCACTCTGAAGTACTCAGAAGTGAACCTTTATAAAATAATAAATTTGTCCCAAAACCACCAGATAAGTTAGGTGACATGGCCTTTCAGCTAGCAGAAAATATGCTAAGCTGCTACCTGACACTTCTATTAATTAATCCTTACCAACTCCTTTACACACTAACTGTATTTCATCACTGTTTTTGAACGAGGCCATTCAGCACCAGGTCCAGTCGTGACTTCAGTCTGTTGACTATTATTATGTATATTTGTGACAGCAGGCCTCCTTGACCTCCAGCAGCACAGTACTAGGCGATCCACTTACACCTGCAGTACCTTCAGGCCTTTCTGATTTCTACACCTCTTTGACTAACGTGTATAAACCAGCTTTTAGCATCACAGAACTCACTGAAAAGTTGCTAATATGTTGTTTTCCTTTATAACGTGTTGATCATGACTATATCTGGGGCTTGCCTCCACCCACTTGAAAAATGCGTTCAAACCATTTTCTCCGCTTGTCATTCTCTGATTACACAGCCCCAGCAACAGAAATCTGTACTGAAGCTCAGAATTAAACAGTAAGAGGGGCTACGTCGGGAACAGATGCTCAGCCTGTTACGTTATGCCCTGCAGCTGTCTGCAGGACAAGTAATGTCTGTGCAGATGCAGGAACGACAGAAGCTTTTCCAGCACTCTCCCTGCCAGGCCGTCTCGATTGATGCTGATCACACGACTTCATGTGGGAACGCCAGCACTGACTGAGAGACGGCTATGTTTCTCACTGACTTCCCATCTTACAAATAGAGGCTTCCAGTGGTGTGGGAACACAAAAGCCCCTCCTTCATCTGATGGGATAAGGGCACTTATGTTGACATGAGGTACGAGGCTCCAGGTCTTTGGGGCTGCAGCAACTTTACTGAGGAGCCGGCTACCAGGCGATGGTGTTGGAGATATCCACCATAAATTCAGCTCGGCGCCCTCACCAAGTATCTCAAGTAATCTGCTGAAAATATGCAGCCTATGTGCAGATAAACTTCCAAGTAACATGACATTAAGCATAAACATCAAACAGATCACTCCCCATGTAAAGACCTCTTTCTACAGCACAAAGTAAAAATTAGGTTTATGTTTTCACCGCTACCAAACAAATTCTTAAATACATCTAGGATTTGTTGATTTTTCACACAGGGTTTAATCTGAACAATATAGCATGTTAATTATTATCATTATTATTGCATAAGCTTAGGAAAAAAATTATCTTAAGCATAAAATTTAGCAGCCTGACTGAAACCGTTGGCTCAATAAAGATTGTGAGTTGGCACAGGGTAGCGGAACAATGCAAGGCTAGATTCAGGCTTTACCGTAGTAACTGGTCAACAGCCACTGCCAGGTAATGAAACGCAGCTGAGCCAGAATGTACCAGCTGTCTGGCTGGGTTTAAATAGGGTCAGCTGGTTATACATAGGAGAGTGTGTGTCTGAGGTGTTCTCAGAGTAGCAGCTTTACAAAGGCCCTGCTTGGGGCTTTATAATGGAGTCTTTCGTTTGGTTGAAATAACACACTCTTGTACTGTGATTCTATTGTACTTGAGAACGTGTGACCTCCGTCGCCTCACCACAGGTCAGAAAGCTAAAGATACACAGGGTACCACAGTCAGACTCAGGCCAGTTCCAGCTGGGCTGCAGAACACTCTAGAGAGGCCAGCTATGGGGTTTGGGTACCAGAGTTCAAAATGTTGTTCTAAAAAAAAAAAAAAAAGCACTTGGTTTCTACAATAACAAAAATGTACTGTATGTGATTGGTTGTCACTTGCAAAGCCTTGGGGTGTGCCAAACTTGTGATTGGATGAGTCATGTCCACATGGCACCTCCTACCCTGCCACCCTCATTGGGTCAGGCCTGATCAGGTCAGATCTGCCCTTAAACTGCCAATGAGGTAGTCATAGAAAAATTGGGTATTAATGAATAACTCAAACAAGACAGCAGTTTAATACCTGGAAGAGTTTCAGTTTGGATACTTTTGAATGAATTCCAGATATTGTGAATTTTGTGCAACATATTGTTGTACAAAACATCCAATAATCCTATCATTAATCATTGATACGGAACATTTTGGTAAAAGTCCCACTGACCGTGCAGATTATAAACACCTGCTAGAGGGATGGTCTCAAAATTACTGCTATTGTTCTGTTCTACAGAAAGTACAGAGGGTCTCCGCTTCTTCTGCAGGTAGACATTGCCAAGATGACATGTTGTCAAGGTCATATGGGGGGGGCTTCTCAGTGAGTGAACTCAGGCAGGAGCCTTAGCGACTGTCAAGGCAATACATTGTACAGTGATGCACAAAACCATAAATGGTTCACGAAGGAGAATTCCCCAGTACAAGACTTTAATAATTAACTTTATGTATTTAATAACACATGGGAAAATTTAAATTTTTTTATATCAATTTTGCTAATTTCTATTGAAGGCAAATGGTACTTACTGCCATTGAATACATAAAGTGCCAGACTCAAATTGCCACAAATGTTTAATTTCTGCCTTTTTATTATTTAAACAAAAACATTTTAAACAATTAAGCATTGATTTTCCCAAACATGATTTAAATTGTGTTACTTACTGTATATTTTTTCTTACCAGAAAAGAATTCGGAATATGAACTATACCAGAGCAGTGGACAATCTGGGATTTAATAACATCCTGCCAGGAGAGTTTAGTGGAGTGATGGTAGCAAAGGATGGGGTGAATCAAGAGATAAATGAACTGACAGGGAAAAAATGAACAAGGTAGAAAGGTTAAATACCTGGTGCAAGGGGCAGATGCAGGGTTTTGGACGTATTCCTGTACTGAGCACAAACAGAAAAGCTTTTTGTTTTCAATCTAACTTCAGCCAACCTTAGGCTGAGAAAATAACACACCATATTGCCTTTTATTTCTGAACAATGAACACAAGCTAAATTTGGCTCAGATTTATGATCATATGATATTGAACACATGTAATGTGTCTACTGCCTTTGAATATTTATCACTGATTAAAGTCAAGGTCCAGAACATCTTGACTTTCGATGATAAAATTGTATACGCATGTGTCTATTCATTAGTGTCCACCCAGCAGGAGCACAGAGCGGTGTTATTCTACACAAGATGACAAATGTCAGCTTTCACGTCAAAGACCTGGGCGTTTTCTCACACGCCGACGTCCGATTGACACGAGGAAACTCATCACCACGAGTCACTCCACCGCCATGACAGTCATTCATCTCTAGCATAATTAAACAAAGCATTTTTCTTTGAACAGCTCATCCAACAAGGGGGGAAAAAAAAAAAAGTTTTGGACTATACCGACTGACTTCTAAAAATAAGTTACTGTCAACACTGCAAACATTAAGCTTCCTTGAAGGCAAATTCAACATGAAGGCCAACAGACTGAATTTGCACATTTTGAAGTCATATAAATATAACACTGGTGACAATGGGCCATTTTGGCTGTGAATGCAGCCCTAGACAAGAGCATTACCCTATATTATTCTGCCCTCCCAATGAGCATTTCGGCAAAGTATGCTTATCCCTATTCCAGTTTTCAGAACAAAGGACTGAAAAGTACAATGTGAGTAGGATAATTAATCATTATAACTTTGTACTCGGCATCAAAGGATTCTGGGGATATTCAAACACCAAAAATGAAAATCTCTTTAGGTGGTTGCCATACCTTTAGGTAGCTTTTGGAAAATGATTAATCGCACATTTTAGAGATATGGGAATGTGGTGCGTTTCACAGTAATTTCCCATGAATGCTTCTGAACCGATTCTGAATGACCAATTAGTCGACCGCTCACGAGGCAGGTGTGAAGCTGAGCATGGTTGCTGTGAGCCTGTCAGCGGGGAGGGTTGTCGATGACAGCCCACACAGACCAATGGAACCGTGCCGTACGCAGAGGGAATGGCCAGGTTACAGGATATGATTACTCTCCCATAACGGCAGAGTAATCATATTACCACTAAACCCTTGAACAAGGTCCGTATACAAAACTGCTTGCTGACCCTCCTCTCGGATCTCAGGATTTCCTTGTTTTTACATTACTTTGAATAAAAACATCTGCTATATAACTGAAATAGGTAAATAAAAACTAACATAATACTCAATTAAAAACAACAAACTCAGGCAGTTATCAAATAATTAACACGTCTATAATTACATGAGATCGCACAGGCAAAACCCCAGGGGACCACCAGCTCGTCCGTCCGTCCGTCCGTCCGTCCGTCCTGGTCAGTGTCACTGAGGGGAGGACCTAAAACCTATCCCACTACTGGGAGTGTTTTATTTTCATCTCTCCTATAACACAATTGATCCACCAAGTAATCAAGGCTAATGAGGATTGGCTGGGTTCCATTAACAGGGTTTTGTTAACAGGAACAAGGCTGCCACCCCCCCATACCACATCCAGCTAGGAAAGTATGGCTAGTCCATGACCTACCGTAGCTTAATGTTTATTTTAATTTGGTCAGGTATGTTTATGTTGTGGATCTGTAGTGATTTACAAATCAGACAAGTATAGTGGCAACTACATGACAATAAGAGGACAAAGAGCTTAATCAGTAGACATTTGGACATAAAAATAAGCATTCTGCCCATTCACATACGGTGGATTTTTTGCCATTATCCTGTGATGTAGGCCTACTTATAACGATTCTATCTCATCCATTTACCTTGCATCCTGTATTTTAATTAATAACCCATCAAATAAAACAAAGTTAAAAGATACTGATGTGGCGCACTTGTGTGCGACGTCAGAAAAGCTGTTTATTTGCAAATAGTAAATTTCCCTTGCGTGAAATCGTATGTTTGTTCGGACCATCTTATCGAAGTCTTCCTGGATAAACGTTTGTAAAATGGAACTGCATCACTCGTGTTAACATTTATTACGTGTAAAACACAAAAGGCAGGAATCTAAAGCTAACAAAGGCAGCACCGCCTTTCACGCTATCACATCCTTCTTGACTCATTATACTAAGGACGGAAATACGCGGTAAGATCACATCTAGCAATTAAAGGATACATACTTATTTTGATAACGTCAGAGGATCCTACAAGTGCACCTGTTCTTCCTAGTCAGACACAAAAACATAAGTGGGCCATACGTGATCGGCACGTATTTTGCTTTTATAACGTGTCACATATTATATGCAAAACCTGCTCGTACCAAGAAAACTCATTCAGCACGGCGTCATTCAATAACGTTGTCGCGACCACAGGCACCAGTTTCCTAGCAACATGGTATGGTTGTTCCGACGGTGATTCGGTTTGTCCAGGAAATCTCTTTTCTTCAAAACTGATGTAATAACTAACGTATATTTTAATTTTGGACGATGTGTCTTTTAGACTACACCAGTTAATTATAAAGGTGACTTGTCATTAAAGCCCGGCTTACTTTATGTTTCCCTGGCTAATCTGTGTTTTAGTGCTTCTCATTTTGCCATGATGTTTTCACGGGAAAGAAAGTTTGTACGTGGCACGGTATTTCCCAAGCTAACTCCTTCCACATGGCCTTTCTGGAAGAGACAGCCAGAGAGCCTTCATACCCGAAGGCTGTGCAACAGCGCCATCTAATGGCCAAATACTCCCCTAGCGCCATGCCGCTCACGTGAAGCGCACGTCTCACGCTTTTGAAGCAGCACGCACTCGACGACAAGGCATGCACTGACAATAAATGTATTAACCCCTCCATTGGACAGACAACGATTTTTGACCAAAATATGTATTCCCCTAACCCCGAAACTTACCAGGCAGAGCCATTTCAATCAGACTTGTAAATGAGCTTCATGGGTTACCCGTCAAATCGCAAAACAAACAAATAAATAAGCAAGAATTACAATATCACACACTATAGGCTACAGTTCCTCCAGCTATAATGCACAAGTATAGCCAGTGGGCCTGCGAAGATACAGTATGTCCCATCCTTGAATGCTCACTTACCTGCCAACATACAAAATTCCTGACCAGTTCAGGGACACCCAGAGGTGGTGTGTCCTCTGAATGAGTGGAGTTTGCACGTTTTCCCCATGATTTGCAGGATTTTTCAATCACTCCAGTTTCTGGCATCGTTAAACTGATCACAGTGCATGTGTGGGGAGGTACCCTGTCATGAATTGGAATCTTGTTGGGGTGTCCCCTGCCTTGAGCCCTGTACTTCCTGAGATGGGCTCCAGGCTCTCAAAAATCCCACACTGCATAAGCACTGTGTAAGAAATGCCGCACTGTACTGTAACGGGACGACTGGCGCCGCCCTGAGGCTGCGCCACCGTAAATAGTGCTAAATAGGTTGTACAGTTCAAGGTTGTACAGCATACAGTTGTTGGTTTAGTTGGCAAAATTGTGAATGTCTGGCTACCCTGTTGCTGATCACGTTGAGTAAAAGCGCCTTGTTGATTAAAAGCGAAATGCCTCCGCCTCCTGCTTGTCACAGTATTACAGTATTACTGAACGATAGTTTTGTGTCAGTATGGAAACAATAAACGAAAATTAAGGACTTAATGAAAAGTTCGAGTATTTTTATAAACCCGCACATACATTTTCTCACCAGCAGATGGCAGTCAAACTCCGTAAATACAGCATCACTTACAAAGCAAAAGGAAGAGCCGGCTTGGCATCACTGGGCATCAGTATGGAGCCGCCAGACCAAACAGCACATGACAAAGGCATGGCAGTTGGACAAGACCCAACCGTACAAGAAGTGCCTTTACATAATTGTTTGGACACGCCTGTGAGGTGAAAGGTCAATGAAACAATCTGCTGAAGTGGTATTATGAGAGCCAAAACGAGAAAATGACAGTTTTCAGATGACAAAAAGACGTGTTTAGACATCCCCGTTAGTACATTCAGACAAAGGCGAGACTAACTGAATACGGGATATGCTAATTACTGTACACAAAAGTACTGATGTTTTGAAAACCTGTTGTTGGCGCTCTGTGTTAAGCAGTGAAAGAAACAAAACTGACTTATTACACAGTCTACGGACATTATCACCAGGGTACGTGGGTTACTGGTAAGCGTTCACACCTCTAGACACTAAACACAAGTCATCCCTCTCGCCAAAATTCATCTTTATCTGTTCATTTGAAACGTCACAATATTTTGACATGAAAACAACCTTTATGGTCTTTCTAGAAAAAGAGGGACATATTGACAAAATGCTTCTGGGCTGGAGGTAGTCGTAAAAACCACTGACTGACGGAATAAAGAGAGGTCTACGGTCACCTTTTACTTTCCCTCGACTTCTGTTCAGTTTCTTCCGCGACTGCGGCACACAAGTATACAAAAAACGGAATTTGTCAATAATGCAGCTTTGGACAAAACATACCGTTCAGCTCGAAGCCTAGTCTCCGTCTAGGAGAGTGAACGTCATCATCTACATTATACTGAAAAAACACTGATGAACTCACAGCATTGTGCCTGTGTTTCACCTGCTGTGTGCCACAATCTGACATTCCAGACAGATGATATGTGGATGGAGGAAAGCCTGGCCGCCAGACAGTAGAGTGGGCGTGTGTCTTTAGGAGCCCGCAGAGCCCCGGGCTTCTCCTCCTCCACCTGCTGCGATGTGGAGCCGGGAAATCCCAGTGAACCTCCGCCTCCGGTGGACCCCAGTCCTGGGCGTCGAGCTATCGGGTCCTTGAATTTCTCCGTGGGGGGGGGGAAACAAAGGAAAGCTATGCTGGAAATCGTGTGCTTTGGCTGAGATTGCTGCTTCCGCTCTGAAACCAGCTGTCAGTCAATATGCGCTGCATCCCCCATCCAAAAAATACCTGAAGAGCTTGGAGACGGCGTATCTCATACATAGGAAGACGGCGGTGGCTTTTCAAACCGAAATTTAAATCGGGCACTTTGAATTTCCATTCTTTGTAGTTTAGAGGATTAATGATTGTATTTTTTTTTTTTTTTTTAGTTTAAGCGGGTATGACTGTACCCAGGAGGTACGTGTCGCTTCATCCGGCTGCTCTATGCGGCTCTGCACCCGGAGGATGCATTGTATCGTTCGCATGAGTCGGATCACCGTGAGTGTGCCTCTGCTGAATGGCAGTGTGTGGTTTTAGGTGTGAACGCGGATCTCCTCCTAATGCAACGTGGATTTTTCTGACCGGCACTGTACAATCAGCACCCCGACGAAGGACAACCATCCGTTCATCAGAATAAGCTGGTGAAAGGCTGGCCCCTTCATAACTGGCAACTGCCATTGATCGCTTCGGTGCCGAACGGTGTTTCCTCCCAGTAAGCAATAATGTCAACCATAGAGCTGGAGCACTTTGACGAACGGGACAAGGCGCAGCGGGCTGCCCGTCGGTCCGGTTCGGGATCGCAGGCTGGCTCCAGGGGCAGCAGCTTGGTACCCAGTCCAGCCCACAGTGCCAACTGCAGCTTTTATCGCACTCGCACCCTGCAGGCTCTCAGTTCTGAGAAGAAAGCCAAGAAAGTTCGGTTCTACCGTAATGGGGATAGGTACTTCAAAGGTCTGGCTTACGCCGTGTCCGGCGACCGGTTCAGATCATTCAGTTCGCTGCTCATGGAGCTCACCAAGTCTCTGTCCGACAGCAGTAGCCTCCCACAAGGCGTCCGCTGCATCTACACCGTGGATGGGACGAGAAAGATAACGAGCCTGGACGAGTTAGTAGAGGGTAAGGCCACTGACATCATTGCTCACCCCAGTGCATTGGGTTACTGTTAAAACAACGAACGGTATTGATTGCGTTTGTTGTGTATTAAGACACGCAGCCCAGTAACACACACAATGCGTGTGGCAGGCAGCCACACGGCACTGCATGGCTATGTCCTTGGAACACATGGTCACAAATGCATCGCCTTCACCAGCCTGCCTGTTTGATCTGCCGCTTGTTAGTAACACCATCCTGTGGTCGCCGAGCCCCGCAGGCTTTGTGACTTCTGAGGGCGATGATCAGAGCTGATATATGACGGTGTAACGCTCGTTTCTCGGTGACATCAGTAATGGCTTTCCCGGGATACCGCAGCATCCCCTCTTAACGCTGCGGTGATGCCGTACTGACGTGGTCACAGCTTAATACAGAAGCGTCCATCGCCCTTTAACGATTGCCAAAGTAGTGCCTTTTGTGCTGGTTTATGGCATAGGAGGCACATGGTGGTTAAATGTTCTGTCCAATTATAGATTGTGCATTCTGTTAAATGTAAATTAAGCTAAATGTTGAAGACGAATTTTCAGTGTAGTCTTCGCTTTGGAAAATATGCAAAGGGAAGAGGAAAGGCAGGCTTACTGCCATCGACATACCCGCTACTTTCTTAATAAGACAGTGGCATGCGCAGCAGTGCTTTTCAGCAATCTGCTGCTGCTTGAGGCTTTGCATTCATGTCTAGCTGTGCAGGGTCTTCCTTGGTGCCTGTCATCATTGTGCAGGGAAGGCGGAGCCTTAATAACCCGAAGACCATGCATGCAGATCGGGTGTAGATCTGTAGGAGACCTAGAGCTGTCAAGCACGTGCAAAGTTTCATGCTGTGCCTGCTGGGGTACTCCACCCTTTGGGCCTTCATAGGCTACACAGCAGACGACTGGATAATGGGATATGTTACTGTGTCTTTTACATTCTTATGCAGATGGAAAATCTTTAGTTTGCTGACACTGGACACTTGTGATATCAGGTTCTAAAACTTCACATATCCTTTAGAGCAATTGCCCAGTAGGAGGAAAAGGACATTTCTTGTTTTATTAAGGTTGTTTTTAAGGTACATTTCTTGTTCTATTTTTAAAGTGTGATCAGTTCTTAATATACTGTGTGTAACTGAATGCTATTCAATGGGAGAAAATTCAATTCAATTTTATTTATACAGCGCTTTTAACAAGAAGCACTGTCACAAAGCGCTTTACATAGTCCTGGGCCCACAGTCCCCAGAGAGTAAGCTAAA
>JAACJT020000013.1:4060165-4090178 GCA_009936485.2 Gymnarchus niloticus
ACATTTGTGTTATTGACCTCGGCAAAATATCCACCCGCCTGTCCGTCCGTCTGCCCGTCCATCCATCCATCCATCCACCCATCCATCACTGCTTATCCAGTTGGGCCCACAGTAGCACATTGGCACTCCAAGAACAGAATCACTTGGGTCTGTGCCGTTTCACGCTGTACTTTTTGGGCATCTCCTCACCTCCCCCCTGCCCCCAGGCGATGAGGAGAGTGTGCGTGTACCATGTGTCAATTTCTAGGCAAGCTGTCAGTCAACGCAGGCCCTTCGTCTCTTTAAAAATGTGCTTGAGCACCACGTAGTCGGCGGACCGTCTGGAGGAAGGTGAAATTGGCGAGATTCCTGTGACGTGCCATGTTTTTACACACCTCCGTCACCTACACACATTCCGTTAGAAAACCGCTATGAGATGGGGGGAGCACTGGGCAAAGTCAGGTGATGAGCCCATTCTGGGCCTGCATATCACAGGTAATTTAAAATTGTGTCTTCTCTAAGGCCAGTGCCTTGCTTACTGACTCCAGCCCTCACTAAGAGCCCAGTCCTTTTTAGCCTCCCTGTTTCTCCATTTTGCTTAAGTATTTGCTTTCCCCCCACCAAAATGCTCATTCTGTCTACCCCCGTATGTCACGTGGGTCTCTTCTCCATTCTGGTTTGAACAAAGTCTTATGTCAACATGCACATACTCAGTGTTACTACTGGGTAGTTATCCTGACTGCACGACGTGGCGGCTTTCAGCGGGGGCAAGTTTAAGCGGGTTGGGCTGTGGCTACAGCTTGACATATCAGGTGCTTAAGGATTTGAAATGAAATCATTTAGCATTTGCTTAGTTTTGAAAGGGTTTGAAGGTTTTGTGAGTTATTTATAGCGCTTCTGTCTAGTGGGTGACTGTTCTGCATCCTTGAGATTGTCGTTGCTGTCATTTTTCAGCAGCCTACCATTATTCTTAGCCTCCCCCTGGACTTTTTTGCGTTCCCCTTTTAATGTCTTCTCCTGAACACCCCCCCCCACACACCCCCCTGACAGCTCAGCGCAGGAGCCATTGAGATGCAAAGCAATGAGGTGGCTCTGTTAAAGCCTGCAGGGGGCTCCTCAGAAGAGCTGGAGGGAAAGTTCAGTCTGGGAGGGGGTTGGAGAATGAGGACGAGGTGAACGTGGGCAGTAAGGAGGAACGTGAGCTTCCTGGACGGTTTCCCAGCACTCCTTCCTTTTCCCGAGTCTCATCACTCTGTTCCCCACAGAGTGCCAGGTACTGAAGTCCACTCATGCTCCAAGGCCTTCCGGATCCAAGAGCCCTGGTCCACAGCGCCGGAACAAGCCTCTGGCCGCAGGTAGGGCCCAGGTTCATCCCACAATGAGACCATCACACCTGGCCTCGCAAAAGGAGGACCATGGCTGCAATGCCAGCTCGGCGCAGTAGACAAGCTGACGGTGACGTCATCCGGCTTTCCTATGCTCACTCTTTAAGAAGCTTAGTCCTGCCGACTGTCCTTGTCACAGAGGCAGTGTCCTCTGTCCTATGGTCTCCCTTGCCAGGAGAAGTTCGGCCATATCCTGACCCATCCATCCATATCGCAGGCGGAGCAGTTTAAAAGCTCCTGGGGGACTAATCACTCTGACTCCATTGGGAATCTTCTCCTCGTCTGAGGACTTGTGGACAGTGCAGCTAAATGCCAGAACAGCTTGGTTGTCACATCAATGCTCTTCTCCCCAGGTGACAGGTTCCAGGTGCTGCAGACAGTGGGGCTCAGTGCAGGCAGGGCGCCCACTGCCTGCAGAGGAAAGCGCATCTCCCCAAATGGTCAGCCTTAATCTTGCCTTTGACTTTAAGTCCCTTTAGGCATCAGAGCCCTTTTAGCAGGCTAGTGAGGACCTTTCAGGTTGTCTTGCTCCTGTATTCAGCATCTCCAGATTTAGCACCAATTAAAACAGTATTTCCCTTGCCGAGACCTGGAATTTTTTCATGCTTTTTTGGGTGTTCACTATTATGTCCACGAGTTAATGAGTGTTCATGGACTGTCAGTAGCTAACAGAGAACATTTATTTAAGAAAGTATTTAAATAAACATCTATATCCATCCGTGTTCCAATCGGAGGGCCGCTGGATGATTTTCCAGGTATACGCTTTCCCTCGTTTGTAAGGCACTGACACTGAGCCGGTAGAGAGAGGCCAGGCAGCCACATCAAACCAGACTGGCACGACAGCCCTGTCCCCATGGGGACTGACGACCCCGGCTGTCCCCTGTCAATGACACGCCATGCCCTACATGTTCCCGAATGCCTCTAAACGACACGTTACCTAGAAGGTGCGTAATGGGATGTGGGTCTGTGTTGCTCGCACACTGTGTGAGGTCCACTCTTCTCCTGCTTGGTCACTTGAGTGGGCAGCTAAAGTATGACCTCATTTCCTGTGTGCAAAAATGAGCCACTTTATTCTTCTGCAGAAAAACACGATAATCTGCGTTTTAACTTTCTACATAAGCGTCCTTATAATGGTGAATAATATCTGTTTAAAAATGAACACAGCAGCTGCTCTTGATTAATGTCATCTTTAAGGGTTGTACAGATATTGGTGCCAGGTCATTTTTCATGTGCTTTCGGGGATGGGGACACTTTCCAATTTTTTATGTTGGAAATGCATAAACAGCAACTTTGAGGCCACAGAATGGGCGGTAAATCCGGTCCCAGGCAGGGGAGATGCTGGAGGTGCTGGAAGCGGGTTGGGAACGTTCATAGTCAGTGGGGGGGGTTCTCAGACACCATGGCTGAATCGTATCTGTCATTTTCCTCACTGCCAACCCCCCCCCCCGAGCTGCAGGTCAAAGGTCCATGGCAGCCAGACCGACCAGCTCCTTTACCAACAGCTCAGGCAGCGTACTGAGCCGCCGGGTAAGGTTGGCTCTGAGCCTGGCTACCGAGTGGCACTAGCAGTGCCGAGCAAGGGTACTGGGACAAGTGATCATGGTCTCCTCCAACTCGTTTATAATCAAATGTGATGATTTGTTGTCAGCATTATTTCAGCCAATTACGGGGGGCTTCAAACCAAGCATTGATGAGGGATTTAATCATTTAATCTATTTAGACATAATATGTTTACATACTGTAATGGGCTATACTATATGTGATATGCTTCTTATGTGAGTGGACGGCGTGAACAATATGTGGTAGTATTTTAATTGCACATTCAACAGAGCACATTTGATTCTGACCAGCAACAGATGACCGTTAGGTCACATGGTGAAGTCTTGTACAGTTTGGTCACCATGCCGAGCTGCTTGGAGTGACACTGATGCTGGCTGCATGAGTCCCGGTATCGGGTTCAATATTATTTGTCTTTCTGCCTAGCATTCCCCCCATTGTGGCACCACCTCCAGCGTGAACCGAGGTGCGGACGAATCGGACGAGCTGATACCAGAAGGTAATGTGAGCCCACACTCCCAGGGCTCCGTGTCTACCCTTTTAGGTCCAGCAGAGCTGACTTGGCCCAGGAATCTCTCCAACCAAAAAGAGACCCTCCCTTTGCTATGATTAGAATAGAGCGGTGTTCCATTCATGCCCGTGAGGAAGTTTCCACACCTCTCGTCATATTCTCTAAGTGACAGACATGCATATATACACAGGAGAGAGCAGCTCTGGGGGCAGAGTACAGGGTCTACAGGCATACAGAGCACCTAGAGCAGTTGATGTTAGAGGCCCAATGGTGACATTATTACCCTACCAGCCACGGGATGTGAACCCACAACCTTCCTGACACAGATTCCTAACCTACCGTGCTATCCACCACCACAGTGGTTAAAGCAGTTTTAAAAATGAGCATGTGCGATTCCATGTGGGGAAAAGAGGGACTGTGAATTGCAGCCAGAAGGAAGTGCTCTGTGTGTGTGTCTAGCGGAACCACAGTTTCTGAAGATGTCATCTCGTCAGCAGTGAACGGAAACACACTGCAGACCACCTCAGCCATCCAGGAGAAGTACAAGATCGGAAAAGTTATCGGAGATGGAAACTTTGCTGTCGTGAAGGAATGCGTGGAACGGTAAGAAGCTGCAATCACTTTAACGACGTGTTTTTTGTCAAAGTGAGACTGCATAAGAAAAAAATCAAGCAAATCGAAGAACACACAGTTGGTTTTAACCAGAATTAGATTCACATTAAGTAGGACTGGGAAGGATTAGCTGTTATCAATATTTACCTTGTGCGTTCATCTCTAGCACTCAGTCAACCTCTCCCTTCAGCTCAGACGGCCAGCAGGTGTGGAAGAGTGCAGGTGTGCTAGTGAAGTAGCAGTGATGTTTCTATACTCTCATCATAAACAGATGCTGCTCTGCAAAGCTCGAGTGAATAAACAAAAACATCCTATGATGCGGATGTATTACCGTGAGCCAGCAGATGGAAAATAGTAATACAGCATGACTCACATTCTGACCTAAGTGTTGCATTACTTGAGCTGAGTCCCAGACCCCCCAGGAACACCGTCGGGAACAGTGTGTGGCGCTCGGCCACTCCTATGTGGCTTCTTTGGCAGGGCCACTGGGATGGAGTTCGCCCTGAAGATCATCGACAAGGCCAAGTGCAGCGGAAAGGTTGGTGAGCACGGCTCAGGGTAGCGACTGACAGGGAAGCCTTTCTGAGCGGCTGACACTGTCGATTGACAGGAGCACCTGATCGAGAATGAGGTGGCGGTGCTGCGTAGAGTGAAGCACCCCAACATCATCATGTTGATCGAGGAGGTTGACACACCTACTGAGCTCTACCTGGTAATGGAGCTGGTCAAGGTAAGATCAGTTAGCAGCTTTTACAGGTTCTCCTCAGGTCGTAAGGTGTGCATATCCTGTATTGTCGGTAGATGATGTTGTAAGACTACTGCAGTGTGAAACATTATAAAAGCGTAACATGACTGTCTTCTACAGGGCGGGGACCTGTTTGATGCCATAACCTCTTCTACGAAGTACAAGGAGCAGGATGCAAGTGCCATGGTGTACAATCTGGCCAGCGTTCTCAAGTACCTGCACAGCATGAACATCGTGCACAGGGACATCAAACCTGAGAACCTTCTGGTAGGTACCAGGCCGACAGTTGGGAGGCAGCTCCATCAAAATTTGGAACAGCGAGGACACTCACGTCTATGTCTTCTACTAGTCTGAGAGCTTTTACTTGTAGTTGTTAGTGGCATGTTCACCTTATAGGGTTCTGGAAGGTTCTGCAAAGGTCTGGTTTTGAGGGTAGTGGGTCCATCGCCCCCCTTAGGTGTGTGAGTATCCTGACGGCACCAAGTCCCTGAAGCTGGGAGACTTCGGCCTGGCCACAGTTGTTGATGGCCCACTGCATACTGTGTGTGGGACGCCCACCTACGTCGCCCCAGAGATCATTGCTGAGACTGGGTAAAGAAGGGGGTGTTTTGGTGGGAGTGGTCCCTGTGATCTGTGCCATTCTTTCATTTTACAGAGAACTGACTGGAGGAGAGAGTACGATGATAATGTAACTGCTCTGGAGTATAGCGTATGTGTGCTTCTTATTGTGAAAACACAATTCAGTTATTACTGAAATGAGTCTGCTATGCCAGAGGCTCGTAACTGCCATATGTCCTCACCTCGAGTCTCCTCATACGTGTGTGGCATCAGGTACGGGCTGAAGGTGGACATCTGGGCAGCCGGTGTCATCACCTACATCCTGCTCTGCGGTTTTCCGCCTTTCCGCAGGTAGGTGTGTGTGTTCGCTGAGACCGTTCTACCTGCGTTTTGAGGAACGCTGGGTTTACTGGCTGCTCTCCTGTTCCTCAGTGAGAACAATCTGCAGAAGGACCTGTTTGAGCAGATCTTACTGGGCCGCCTAGAGTTCCCCTCTCCCTACTGGGACCACATCTCCGACTCAGCCAAAGTAAGCATGCAGGACTGATAACGTGTAGCAGTTTTAAACGTGTTCCCCGATACCGAGCAGTGAGGTGGTATCTGTGTTTAGGGACATCAGCGTGAAGGAGAACCGCATCTCAAAGGAATTCTTAATGCTGCTGTCAATCAGCACTTGACCTCTGATGGACAGAGAATAATGCAGAGAATCTCTACAGATGAATTCCTGGTAGCCAATGGCAGCAACCGTCCAGTTGGGTGTTCAGACTCAGAATGGGGACTGTGCGTGGTGAATTATGGGTACAAAAAGTATGGATCATAATCACAACACTTGCCATGCTAACTGCATACCAATCATTGCATAATCATCCCTCCGTTCACCAGCAGAGAGTCTTAATCAACGTGGAGCGTGTCCCAGGAAACACTGAGGCACAAGATGGGGGGCAGCTGGAAGAGATGCAGGTCCACCACAGATCCAGCAATCATTTGGGGTCTTGATAACACATCACCCAAGTCCATCTTAACTGAAAATTCAGTTGCGATGGGGAGATTAGCACATTGGACTGGGTTTCATAATAAATGGCTCTTACAGCAAGGTTGACTAGCTTATATTCCATCTGTCTCTCGGAACTGCAAGAGGCCTTTTGAGAACTACTTCTAGTGCATACATGCATTTGCCCCGATTCTTGCTGTCTCCAGTAGGTGGCAGTATTGCTTTTTGTGTACAACATGCTGTATTTTGGAAAGTGGATACAAAGAGAGAAGGCGGGGCTCTAACTCACAGTGAGGTCAATGTGTTTTGCAAGGAGCTGATTGGCCAGATGCTACAGGTGAATGTGGAGGCCCGCTACACGGCAGAAGACATTCTTGCCCACCCCTGGGTAACCGTAAGTTGGGTTGACTTTGTTTCCATGGCATTATACTTATACCAGTGTGCATGTCCAAGATGACGTGGGTGAACAACATTGCCAGTGTTCATTTTTGTGAAACAGCATTAGCATATTAAATGGTGTTAACGATGGAGAAGGGCGAGTGGTCTTAATGTTGGGGACTTTGCTCCAGAGGTTTGCACATCAGTGTGAAGTGAAACTATGTAATTGTACTTGTATGAGCTCATCTCACAAAGGGTTAAAATCCTCCACATTAAGTCCATAATTCAGAAGCTGCCGTCACAAAATGCTGGATCCCAGGACTCGAGGTTGTGGAAGCCAGGCTAGGAGAGGGCGCTCATTTCCATGAAGGTGTCACTGTATATGTCTGTACAATGCCGGCTCTGCTTACCTTACAGGACGACGTCACAGTGGAGGGCAACGCAAAGGCAGAAACGGAAACAGAGACGGAGACAGATCTTAGCGAGGCGGCAGAGCGGGATGACACAGACGCCGGAGTCTCTGCTGTCATGGTAAGAGTCCGGACCCATCACGCTCAGAGAGGACTCCTGTCGGAATTTTTTAGCTTTATGTTGTGCAGTACAGTAGGGGGCGCTGTAAGTGGACTTGAACCCATGAGTAATTCAGGGGGCCCAAACAAGGACAGGGGCCCTAGAACACATCAGCAGTCTGGGGGTGAGGGCCCAAGACTTCTCATCCCTGAATACACAATTTTATAAGTAGCTCTCTACTGCCGATATCCCCTCATATAATTAGACAAAAAAACAATATAAATAATCCAGTTTCACAGAGCTGAACTGGTCCCTAAAACGCTTCTAATCGAAAAGCCTGTCTGACACAAGGAAGTGCAGTATAGCCAGTGGATCAGAAAGCTGTCCAAATCCTACGATGCCCGCAACACTGTCCCAGAAACACGAAACAGAATATTCAAGGTGGTTTCGTTGAGCTTGCCTACAACTGTGATTGCTTCTGGAGGAGCTCACGTTTTGTGGACGGCGGTCACCTGAAAATGATCTCCCTGACCGAGTTGTGGCTGGCTGGGCTTTGCTCTGAAGCGCCATGTCGGAACGTGTTAACAGCAGACTGCGGAGAGCTGTCACTACTGATGTGAAGGGCACTGCTAACTGGTGTCTAGTTGTCCTGAGAGACTGCTGCTGTGCATTGTGGGCAGACAGCCGGAGGGGTGGAGTCCCTGGGGAGGCCTGGATGTGTAAGGCCCCTGCCTGCCAACGGTGCTGGTAAACAGCACCAGCAAACAGCTGACCTTCAGCCTTAACGGCCTAGCTGCTGCACATCCCCGTGGATCAGGCCCTTTTTAAACCTGCCCAGATACTGAGCAGCTGTCAGCGCAGGGGCTAATCTCCGCCCTTGGGCCCCCCTCTTTACTGCCCCAGTTAACAAAGTCCCCTCAGCTGAGCTGCCCGATTTCCAGTTTGTTTTGGCTGAGTGAGGGCCAGCTTGCGGTGAAATGTTTTTTCTCCCGACATCTGCTGCTCGCCGTCATGATTATCTTTCAGTGCTAGGCCACCTCTCTCCACCTGTCTGAAACCGTATGAGGATTCACCGTTTATAAAGCTGTCCTGCTCAATTTCACTTCGTATATTCAGCACTGAAACCTGATTGGGTGTTTGAATTAATGGCTGGACAGTATTGGTAGGAAACATGTATGAGAAATCCTCCCTTTTCAAACATGCTGCTCACTGTCATTTTTGACAGGTGCTTTATGTAAGGCAACAGACGTGAATAATACAAACACAATCAAAGTGTCTTGCGTTTCCTGAATATATTCTATAATTATAGACTTTACATAAGTGTACGTGTGGTGATATTTAAATGTCTGTTTAAACAGGTTTTAGAATTATGCTGCAAGCATAATCGTTATGCATATTGAATGTTTGATACAAAGGCAATATGGAAACCAAAACACATTTTATAGACCTACAGCACCATCTAGCGCTTGAAAATGGCAAGGCAGCATTCACATCCATACCGATGTGCAGGGAAAGAAACGTGCCCTATATAAGCTAACCTGACGGATATAATAAAGCACTGTAATCTATTGCTGCTTTTCTGATGTAGCCTGTAGACACACGCTTTGAAGTTGTACTAAGTTACCTCTGTTCTTCCTTCTGCTTTCTACCACCTGCATGGTTACACTGATTAGCTCCAAGATGACGGTACGTACTGACACCCATTGGTATGCTTTAGTCTTGGTCATTTTCCATATACGTTTGATAATTAAAAATATGGCTTCCAGGTGGTATATGATTAAGGATAATTCAAGAGTCTAAAAGGAGAACTTTATCTTCGAAGGACACTAATATGTCGGCACAGTAACACGTCGAGTATGAAATTCCTGGTCGGTCCTGGTCCTGCTTGCTGCATGTAACCCTCACCTCCCTCCTCCTCATCTTTCATCACCTCCTCTCCTCCCCCACCCTGCTTTCCACCCCTCCTCACTTCACCTCTCCCCCCCACCTCTACTCCCCTCCCTGCCTCCCCTCCTCCTTTCTTCCCTGGCCTGTCTGCTGCTAAGCAACTGATGCTACAGCTAAACGTCATTTGTTGGTCCACATGCCATTGCCTGTGTTGTTTCAGTGACTCTTTGTATAAAAAACATTCGACGGGGGTGCTGCACTGTTCTCGACACAGTAGGGCATCCCCTCCAAGGCATCAGCTAACTGACAGATGCCTGTGTTTCCCACTTCTGTTCAGAAGAGCACAGCTCCAGGTAAACAGCAGCCAGTCTGGTCCGGGGGTCCAAGGCGAGAGACCTCCCAAGTGCCGGCCTCCGAGCGGCTTCACGGGCTAAGATGACTCAGTTTCAGGGAGGACCCAACCGCACCCCCGATTCGTCTCACTTTCAGCACCATACTTGCACATCCAGAGCGTGCAGCAGTTCCGGTCCAGCTGATCCCACACTCCTGCCTTCATTAACCCCTAGCAGACAGGGAGAAACTCCATTCTGGCTCAAAATTTCTCTGTATGCTAAAGAGACACCCTTAGTTTTCATCACATGCCTGAACTTTCCATTAGCTGTATCTGTGCGTAGTATTGCTGTTCTTTTTTAGAGACTGTGCTTGCCTCATGCACCCAGATGTAATCATCACAAATGGCTTTGTGTTTGTGCTTTCAGACCTGTGAACATGTGGATTCGCATTTTTAAAGACAAAGAATTCAATTTTTTTTTTTTTTTTTTTTTTTTTTACTTGTGAGCATGCTTGTGATGAGGAGGGACTAACTTAAGGTTTGTAGACGATTCTGGCCATTCAGGCAATAATTTAGATGAAAGAAGTCCCAAGATGAATGTGTGGATGGCATAGTTGGGCATGTTTATGTACTGTACCAGGTTCAGTCGAAGAAGTGCAGACAAAAAAGTTAATGATGAAGTCACTAGATCAAAAAAAGAAATATGACAAAAAAAACTTGCACACTAATCACCATTAGGGGCATTTTGTCTGTCTGTTACTGGTCTGTTTGTCTGTCAGTCAGATGGGATTGGGGATGAAGCAGCCTTACAGCTTTCTGGACAATCAGACAGCACGGATTTTCCCAAGATGTGAAAATTCCCAGGATACGCCACCAGCTTCGGCTTCTGCATCTGTAGATCTCAGACGATTTCAGTGTCATTTTCTATTGAGATAATAAAACGTTAAGTGAATTGGGCACAGGATTTCCTCCATGAATCCCTGTTTACCGGCTTTGTTGGGTCGAATGCCGGCAAGCTGTTTGACACTTTCTGGCATCTGCAAAACCAAGCAAACTTGAACGGTTTCCTAAAATGTCTCCATCGTGATGAGCCAATGGACCTGTGTGACAGTGTGGAATTTTCCACAGATTGTTTTTATCTGAATTGGCAAAGTCACTGAACGATGAGTGACAGATGCCCACCCATTCTGAGGAATGACCCTTATGGTAAATGAACATTAGAAGGTAGTACTCTCACTGAATGGATCATTGCAGGGATTCACTTGTGCTTAGAAGTTACTGATGGTTGGTGAAAGGATTTTATTGTTTGGTACTCAATGCACAAGAATATCTGAGCAGAGTCAGATATAATAAGGAGTCTTGCTCAATGGCAGCACTGTACCCTCACACAGACAAATCAGAAACTGTTATCTTTATCCTGGGCCTCAGGAGGTTTGGGTGAGAACACCTGGACAAAAAGGTCTGCACTTTTATCATAAGCAGATTCATAAAGAGTGTTAAGAAGTCAAAGTCTGTCTGTTCAGAGTCAATTCGAAGGGTGAATGGCAGGATTTGAGCGTTTCGCGACCACGCCATATCCCAGCACTGTGCTACCCCGACGAGCTGCATCTGTCAGTGTGACACACTTGCTCAGGCTTGGCCGAGATGCCTTAGCATTTGACCCGATTATACATGTGCGTGCAACTGGACATATTTATGTACAATTCTCCACTATAATAAGCGGTCTGGGGACAACACACTGTTGGTGTGGTGCAAGAGTCATTTTCTCATCTTCCTGGAGATGATCTTCTGTCTGTGTGTAACATAACTCACCATGTACTATAGGTAATATCTGTCATTCATCTTAAGTCTCAGTTAATGACATTAAGGCTCAGGTTCCTTGTTTGCATTGGTACAGACACTTGACCATTACCATGTCACAAACACACACGGACATGCTAGATTACTTTCCCCTTTGGCTGCTGTTAGCTACGGCATCTCTAAGAGCAACAGTCTCCATGGTCCACCCAACACCCAGTGACCGATTCTCCGCTGGACAAGGGGGTGGGCATAGCTGTCTGTGAAGCACCAATCCCAATATGTAAGACTTCAGTTACTCTCCAAAGTCCAGGCCAGACACAAAGTATAGAATTTTAAACAGACATGAACCAATACATAATGACGACTACTTGGCCACTCGTAGATAGAGCATTTATGTTCATTCTCGACAGTATTACAGTGCTTTAAGTCTTCCACACAACCTGCCTTAATAACACATGCAGTGGTAATGAGATCTACTGTGGTGATGCTGGTATTACTGTAGTAAGAAGACACAGTGTTGTAAAACACATACAGCATTAAAAATGTCATTGGTGGCTGTGGAAAAAGCCAAGAAAAACATGACACTGGATCCTCAGCTCGTTTCCATGGTACCGACAATAAAACCATAAGTATTAAAGTGTTTCTCAGCACCATCGAAAAGACATAATTAAAGCTAAAATAGACTTTTTTCTTTATGGCTATATAAACAAAATAGATGTATTATATAAAAGACAATAGGATCTACAAAATAGTGCCTTTTAGAAACAGTTTGACTGTCGGGGTCATTGGGGAATCTAACACGCATCTTAGAATGTTGTTATGTGGGGTGGGGGTCCCCCCCACTGCATTCCTCCCTGGGGGGGGGGTCCCATCCACATCTCGCTGCTTCCCGTGGACAGGTGTTCCTCAGACCATCGGCTGAAGTCACTGCAGAAAACCACAATGCTCCCTGAAGCCATACCTGTGATGATGCACCTGAGGGTGAGGTTAGTGTTAGTGGTACAGCAGCGTTTCCATGGTAACGTGCAGTTGTGTCCATCTATAGATATGCATATACAGTTAGAGTTAGTGTTACAACAGTGTTTCTATGGTCACTTGCAGCTGTGTTCAGCTGTTTGTATGTATAGTCACTACTTTGGTTGCGTGCTCACAAATTCAACTGTATTCGTCCTGCAGGTGGCCCTGATCGAGCCGTGTGGTGCGGTGTGTTTGCGACTGTTGTGTTTTTTTTCCTTATGGCCGCACGAAGCCGTGTGGCTGCATGCTCAAATTTCCCCTGCCCTCATCAGCCTCTGTTTTCCGAGTGCTTTTTGGTTAAGCGTCCCGTACAGTAACCCTTCTGATTGTTCGGAAACAGGGATTATCTTTGTAAACTTCTCCCATTAAGCTTCATTAAGCTACCTTCCGCCAACTGTTTACATAAACGTACAGGGCTGACAATGTAAATTTCCAGCTGGTTGTTTAAGGTCATGGGACCGGCTGTATAAACCAGCCTGTAGCAGCCCTTCTGGTTTGTGTTTATTTGAAGTAAATCGGTCTGCTTTGAAAGCGTTTTTGAACAGCAGGCTTAACAGCTGGTATAGTACACAGTTTGAAGGGCTTATCAAACGCATTAATGAAACCAGAGAAGGGAAAGGTACCTTTAACCAGAAAAGAGCCCATGAATATCAGGCTGATCGTGAATCTGAGAAGGAAACAGGCAAACAAAACCATTCAAGGCAGGAGTGCTTCCCTCACACCAGTCCCTGGAAAACAAAAACCCAAGGGAACTGACCTGTCTGCCTGGGGTAGGACTTACCTCTGGTCATGTGATATGGCCAGGGAATGGATGCCTGCATCACAGCTAGGGTATGTGAAGAGCTGCTTGAGGCTGTGGGCCCGCCAGACCATCAGCATGCCTCCGTCGCCCCCTGACAACAAATATTGCCCGTCTTGGGTCAACAGGATAGCCTGCCAGGGAAAGAGGCACAAACTGTTTAGGATGACCGGCAGTTCAGTGAGACCATGGCAGGACAGGAAGGCCGCTGGTTCCATGGGACTACAGAGGGACGTTCTAAGGGACCACAGCTGTTCCACTATAAAACAGGCTGACTCGTTCCAGCCTATGAGACTCCTGAGTAAAAATTGACACCCTGCACCAAACTGGGGTCACCAGTCGCTCAGCTAAGCATCGCTGTTGTGTCTCCGAGGGATTAGCCCCTCAAACAGAAGCTCAGCTATGACAGCAGTGCGACAGACAGACCTGTGACAGAAGGCACCTGAGGGGCCCTCCTGAGTCGGTGGGGTCAGGGCCCCAAAGGGCCCCCAGTACACCCCCCCTCCCCCGGGGGAAGTTCCTCAGATCAAACAATCACACCCCAGCCCCTTTCCTGTTTCTGTGTACAACGGGGTGCAGTTACATCTGAGGGCGTCCCGCAAGCGATCCGAATACCGCCACGGGATCCAAAGCCAAATTCGCCATCATATTTACACATGTTTCTGCATCTAAAAGGCAGATAGAAAATGAAAGGAAATGAGCAGCGTGATCCAGAGTCAGATTTGAAGCCAAAAATGGGGGCTTCCACTACCGATACTCCCAACAAATCATCATTATTTACTTTTTGGCCTGATGATGAAATCTAAATGTATATCGAGGGACTGGTAATAAATATACTGCATGATTTATAGGCCGTGTGTGTTACCACCAAATAAAATATAAACATATTACCTTGTTGGAAAGCATTTATATAAAGCATTTTTGATTATTTTTTTTTCCTGCTTGTTTGCTGAGTTTGGCTGTGCTCAGAGCTCTCTGACACGAATCACAGCAATCCCACTTTGTGATATTCTAAAGAGCTCTCCATAGTTCGACAGGGAGTCCTGTGTTTCGCACACCACTCTTACTCCCCCTGGTGGCCAGGAGGGGCTAGGATGCCCACCATCAGACAACGCCGGTCCAGGTGGGGAGTTCTGGGCCTCTGGTTCTGAAGGTAAATGAGACCTGCAGGAGACAGCATGGCGGCCACGGCTCTTGTTTCTGAGCGATAGCTGACATGCAGAGCTGTCGTTCGCAAAGCAGGAGACCGAGACACATCTGTTCTTTGCCCTCCTCCACCTCTTTCTGCTTCTTCCCTCTGTTTATCGGGTTTCGGAGAGTGTGGGTCACAACAGCAGGGCCATAGAGTCTAATCCGAACCATTAGAGAGCAACCCGGACAGAAACTATTAACATTCTGTGTAATCAAGCTGGCCAGCTTTCAGAAACCTGAAGCCAGTCCCCCAAACCACCCCCCCACAAACAAACACATGCATGACACTATACGTAACACTTCCCTCTAATCTCTAAACTGTCCTTAACCAGGAAAAGATGAGAATGATGGATGACAACGACAACACCTTAATGTCATCGAGCTGCAAAGGGGCCTTCAAATTCTTAAAGCTCCAGTTGTTTTTAAAATTGTAAGCTGGAGATTGTTCGGAGGCTTTGCTGTAAATACACTCTGTACCACACAGTAAAAGGAGTACATTTTACAAGAAAGTTAACCGTCATACGACTGCCTTCAGGATTTTGCATGCAGAAAAATGAGCTCGTACTAAGAAAAATGAAAAATTAGCGATTTATTATGCTGTGATTAGAACTAACGATAAATCCACCATTCAGCCGCAACAGTCACCCCCACCACTTTCACCCTGAAATGAAGGAGCCGCTTATTAAAAACAAACGATCATTCAGATGTAACCCACCCCCCCGGACCCGCAATCAGAGCCTGCCCAACGCCGGGGGGCGGGGGTCTCTGTGACAGCCCAGATTTGCACAATACAAAGCAGGTGTGAAGAGCTGATTAATCCCTGGCCCTTTCCCAGGCCGGTCTGCGGGAGTGCGGCGTCAGCTCCGTGCGATTTTCCAGCCCTGCCTTTGACGTATGGAAAGCGAACCAAAGGAGCGCAGACCCCGGGGACCTGTGATTTCCTTTTCCGGCGGGGCAGGGCTCCATCGCCTCTGGCCAGGTAGGCTCCTGTCCGCATGCCGTCCTTTAATCACACTACTGCCGGCTATGATGATGAAGTACAGAGGGGCTCTGGGAAGCCACCACCCCCATCCCCTCATCCACTCGAGGAAGTGGGGGGAGAGCCCCAGACTTTTGAAGACAGAAGGCCTTTAGTCTAAAGGCAAACAGGGTGTGTCCAGAATGGTTTGGTTTCTCGTAAGACCTAGAAACACCTGACGGCGGCTATCCATATAATTTATATTTACATTTAAAATCCTGCTCACAAATACGGGAAAACATTCACACAAAGTTCTGTACGTGACAAGAAGAGGCCGCTTTGCACTGCTGCTGGACTGCCGCTGTAGAGACTGACTCAGGCTCTCGCTAACCAAGGTTTTTTAGATTGAAATCCAGCCTCATCTCACCTCTGTTTGTCTGTTTGTTCAGCTCACCTTGATGTCCTCGTTCGTCTCGGCGGAGGCCAGCAGCTTGCCATTAATGCTATAGGTGCTCAGCTGGCCCCGGTGGTAGTAGACCGTGCAGAGGCCCTCAGTGGAAAGCTGGACCAGCTGGGGGTGCTGGCAGCCCGCTGGACCCTCGAGGGTCCTCAGGAGGTCCCCGGTCATGGAGTGGATCAGACAGGGACCCTCTGTGGAGCAAGTCAAGGCATACGAGTCAAAGCCCAATACAGCCAAGCAGGAAGCAGGCGGTCCTGCAGTCAAGAGCTGCAGTGAATTGGGCACTCTACGACACTCACCTGTGGAGCCGCTGAGGACCAGGCCGAGCTCAGCGCTCACGCTGGCACAGGTGATTTCGCAGTCATGTCCCGTCATCATTGCTCTAGGCATCACAAACTCTGTCGGGGGCACAGTTACAGCGTCAGGAGCCTGAGGTCTGGAAGGCAGTTTTGTTTACCTGAAGCCTCCTAACCAGGCTCCATGTGTTGTGTTGCTTTTGAATTGTCAATTAAATAAACACTTGCTTTTTCTCATCTAGCCCCCGCCAACATGCCCTGGAGTGGGACTGCACTGTGATTGTGACCCCTAGAGGTGGAGAGTGGAGGTAAGTTTATTTGTAAAGTAAATTTCATATACTGTGCACTAAGGTAATTTGACATGTATTACATAGACATATGCAAAAGCATAAAAAAAAAAATCAGAGTTTAAGAACTGCATTTTGAGGTGAATGTGGTCAGTGGCTGTGGGAGTGTTTCTATGGAGCGGTCAGTGCTGGGGGGGGGTGAGGTGTTTGGGGAACTGACAGCTGTCCATCACAAACTGATACCACTAGAGCAATCTACAGCACAGCCTAACTATCAAGCAGAACAGAAACCCCCTCTGTCGGCCTGCATACGACACCTCTGACTCTCCCCCCGCAGCTGAGAAGAACCCCACCTCAGCCGGCCTGCGTACAGCACCACCAACTTCCCTCCATCCACCCCCACCAAACCGAAAGTGCCAGACCAAAAACAAAACCAGATGCCCCAACACCAAGTCGTGTGTTTACAATAATGCCCCTCGGAGCTGAAAGCTAGATTCAAGATGTCATAAGAGACACAATCCATCATGAAGGGTTCTTTCCTCTATATACCATTTGGTGTTTTGCTCCATAAATTAAGTCTCTAATGTAAAACATTGGCTGACTTTGACTACCCAAGAAAACTAAGTCTGGCGTTAGCATAACTCTCCTAACCGATCTTGACATACTTGACCATAGCTCTGTCCTGAACTCACTCTCGTATAAATGACCGCTTCATAAACTGCTTTTCACTTCCATCTTTTTTCTTCTCATAACTTTAAACATGAAAAGCAAACAAAACATTCAGCATTGGGGCGAAATAGGAAAAATCCATCACTTTGATTCTGCAGGCTAGTGGACAGATGGTTCCCAGCCTCGCATTTTTGTTTTTTTGAAAGAGCAGTGGCGGGAGGAGAATTCGAGGTTCTTTGTTCTGGCCTCTAATGGCTTCTGAAGGTCAGGATGCTGATAACCCTCCTGTTTAACAGCAGGTTCCCCTTCAACTCATGCACCTACAGTTTGACTATGTTCTCATCCCGGGAGAAAGTTCATTAACAATTCATTAGAAGTTGAAGCATTCACAGGACTCCGAGGCATCGTCAGGTCTCACGCAGACATATGAACGGAGGACACCAAAGGACAAATGGAAAGAGCAGTACATGGCATGCTGGGTAAGAAACAGCTGACAGTCCTCATCCCAGTGAAGAGATGGTTCTTGGACTATTGACAAAGTTTCAGAGTTCCACATCTGCAGTAAAGTTATGCCTCAATAATGTAGGGTGATGAGGTCAAATCTCTTCAAAGACGTGACTGAAAAGCCGAGAAAGAGTTTGGTACATCTCAACCCTGATTTATGTTTAACAACTCTTAGGATTAAAGAATGAAGACTAATTTCTTCATAAACACACCAGTAAACCTGATATATTAGTGCCTCATTTAACCTTTAGCCATTTGTTAACATATGGTTTCCATTAAAGCTACATCTGATCACAGTTAAGTCCATATAAACCCCAGCAACATCCTAAAGAACATGAATGAGAGCATCGTTCATTGTGAGGGAGAGGACGGTGTGTGACTATCCCTTAAGATGAAAAGGGGTGTGTCATTCACTATAAGAAGGACAGTGTGTGACTATCTCTCAGGATGAAAAGGGGCGTGTCATTCACCATGGATAGAAAGTAATGGGTGGTTTACGTGGACTGATGGGCATGTTTTTTTTTTTAAAAAAAATACATTATTTTTTGGTTTAGATGAAATGTCTTACACTTTCTTTAGAATATTGTCCTGGCTATGTTAATAGACATTCTGTAAAGTATATTCATTCTATATTTGAGTAATATTGAGTTGAGTAATATCCTGAATTTCCCTTTAGGGATTCATTATCTATTTCAATAATGGCATGTATTATAATTTTTTTTCTATAAGCTATTACCCCTAATTACACATTCATCACTGTCCTGACATGAGCTTACTAACGCAACTTTCTCCAATTCAGGAATCTTCAGGAATGCAGTCCTCTATTCTGACCACTAGACGGCAGTGCAGCCTCCTCAATCCCTTGGCATGGTCACTTGCAGTGGGGCATGAGTAGGGCAGGAGAACGCTACGTACACAGGCCTAGGCACAGCCCAAGCAGTCTCAGCAGATGGGGGGAGTGAAGCTAATCAAAGTCAGCAGGCAATGAAAACAAACTAATACTGGCTTCATCAGGATTCCTCTTGTTTGGGAAGTCATCTGTTGGGGGCCTAATAAGTGCGTGGGATATCGGTGGTGCATGGGCCAGCTGTACAAAGGGGCTGCTTGGACAGAGAAGAAAGGCAAGTGGCCTGTGCTTGCGAGGGCCTGTGGCTAACAAACCATCCTGCGGTTTATGGCAATGCTTCTCTGCATTGTTCTGCCCTTAGGCCAGGCTGACGTGATCTGAGTCATACCACAGGCCACCCCCCCCCCCCTTCCTTTTCCAATCAGCAAGCTGGTCTGGGATCAGAGCACATGAGCAAATGGGCTGAGGCTCCTGGACTTGGTGATCTTACGCTTCATCATCTCAGACCCCCGCCCCGCTGGCTTGCGTGTGCTGTCGGAAGGGCGATGGAACAAATTTGATATTTCTCATGTTCAGCCAATTGCAGTTAGAACCGTTAAGACACTTCAGTGAAAAAGTTAAGAAAAAGGACAGTGAACAATGAGAAGATACACAAGAGATATTTATACAGTGCATATGAATTTATCGGGGCAAAATAGCAGCCTCACACCTTGGGGGAATCTGGGGGTGGAGTTTTCATGTTCTCTGTGTGTTTACATGGCTACATTGACCAAAAACACACAGTTTGACTACTCTAGACTGATCTAGACTAATCTCTAAGCTTTAGATCTAGACTAATCTCTAAGATTTCTCTTGGAGTGTGATTGTGCCCTGCGATGGACTGGCATCCCTTCCAGGGTGTCTCCTATCTCGTACCCTGTGCCTACTGGTATTGGCTCCACATTCACTGCAATAATGTACTGACAATGTACCACTTTATTTAACCCGCTTATGGATAGTAAATAAACTTACTTGGCAGTGGAAGGCTGTATCTAATGTATATCTGAGACTGGCCCAATTGTAAAAGAAAATGAATGTTATTTACAAAACACTGAAGTTTAAATGAATAAATTTTGTGATCTACACTTCTGCTTCTGTACAAGACTAAAATAAAATATAAAAGTCAGGTATCAATCAATGTCTATATATCTTATGTATTCCATACAAAGGAATAAACAAACAAACAAATTATTAATTCACAAACGTTTAAAATCATAGACTAACGCAATATAACTAAAATGAGTTCAATTCTTTTCCCGGGGAGATTGTATTTAACTCTCAGTTGCTAGTCTTTACCCCTCACATGTTTTAAATGTTGTAATAGAAAAATGTTCAAATTTAAATATTCAGAGAATGTCTTCCTGGATGAGATCACGTTTTCCATGCTGACGTCAGCCTACATCATAGGCACATTCAGAGTCAAGCAGACCAGCATGGATGGTGTACATGTCCAAGGGCTATGCATGTATTCGCAGCCTGACCAGAGGGGGTCTGTTCTGCCCGTGGTGGTATCCTACTGTCAAACTGCAAAGCGTTCTCAGGTACTTGGAATATCCACAGCACATGTGTAGTTTGCCCGGTGGACACGAGGTCCAATTCACCGGTTTGGAAAGCCCTCCCCCCCAGCAAGTGAACATAACCTTCTTGGACAAGGAATGAGTTTGGTGAACAGGGTGTACCCCAGCTCTGTGCCCTGTGATGGACTGGCATCTTGTCCAGGGTGTACCACAGCCTTGTGCCCTGTGATAGACTGGCAGCCCATCCAGGGTGTACCCCAGCCTTGTGCCCAGTGCAGCCTAGGATAGGCTCCAGGTCCCCATGTGACCCTATCCAGGATAAGTGATCAGAGTATGGACGAATAGATGGATGGACAAGCATATGAACGAACTGATAGACTGATGGTACGAAGGACTAATGTTTCTGCTGTGAAAGCATCGACACAGATTGGTGTCCCCCCGTGTGACAGTGGGGTGTGTACTCACGGCTGCCGTTCTCCCCGATACTGCCTGTTCTCCCATTCCAGTACCAGAGCAGCAGGGTGGCGTCCCGAGACCCAGAGAGTATGTAACAGTCCCCCCCCATGTAGGACTCAGAGCAGGTCAGGCATGTCACCACGTCACGGTGACCAAACACGATCTGGGACAGCTTCCCTGTAGGAAGACAGAAAAATGAGAAATGTTCACCTTAAACCCACCGCACACTTTCTGAAACATCATCTAGATTTTCCTCCCTTTCATTCTGAAATATAGACTATCCGCGCAATGCTGTCAGTTAAAAACACAATACACCACATAAGCTGAATAGATTGTGACAAAATTACATACAACAAATACTGGATCCAAGTTATCCCTCATAAAAAAAAAGACTTTTGACCACCTCATGTCTACAAGCCAGCTCAAAATACAGGGCAAGACATGAAAGACATTCCCTTCAACAGCAATATAAAACATAATGAGCTTCTTAAAATAAAACTGCCAAATTTCCGAACAATATACTCAACAGCCAGCAGTTCAAACTCACTAAATAATGAAATGATTTCAACTGTTTTTACAATGGCGTTCAGCCAAAACGGAGAACATATGAACGGGGCAGCCAGATATAAACGGCGGGACCAAAGCGTAACGATACACACGGAAAATATCAAATATCGGTTTTAACACGTGAATATGGCTGTATTTACAGCACAACTGATAGGTGAATTTTTGAGGCATTCCTACACTGTAGATTTCATTGTCGTGTTAGATGGAAGATCTGGCAAAGTTGTAGAGCAAGAGCTTCTGGAGTTTCTGAGGGACCAAACCCACCCAGCGGCCTGGCATGTACACGGACGTGTGGAGGAGTAACTGCTGCATGACTGCCCTTAACTCTAAAACGCAGGTCAATCTGTGACATCGACACGTGACGCCAGTCCTTACTGCCACGGATCAAAACGACCCCACTTGTTTCTGGGTAGCAGATTTGTGCCACACTGACGGAGAATGTGACACGTTCATTATACATTCCCGTCATACCACTACTATAAACAACCAGGCAAAGGGTTAGTGTGTGAATAAACACGCCATTAAGAAACTAAATCACAAAACAAACATAGAACACATTACGAGTGAATTTGCTGGTAAAGTAAATCTTACAGCAAAACTCACTCCATGCTTAGTACAAAGCTTCAGCGGTGAACAAACACACTTTAACCCTTACGGTAAACTGAGACTACCGACCCCATACACACATTACTCAGACAGTATGTGGTTTAGTAGGTTAGGTATCTATGCTCCCGGTGGGAAGGTTGTAGGTTTGAATCCCATCATCTTTGGCCCATGAGCAAGACCCTTAACCCCACCTGCTCCAGGGGTGCTGGACCCTGCCTACTCTGCTCTCTGACCTCAGGTTTTCCTCACTTTTACGTCGCTTGACACAAATGTAAGTGCAAATAAAAGTAATTCAGCGAGGCTGGGCTACTGTCATTCTAAGAGCAGCGATCCTGGAAACTTTAACGGTATGACACCTGTTGACATTACTGTGTGTGTATAACAGATAACCATCTGGCGTCAGTGGTCCACAGCCAGCGGCCGGGTGTGCCTGAGAGTGCCAGGCTGTGGTCTGGCCCCACCTCTTCACCCACCTACCTGAGTCTACACAATACACGCGGAAGCTGCTGTCCCAGAAGCCGCAGGCCAGGATGAAGTGGCTGTCCGCTGTGACGACAAAGCTCTGGGAGTGAATACAGACCCTGTGACCCAATGGGTCACAGATCTGCCTGTGCGGGTTCCCCAAACCGCCGGCTGGGGGGGACACAGAGGGCAGGTAGGTCAAAGACAACACCCCCAAAGCCCTGTCCGATTTATGACACGCACACATGCTTCTCTTCAGGCTCTGTTCTATCTCAAAGCTGTAATTTATCAGCACAATGGTGCTGCAGGTTCCAACACGTATCAAAGAAGAGAAGAGAAGCTCTCATTAATGCAAGGAGTTACCGTATGTTCAGTCTAAACTTTTTTCTCTTCCTTACCAACCCTCTTTTAACTTTTAAGAGGCGGGGCTTGTTACAGCACCTTCTTTAACCGTTATTTTCTCATTTTTACCTAATAACCAGTTATGCTGGAAGCGCTGAGCATCAACAGCACTGTGCTCCTCAAGTACTGACAGAATGCAGAGAAGCTGAGAAAGGCAGTGAAGCCCATAATGAAGCCCGAACAGTAAAAGCAGGGAGATGTCACATAACACACATGCTAATGATCCATTATGTACCCCACTCACTAACACGAGAGAGCAGGTGGAAGAGCTTGTGAATCTGTGGGTGAGGTGGGAGGAGCTGTGAATCTGTGGGTGAGGTGGGAGGAGCTGTGAATCTGTGGGTGAGGTGGGAGGAGCTGGGAGCCTGTGAACATTTCACCTGGTGCACCTGTAAGAACAACCCCCCCACATGGGTCTCATCCTCCACCAGCAAGGGGCTTCATGGAATGCTAATCCTAACCCTAACATTTTTCAGAGATCACCAGCTTAAGGGGGAAGGTGGGGGCAGGGCTAACAAGGCAAACTGTGACCCCTGCCACCACATATTCAAGGACAGATTTGGTGGCTGAGATGAGAGACACACCTAGAAGGGGGTCCATTTCCAAGGGTGCGTGGGAACTCTGATCCGAGACAGACCAACCTGAAGCACAGAGAAAAGATGATATAGAAAATATGGATATGGGGGAAAAAAATCTCTGCAGAATGTTCTAGAAAGACTAAACGTGTCCAGAGCCTAAGTGGAACCAAGCTCACAGCCTCACCCGTCACACCATGCCACTTGTTCACGGCAAAAATGCGGCTGCTGGTGACTGTGATGATGGCAGCTCCAGGGGAGCCCGACTGCGTGTGGGCGGCCACGTGGGTCACTGGTGAGTTGGTGGGAAACTTGAGCACCATGATGACGTCACGCTGCTCCTGCTGTGTGAACGCTGGTGGGGCCTGTGGAGCGGATTGGCGGGCATGAGCGATGGATGACGGAAAAGAGAGGTGAATGAAGTATAGATAGCAGATGATAGAGGAAGCAGGACAGGAGACGGAAGCATATGCTCCTCCAGTAAAGCCTGCCGAGGATGGATTTTTGGATGCTGCAGTTATTTAAAGCCCCAAACTCGCTCTACATTTGACTTTTTGTGTGCTGTCACATGACCACTCCATGCTTGGGAGGGAGGCAGCTTGGCCTGTTTGGTCCAGCTGGAGGGAGAGGAAGCCATTAACATTCCGGGGTTGAGAGAAAATGCTCTGGGAGTACGGAGATGCCAACGAAGCCACTTTTGGTAGAGGGGGGTGGCCACAACCAGCTGAGGACAGTGACACATCATCAAGTCAACACTACAGTTAGGTGTCCACGAGGGCTCACAGGCTGGTAGAACGTGAGGGAGGGGCAAGGGAGGGACCCTCATCTACTTCTTGATTGCAGAGCCCCAAATAAGCCCCCGGAACTCAGCCCGAGACATCACACCTAGCATGGTTGCAGACATCGTCAAGCAGCCCTCTCACGATAAGCAAGAGGGACCCAACATCCTGTACAGGGCCTTCAAGAAATGAGACGATGAAAGGGCAGAGCAAGAGGAGAAGCAGCTAAAAGACAGCAGAGATTCAGAAATGGCAGCTGGATGGTGTTTTCCGAAATGGAGCGTCCTGGTAGAGTACAGCCTCCCAGAGCCCACGGCTGAAGTGCGGGCCACGACATGGCTTACCACAGGCACGGCAGTGCCCCGTGGGGGGTGGGGCTCCATCAGCAGCTGACTGGGCGTCTGTCCGAAGCTCCAGATCTGGGCCTCCACCGCCTGAAGGAGATGGAGGTCGGGGGGCGAATTAGGGAGATGCCACGCAAGTCTGGCAGAGTGGTGGGCGGCCAGTGAGAGCCCGGGTACGAGAGCGTGAACTCGGTGAGGAGAATTCCAATTGACGGTTCCACAAAAGACATCATTAGACGCCAGTCACGTGATGTGTGGACCCTGTGAGCTGCAGAACAAACTCACACCTTAAGGCCTCTGCAGTGTCAATGATGACCTGCAGCAGAGTGGTCCAGTAACACCAGGTGCTGACAGACCCCATAAAAGGCGACATCATCACTAAGACCCTGTAAAAAACAAGCTAATTTCTGAGAGACCCCACTGACGTTAGCATCATCACTCACAGCCTGTGCTCACAGATCTCACCGATATGAAGGTCATCTCCGACAGGTCTCGTAAAAACCCAGCTAATCTCTAACAGCTCACATCCCTCACCCAGACAGGCTAGCCTGTACACAGGAAGTCAGCGTAAGGCCACCCGTTTAACATGGACTCATTTTATTATGCCGTTATGAGCAGGACGGCTGAGATTAATCAAAATTCATGTGGACTTACACGTGGTCCACTACTGAGTATGTGATCTCATCCCTACTTGCTCTGCATTTCCCAAACCCCATCCCCTACAGGGCGTGTCAGGTGGTGAAACGCTCCCTGCAGAGGTGTAACACAACCTCTTCTCAACCCATCAGCATCAAGGTCAGACATGAAGAATTATAAAAGAAAATTTTTTTTGCCGCTGAAATTTTTTTCTTTTCCGTTGTGATACAGAAATTAAAATGTACATGTGAAGAGCCGCACGTGGCTCGCGAGCCTCGTGTTGGCCGCTCTTCGTCTACTTAGTTTCTGAATGGTTTAGTTAATGCTCCATGGAGGCAGATCCTGAGAAGCACTCAACCAATCCTGATTAAATTCTGAGATGAAACTTATTATCAGATTTGGTGGACCAGGGCCACAGTGGCCCTCCACTGGAGTTTCCATCACCAGCCAGAAACTATGTGTGTGGAGAAAGGCCCCCTAGCGGGGAGGAGTGGTTACTGCAGAGCCAACACAACTTCCCACATTGCATTTATCCACAAAAAATGTTCACTAAAGAATCAATTTACTGCATGTTTCCACAGAGGCATAGTCACCTCATTACTGCCCATATGCACAATGGGCACAGAATTTCATTGACTTATACATTGTTAAACACATTTTACTAGCCTCATATACACTGTTATATACTATTTAGTGTTTTATTAACTATTATTACGCTCAGGCCACTTAAATCTGTAAATATTAAAGCCATAAAGGATTTCCTTGATTTGTCAGCATGAAACTGAGCATTAGTCTCAGAACAGGTCCTTTAAGAGAGAACTCAACCACAACAGAAGATCAAGTGACAGTCATATCCAAACTGGACGCCACCTGGGTGTGGCGCTGTTTGACCAAAGTACCTACAGACGCCCCCCGACATGTGCTCCTGCTTGACTATGCGGAACAAGGAGCCTCTCAGTGCGATAATCTTCGTTAAGAGTGACAAGTCACATGCAATAACTGCGAGGCGCGCAGCACTGTCCAGCGCGATTAACGACACCCTTAACTCATTCATGTCTGAATCAGTGAAGCAGCTCTTAGGAAATATGAGATGCCATGGATCCAGTTTGGTCTAGGGTATTAAAATGACATTTTAATGTTTCGTGTTTGCCAATGGCTTCCAAGGTGCAGAGATGCATCTGCATGCCAGATGACGTGGTACATCCACATGTCGTTACCTGGACAGCCCATTAATCACAGTGTCTGCAAATTTTTAACAGAGGGAAGAGTCACCCTCACGGTTTCAGGACGGACCCTGTGTGAAGCTGGACCAGCCGGGCTCCATCACCTACCCCTCAAACTGCAATGAGGAGGGGTATCAGCTCTCCGATGGTGAGCGCCTACCTCTCTCAGCCGTGGCTCCGTGATAGAGCTCAGGTTGACGGTGCCTTCATAGGTCAGATAGTAGAAGACGTTGAGTGCCTCAGCGGCCTCGTGGCCCTGCTGCTTGTAGCCGAAGATGAGGTCTATCCACTGATGGAGGTGGCTAGAGACCACCTCACTCTCCAGGGCCTGTGAAGTTACAGACAGAGAAGAGGAGGGAGGGAGAAGCAGTGCACCTGAACTTGGGAATAAAATGGTCTCCTGGCCAAATTAACATGCTAGTGACACCGAGGTAAGATGACAGCAACACAATCGAGACAGCGCTATACAGAATGTTTACCTTTATCTTCAGTTATACTTCCATGTTTGAGACTCCCTTCTTTAACCAGTAACTGACTTCACTACTAAATACTCACATTTAGGAGATATGGAGTGGGGCCCCAAGTTTAACACTAAACGTTCACGTTCAGGAGATATAAACTGAGCCCCTGTGTTTAACGCTAAAATGCTAAATGCTCAGGATTAGGATGCACAGACTGAGGCCCATGTTTAATGATAAACGCTAACATTTAGGAGATATGGACTGAGGTCTTGTGCTTAATGCTAAATGTTCACGTTTAGGAGAAGCAGATGGAGATGGCATGCTTAAAGTCCCTCAGGAACAGAAATCATTTTAATGGTGTTGCATGTTTTTTTAATGTTGTGACATTAAGGCAGAAATGTGTCCCTCCCTTGTCAGCTGACAGAGGTGAAAATCATTTATATTCACCAGTGAGTGGAACAATTGTGTTCATTTGTGCAAGGCTGCTTGCATGAACAGTCTAAATGAGTTCAATTTAAAGTCAAAGACTTAAGTGTCATTGTTGCCTCTTGTCATATCGGTGTATGACAAACATTACTACGCACTTAAATGGCAATTTATATCATTTTAATGTTTACTGCTGCGGTGGTCCATCACTCATTTAAATGTGCTTTTCTGACAGCTAATTTCAACCGTTCGGCATAGTCACTTAATTAGAACTCTCCATCAAGAAAACAGCAAGATCCCGCATATATGCCCTACAGTCGGGATGACATCTCTGCTCTGACAGGATGCCGGTGGTAAATTGCAAAAGCTCCCTAACGAGTTTATGAGATGAAACATGATATCAGTGAGTACACAGGCCTCAGAGTGAAAGACCTGGGGAGGGGGGGGTCTTTTTAAAGGCCTGATGTCTGATTAATGAGAGAGTCCTCCAGACAGCTGTCTTCTGTATGCTGCACATTATTAAATAAAAATTGAATATATATTATATAAACATTACAGCTGAGAAGCATTTGCGTCTTGAGAAATATAAGACAGCCAGTATGTTATGCATGGAAATACAAAATGTCAAAAGACAGATTGTAATTTGGCCTCACCCTTGATGAGCACAGCCACCCTTCAAAACGATGAAAGTACCACAGCGGACCAAACCACTTTCATCAGGGGGTGCCAAGCTGCTGTCCCCGAAGGGAGGGGCCAAAATGGCAAATCCCCAATGAGATTAGTTCATTATACGGCAACGCTGACCTTTGCTGGGCCACGCTCTCCGGTTTCAAAACCAACGCAGCAGTCTGATGAGCATTTAATGTGTACCCCGATCCTGGTGTCAATCAGCCCCCCCCGAGAGCACTGTGGTGTTAATCACGATTGATAGTGGGACAACCCTCTTTACAGGCGACACGGGGGGAACGTTACTGCTCTAAGCTCCATGGATCTGCTCCCTGTGGGAGGGGGGCTGTGATCTGCATTTCTAAAACCGCCACGTGCTTCTGTCTCTGGGGGAGGGCACGTGCCGCAATTTCACAGCAGCCAACCCGTTTGAAGACAAGAGGGAGACCTGGGAAATGGAGCTGTCACTCACAGACCCATGCCCTGCTGCCATGCAAATCAATTTCACCACAAAACGGATGCTATGAACAAATGACCGTGCCAACCCCCAAAGAAACATGATGGGTTTAAAATGACCTACTTTGTCCATGGGGAATAAGTCCAGATAATCAAAGCTGTTCTTGAGAAATTAATGTTAGAACTGTTGAGTTACTTAGGTACCTATATGCAATCACTGTGGGTCGTATTTCACTGGGAGAAGGTCACGTGATCCCAGAAGGGACTGGCACAGCCTTGAGGCAACACTATGAGAAGGTAATCTATGTCTTCACAGCTTCTTGAAATGTTTACCCCGAGCCTTTAAACACTTCCTTCATTTCTCCATGTGCTGTATTTAGTTTCCTGTGTAGATGGCATACAATTTTTCTAAGGAAACATGCCCCTTGACCAAATCAGTGCACTCTGTGCAATACCTGAAAGGCTACTGTCTGAAGCCCTTTGTTTTAATCGAAGTGCGGCCAGTTGAGTATGCTGAGACTTTTAGGCGTAAATCTCTCAGCCCAGAAAAAAGTCGGAACCAGGCTTCTCCTTTTACCTCAAGTCTCAAAATGAGCTTGTGCCATGAGCTAATTTTGAGGGCACGGCTGTCTCATATTTCTGCACTTTTAAGAACTGAATCAAGGAAGAGAGAGGGCTCCCTCTACCCCTAACAATCCCCCACACTGGAAGAGAGAGACCGGAGCAATGCACTCTAACCTAAATGTCCAATATTAAGAAGACGTACAAAGTGTGGGTCCTTATTAGTTGCTGTGACAGCTGCTGGGTGTCCCTCCTGGACCCCCTCCGAGTCCGACCTGTGATCACAAAAGGCTGGCAGCCCCGCTTGGAGTGTTTCTGGGAGCCACAATTACCACAAGCCCCCCCTACCGCCCCCACTTCAAACTCTTGCATATGGAAACTTTTAAAAGCTACTCTTTTTTCAGTGATGGCTATTAAAAAGAAAAAAGTGTTTTTTTTTGTTTTAAAAATATGCGAAACCCCTTTAAATCACTGAGGTAAAAACTTCAGCAGCAGGAGTGTCAGATAAAGTCTGCACCTCCTCAGAAATACTGTGACATTAGCTAGGGAGCTTTAATCAAGAGGGTACGGCCATTTTGGGTTTACAAGGCAGACTTCTCTGGGACATTTATGGGGTAATACTGACCAACTCTGATGTCATTTCAGACCCGTAGCAAACTCACAAGGATGCCAGTTCACTTTTTCAGGCAAGTTGCCAAACGTCTCACCTTTCAAATGGATCACACAGTCAGCTTCTCGTTTGTGGCAGCATACAGGAACAACAGAGAGGGTGACCGCACGACTCAACCCAACACGCAGATGACTCGACAGCGCTGCTCAGATCCCGGGGAATGAAAAATGTAGCATATATGTGGTTTTGGAATGTTGTACATAGGACACACCAAAGGGAAACAAATTCACCAAAAAAATCTTTAACACCTTTCTGGGAAATGTTTATAAAAACACAATGATCTTCATGGTACTCAGACTCAACCTTTATGATTGAGCCCTTAACTACTTTCCAATATTCAGCCAAGGCCATTAACTTTTCAGATGAAAGTCAAACACGACTCTGGGCTCACAGAGGTAACGGCGTAGCAGAACTGGGCAGCAGGTGTGGGCCAAATGCTAGGAGGCCTCTGAGTAGGAGCGCCTCACATCAGATTGAGGGGCTCTGGAGGACAGACAATTGGAGATGATGGCACCATGTGACAGGAGGTGGCTGAGTTACAACAGGCGAGTTATTAGAACAGATGACTGCAGTAATTAGCTTAGATTCTAAACCGTTTACGAGGACATAGAGGCTGGGAGGCTGTTCCACTGCTACTGCTTATTGGAGCCAGATTCACAGTGAGTGAGAGAGTGAGTGTATGTGTGTGGACGTGGGGACACAATGGCCAGATATGGGAGGAGATCCCCCAGGACACCATCCGTCGTCTCATTAGGAGCATGCCCCGACGTTGTCAGGCATACATACACGCATGTGGGGGCCATACAAACTACTGAGTGTGATTTTGAGTTGCTGCAATGAAATTTCAGCAAAATGGACTAGCCTGCAGCATAATTTTTTCACTTTGATTTTTGGG
>JAACJT020000013.1:4093943-4120863 GCA_009936485.2 Gymnarchus niloticus
ACACCCCACACACACACACACACACACACACACACACACACACACACACACACACACACACACACACACACACACACCTCTGACCAAGCATAAAGCCAGAGCAGTCAAAACCCAAGAGACAGGTACACTGAGAACCAGGCTGTCACACTAGAACCGGGCCGCTATAAGGATATTTCATGCAAGCATGAACATTTTATTGGCCAGTCTGACATGTAAGAGCAGGATTCAGAGACCAACGTGTGAAGGACAGGACTTAGAGGCTGCAGGAAGCAGCGATTGCGTAGAGGCTGTACACATCTTCAGCCTGCAAGCCGCCTTCCTGCATGTTGTAATCTCAGCCGGCCTTGACCTCCATATATGAAGGCGGCGAGCTGAAGCTCCTCCCCCTCTGGAGGGAACTTCCCTGTCATCAAACACGTTTTGGGTTTGAGTGATTCAGAGACAGATCGACAACACCAGCATGACAGAAATGACACAGCGTGCCACAGTTCACTTAACAATAAGCCACCCTTAAGCGATCTGTCAGGCAGTATGGTCTACCACTACAGCTTTCATGGGAGGTGTTAAAATTTCACCGTACTTACTGGATTGTTATCATTTAACTTCCTCTAAGGCCAAACTGTGCCCCTGAGAAGGTAACGTACAGACACTAAACTGCTCCATTAAACACTTCTCGATGAAGGACTTAAAGTTGTTTACCTATGAATGTCTCTACCAGATACAATCAATCTGGAGCTCTGGCTCTGGGTCTATGCCTGAGGAGAAGGATAATAAGATGATTCACACCATGCTGCGGTTTGGCATGAACCCAGAGGCAGCAATTAATAATGGATGCAACCTACGCTGAATCTGAGGCATCTCCCTTTAAGCTTGATAGGGGAACCCATCTTACGGACGTTGAGGCCCCAGTCATAACGTTCCAGGACTTCCTCGGCCTCACAGACAGTCTGGGCAGAAGAGTGGGGACCTGTCACTGTGAGGGTCCACACCGGTGGTTACCTTGGACAGGTCCCTGTAGTTGCTAGGCTGAGTCAGGTCCAGCTCTTCACACTCGTAATTGGTTATGACCCAGGGGAACACGGGGTACTGGTTTAGGTCATTGTATGTCCTGCCTGAAAAACAGCAACACAGAACAGGCTGAAGACATTCATCCTAGAAAGATGAGAAGCTGTAACCCTACCAACTGTTGCACTGCAATCTGAACAAAAACTGGGGAACTTCAGGGTGTTCTGACGTATCCAGGCTCTGCTGAGTCGTTCTAGTGTTCCACCATACTGGGAAGAAAAGCGGCAGGCCGACGTGCCTGAGATAGTGTTGAGGAACATGAGGTACTCAAAGTTGGAGATCTCCCTGTGCTGCCAGCGCTGCGTCATGTTAGAGGATCGGAAGAGCTGCCTGGGGCTGGCCAGCGACATGCGCCTGGGGAGAAGGCAGGAAAGTGAGACGACAGACCGAGAGCATCAGCGCCCCCATGTGGAGTGGAAGCCAAGTTCAGGTCTGAGCTCCACAGAGGGTGGGTCGCATTTGATCAATTTGCCAAACCTGCGGAGCCCCTACTGCCTGGTATGGTACTGATGATGCTAAAAAAGAAATCTCAAATATGGAAGAGCATAGCAACAAGCAGAAAATTAGTAAAAAAAAAAAAAAAAAAAGTGAACACCAGATGAAACCGTTTCTGTTCTACTTTAAATTTCAGCAGGATGGCATTCCAAACCGTAAACAGTACATATTTCTGGCCTGCCCGGCATAGGGTCCAGTTCCCCATGACTCTGACCAAGGTGAATGCCTGAAAGATGGATGGATGGATGGATGGAGGCGTATCATAAATAAAAATACAACCGTCCTGGATTTTAGAGAACGACACACGCCGAGCGTACAGAGGACTGTCCATGATCCAACTGAAACAACAGCAAGTTAAAGAATTAATCACATTCATGATACAAGTTTATGCCAAATATGGATGTGAAGTGCTGTGCACTAGCAACTCAGAACCTGAAGTGAAGAAAACCAGGACAGAGAAAAGGGAGAGAACGTAGAGAGAACACAGAGAGAACAGGTCAGCCTAACATTGGTCGGTACAGCTGCTAGCTTGCTTACTGTAGCTTTAACTGTCAGAGAAGCTTATTGTAGCAGCATGGACCAGTGCTACCTTTAGGATGCACTTGGGATTAGGGGTAGTGTGTTCTTATGTGTTTGTCTTAGACTGTGTATATGTGCGGGGGCTAGCAAGGATAACCCCCAGGTTGCGTTCTTATGTTGAGGTGGCGTTAATGTGTGGTTGCTTGCTAGCTGCTGTGATTAAAAGCACCTTGTTAAAGGTCAAGATGTCTTCAATTCCAGCTTCTCACGGGAGCCATCGCCACAACATTTTAAAACCAGGAGATGTTACTGATTGTGATTTTTAAAAGAAACCTCTAGAAAAAACACCTTCATGGTCACATAAATGAAGACATGATTAAAATGCAGGTTTGAGGTCCTCCAGGAAGGTTCATTGTTCAGGAGGTCAGTCAGTCTTTCTGGTCAGGCAATTAGCATCAAGATATGGGACTCTTGCCCCCCCCTTCAGCTGCATGTGCAAACCAAATAACTGGGCAACAAAAAGAAAGAGCATAAAATGTGGGTGGAGGAGGATGACGTAGTTATATACGGTGGGGCCTGAACAGGACAGTGTGGTGAATGTGCAGAAACTCAAGGCAGGCTGTCACGACACAGATTCCAATCCGGAATGCAATGCTTCACCTCTTTCTCAGGCCACTAGAATAGGGCCTTCTCATAAAGAAGGCTCGGCCTTCTCACTGTGCTCCATTATCCTCTTTCGTCACAAATACTTTTTACCAGAAATCTTACACTTGTACCTACTCTTGTCTAAAGGTACAACAGCCGAGCCCTTAGCAGTTCCCTAACCACTGAGCCACCTCCCGACATTACCTGGTCAGAGGATGCCCATAGGTGCTGCCCACACCCACACAGGGCAAATGGCAGACGACCTTCTTCACTGTGGCCAAGTCCGGGAAGTTGAACATGACGGCCGCTGTGCAAACAGAAGAACTTGGTTCGATTTATGTCTCACTGATGCAGCATGACCTCAGACAGCAAGACAAACTAGCTCCACTTAAAAATCAAACAACAAACATCACAGGTAATCTGTGAAGAAAGCTCTGGAAGGGCACGGCAGACACAAAGCATGCAGGGAGGAGCAAAGTATCAGATCAGTATGAGAAAGGTGAGTTGGTGGCAGAATGTCAGTTCAATACTTACTCTTGTTGGCCAGAAAGAGCTCCAGGGCAGTGTTCTGCAGCAGGTAACGTCTGGAGAAAATGGCTCGGATTTCGGTGAAGACCCATTTCCCGTGGAGGCCATCAGTATATGCCAAGATCTGGGGGGGCGACAGCAGAATCATGAGAAACAAACAAATCGACGGAGAAGCAGTCAGTGCGGCAGAATGAAATGTATTTTTCAAGGAGATTGTTCATATTTTTGCACATTTAACAGAGGAATCTGAGCCTGATAATAATGAGTGATGACGCAATGGTGTGCCCCCTGGAGGTGAAGTTAGGAACAGCAGTGAAATGTATTTAAACGCGCGTCACGGCAGTGAGGCTCTCAACCTTTCTAAGGAATCCCTGGGACTGACTGACAGCTTTAGCCAAAGTCCCCAGGGTTCAATTAAACTGGGATTATCCAAAAGCCACCCATCTAGGGGACAGGTGCAGAGAAAACAGAGACGGACAGCACCATCACCCAATCAGCAAAAGCAGGATGAACTCGGGGCACAGGTCAACACCCCAGAGTCTCTGTCTTTTTTACATGATCCTTCAAGTTGAGAGATGACAGTGTGAGTCACACACAGACCCCTCACACACGCGTCTTAATCATCGGCAGGAGTTATGCACGTATCCCTCAACTCACAACAGTGTTGTCCAATCAACACCATGATGACATGTACGGAATTATGTACTGCCAAAAGTTAGTAGAATGATGTGCAAAGAATAGTTAAGCATGTCTGTTGATTTTACAATTATTTGTTTATCTTGCACTATATCCATCCATCCATCCTCCAACTGCATATCCTGGCCCAGCTCAAGGGATCTTGCACTTTAACGAAGAAATGTGTGTATGCAAATCAGGTTTTAATTTGTGCTGATGCTGGTTATTGTTTGTTTTTTGGCAGTTTCATAATAATAAATTTGTTTGGTTCGATATGGATGACTGCCACTCAGCAGGTTTTCATTTTGCCCCACTTTTGATGAGTCAACTAAGGAAGGACTCACATGGAAATAACAGCAAAGGTGAATGACTTGTCTGAGTTTGATTCCAATGGTTACATCAGGCCACGAACCTCACACCTCTAGTATAACAGGTCCTATCTGCACCGCATGTCTAAGAGGGTTGCTGTCCCTCACAAACCAAAGCTGAGAAGACAGTTTGCAGTGCTGCTATCATCCCAAAAACCGATGACGCTTACATCACCATGCCCGATCCATAAAACAAACACAAACAAACAGATGATTTTCGCTGAGCATCCACCATATTGATCTGGCTACGCCAGCCAGACCAGACCTGCAGACGCTGATGCTTGCCGAGAGTTCATCAGAAAATTCATCTCCATTGAGGCCATATCTAGAAGCTAAAAGGCACCCAACAGGGTCCCGCCACTTCCCAAATTGCCAGTTTAGCTCACACCGCTGCCAGGAGTCCTCAAGAAGATGGGCTTTCAGAAACAGCTTACAGCACTGTAGCAAACAAATTACCCTACATGGCTCATCGACAGGCTGGTTTTAGAGCCACCCGACCTGAAGTCGTTTCGCAGAGCCAACCGCTAACCACAGTCGTTTGTCTGCGTTAGAAGCTCGGGGCATCAGCAATGAAGACGGACAGAGGGAGGCAAACCCTGCCCGATCTATCGGAGGAACATTAAAGCCAACAACGGGCTCATTCATCATCACATCATGGCCATATGACATCTAGCCAGGAATTGAGTGGCCACCTGCTAGCAGTTTCCAAACTCATGGGCCCAAGGTAACCTGAAACAAGCTAACCAGAGCAGAGAAAGACTAAACAGGTGCTGCTTATCAAAGGCTGACGAGCATCTGCCCCCTTATCAGCCGAAATGATGTCAAGGGAAGAAAAACAAATTCTGATGGCATGTAGAGGGTAGCCGCACTTCAGAGGGAGACGAGCTTACCATAGGAAACATGGCCAACGTCACTAACAGCACGGTGAGACCTAGCCATGCATGACAGAAAAGGTTATTCTGAGGCTTCATTTAATAAACCTCAAACCATGGAGGGGAAACGGGGTGACCGGAGTCCAATTTGTACTCCAGAATTAACTGCTTCCGCATGACTGACCGATTTAAAGGATACAAGCCAGGATTTCAGTGTTACGCTTTGCACGACTGAAGGAGGGTGGAATTAAGCAGGGGATGCCTTTTTCCATCAGCAGGTTGTCGAAAAAAGCATTCCCCTTAATTTTGCATTTCTGTTGCTCCCATCATCAAGTGCTTTTTATAGTTTGATTAGATAGTGTCATGACTTCCCTTTGTAAGTTTCACAGGTCTAGCTACAGTAGAGCCAGATTAATGAGCAATAAAGAGACTGAGGCAATCAGTCTGGGCTGACTGCAAACATAGGAAGTTGATGTAATTCAGGGCAAAGTGTCATGCTGCTCCATGTGCCTGAATCTGCTCTTTACGCGTTACCACACTGTCCCATCCCCGAGTCTTTATTCTGCACCTGTTCTGTTTCCGGGCTCAGCATTCATATCCTAAATCCAAGTGAGCTGAGGAATAGAGAAGGCAGGAAATAGTATTGCATTTAAAAGATCGTACTGTAAAACCACAAGCACCATTTTTGAAGCAACATAAGAACCAGCATGTTCAGCTAAGCTAACCTCCAACCATACCCATTCACACACAAATACGTCTTCTCCACCCACACACATTGATCTATTCTCCCTATGTCTTCTCCCCTGCCTCCCCTAACCTGTCAGCCTCCATCAGTAAACAAGTTCATCAGATGAATGAGGATCCGGACCAAGGTGGAGTCTAATGAGAGCCACTGGGAAAGCTGAGGCCAGAGCCAGACTGCGCTCATTGTGAAAAGGATGTGTCAGATTTACATTGAACAGGAAAAGTGAAGGCAAGGATGTGCAGGCGTGTGCGCGCGCACGCGCGCGCACACACACACACACACACACACACACACACACACACGACTCATTAATTAGACCCACTGAAGCAATGTCCTCACTGGACTGAGGCGGAAAACAGGCTATAACTCCAGGGTTTAAATTACTTCACTTATTACTCTGAATGTTAAACTGGTGCTAAAAACATTGACAAATGCCTAAAAAGAGGCCAAAAACTCATCTTGTGTTTTTCCAAGAAGTCAGCGGATTTCTACTAAACATTTTCTACCTGGTCACAGGTGAACAGGGTCGGCATAGTGCACACTGCACATGGTGTTATCATCCCCCCATCAACCCCAGCTTGAAGATTTTAACAAGCAGTATACAAGCAGGACCAAACTTCACCATGCAAATGAAAGGGGGCAGAAAGATGAGTGAGTCAGGAAAAACCACTCCGCTTGAGCACAAGAGGCCAATAAAACAGCAGCCACACGCTTTACAAACGTGTGAAAAAAAAAAAAACCATAACAGCACTTGTTAACACCACTGCGATCAAACAGACAGCTAAAGTAAATAATCGTCAAACAATTTAGTTCGCAGCAAAGGGAGAAGGAAACATCTGCAGATCTATCAGGACGCCAACATCTGTCTTAATTGAAAAACACTAACGGGGGCCAGGTGTGAAAATAGCCTGAAGATCCTGGACTTGGCTCATCTCGATTCGTCTCAATCCTTAGAGACACTCGGTGGCCAAATGAAAAGATAATGAAAGAAAATCGATGTGCTGGAAAGCCAAGCTGGCTACCAGTGACAGCCCGGTCATGGGGGGGGGGGGAGAGAGGGGGCACTGCCAGATGCTGGGGTTCCTGAAACACCATGCTGGCCATCCCCAGGCTATAGCAAGCCCAGGACAGCCGCCTGTCCAGACTGGGAGAGGAACATCTGTCATCATTAGCAAGTCTAGAGCGAGTCCCTGTGACGGCCCAAAGACAATCACCGCCCCCACAACAACTGACCCAGCCTGTCAGTGCTGATTAAGGTATCCTTTCATGAAAATTTAATCTGCAGACTTCCTTAACCTTACATTTCTTAAATAACAAGGCATAGGGGAACCCACAGTCTCTCTCCACACACACACACACACACACACACACACACACGTGCATACACAGAAAAAGGTGTTCAACCTACATAACAGAAGATTAAACCTCATGATATTCAATTCATTGACATATAAAAAAATCTTAATGTTAAGAGACATTCAAGACCGTTACGTGTGTGGGTACGTCTTACACCTTACATTTGGATGGACAAAAGTGCTTGTTGTTGCTCTCGCTTTAAATTAATCTGATCTCACACTCATCTTCATGTTCCGCTTCCTGTGGATCGTTAACACATACAGTACAGTATTCCCTGAACAAAGATGCTCATTTTGCTCGAACCAAACAGTGCAAGTGATCTAAATCTAAAAAGCTGAATACTCATAGCACTTGATATAATTTAACAGTAATCTTTCATTGCACATGTATACAAAATCATATCAAAGATGAATCAAAGCTATGAACTAGAATGAAGACAAGATAAAAGGTCAAAACTGCACTTGACTGGATTGGAGCATATAAATTCTACACGGGTCTAAAAGTACAGAAATGCCTGCAGGATTTTGAAGTACCGCAATATCAAATAAAAATTGATATCTGTATTGATAATGACATCAATCGCAGATGGTGAAACTCTAGCTGATGCAGAAGAGTCGGGATATGGGATGAGCAGGAGAAGCACCCTCCAGGTGCTCCAGAGGCACATGGAATGTCTTGGAACATTCTCTGCTAGCACCAGAAAGTACAATTGCATACCGTAGTTGGGAGAGTAATCATATGCATTACTGATGGATCCTTAACCCCAAAAACTGCTTGAGGGGTGCCAAATAAATGGCTGACCCTATGCTCCTATCCCACCCTTCACTCTCAGTTGTACATTGCAAGAGCAAGGTATCTGGTTAGCTCTTACAATAAGCTAATCAGGGGTGAACATCAAGTGAAGAGAAGGCTCAGATCTGAATGCCCTATAGCAAGGAGGTTCAGGTTTGAACATCAAGAAAAGAGACTCAGATCTGAACACCCAGTGGTAAGGAGGCTCAGATTGGAATGTTAAGTGGAAAGGAGGTTCAGACCAGAATGTCAAGCTGCGAGGAGGTTCAGAGCTGAACGTCAAGCTGCGAGGAGGCTTGGATCGGAATGCAGAGTGTAAAGGAGGCTCAGATCGGAATGCCCTATGGCAAGGAGGTTCAGGTTTGAACATCAAGAATAAAAGAGACTCAGATCTGAACACCCAGTGGAAAGGAGGTTCAGAGCTGAACGTCAAGCAGGGAGGAGGAGTGTATAGGAGGCTCAGATCGGAATGCAGAGTGTAAAGGAGGCTCAGATCTGGTCTCCTGCAGTCTCCTTTTCGCTCTGGTTCCAGTATATGACGCCTCTAACACACTCACAGATCGCACCAAAGGTTTCAAAATAAGAACCAGCATTTAACCATAAGCCTTGAGCCATAAAAAGGCTGCCGCCTCCACTCACTTTTAGTTTTGGTGACAAAGTTAATTCCATCTTTCTGTGACACCAGCTATGATCTATTAACCAGTCAATAAATAGTTCCATTTAGTTTATTTCATATATAATTGCAACATTTGTAGCAGGGATAACATTCAGCAATGAAACTTTTTTTTGTTTTTTTTTGGGGGGGGGGGTTTAATAATAACTAAATATTTTAGGACTAATATTTTTCACTCACATTCCCCAAAATCCAACTAGTCCACATTTGAATTCCGTTATATTCTTCAACTTATCTTATTTAATTACCACCAACCGGGTTGAGAGAAGTCTCCCTGTACATATTTATTATATCACACGGGATTTTTAAAAAGAAAATTGCAAGAATTATGGAAAGAACTGTGTTTATTTTTAAAGGCAGACATTGCTAGATTTGCCAAACTCTGTAAAATTAGGAAATCTTTAAAGCGTGATTTGGATGGGGGGGGGGGGCGCACACAGCACTCTCCACCAAATTGCTGCTTTGCAATTACTCGTAGCTTGAGATTCATCACCATAGCAAGAATGTATGGAAATGACAAGCAGCGAACAGTAGATATTTTCCCATACTAAACTTCTATAAAAGGAAACTTTTTTTTCCTCCCTCCTCCTCGCTCACTTGTTCGGTGCAGCTAATTCTGGACTCCATCCAGAAATATGGGATCGCGAAGGAGCTGCTTTCTTGCAGATGCAAAGCCTTGATAAGAGAATTCACAGCATTTCTACCATGTCCCATTCAGCGAAATTACAAAGCAAGCGTGCGCGCACACACACAAACATAACACATAGTAAAGATTTGAACTTGAAATATGGTGGTTGACTGGTTGTGAAAACATTCAGGTGGCTGAAATCACTATTTCGTACAAGTTAACTAAGCAACAATTATCGCCTGAAACATGTTTCAGTGCGTCTCGACGAGCTGAGTACTATTTTCGTCCGCTCCTCCTACCAGATCTGCTCAAGGTTTCAAACAAGAGGTTTTCTTTCAGATTTCCTGTTTTCAGGCAGTCCCTCAGACTCCCAGCAGGATCTAAGTTAGAACTCTGCCCCGGACCACTCGAGAAGACCCTCGCTGTCTAATCCTTACGACTACCCCGTGAAGGTTAGCTCTACACCCGGAGAGAGCAGAGCCGGGCTTCCGGCAGCAGACAAGCGCTGTCCTCGCAGTGAATGGGCAGACTGCGCAGTCAGGCTGCGGAAAGCCGTGCCAAGGACTCCTGTTTGAAAACAGCCTTCGCTCTAAATTCGACGACAGCGGGAAAAATATCAGCAAGAGTCTGCATTCGTGTTTACTAAGTGTGCGGTGTAGTGGTATACTAAAATGTGTTTTCAGAATATACAGCTGGTTTAAGAACATCAAAATAGGATAGATTCTGTGAAGTCTCTTTAGAACTTCTTGCTGAATTCAACCCATGAAAATTCGTTCAGATTTGCTCTTCATTTCATTATTTCAACATTTTCATAGTAATAAATATTTTAACTCAAATGCAAGTACGCATATTAAACTATTTTAGACTAGGTGAATTTTGAGCAGAATCCTCAAACTAATTGTTCTAATTTTCTGCCTGCGTCATTTACACTTTAAGAGGTGGATTTACACTTGCTTTATGTTTGCTTATATTTGCAAAGATATACGCAATCTGTTTCTGTTATTTTGCGACAATGGGCAAGATGCCCTTCTACATCACGTTACAAACTACTACTAACTTTTGTTAAAAAAATACTCCGAGAGAGAATATTTATATTCTGAAGCTGTAGCAGAAATCTGAAGTTACTGGAAGTAAGCCACCATTAAAACAATTAATTTGCAAGCATGAAACTGATTAAAACAACAGATGGAAAGAGGGGCTGCATTAAGTAAATCAAAATTGCTAGTTATAAATTGACTGCGATGAATAAACGAAAACTAACCTTGTTAATAATTTAAGCGGTATTTGACAGGCTTTTCCGGCTATATTTAGAGAATGCTTCCACGAAACATTCAAATTGTACAGATTGATGACAGAGGGAACATGCATTTCCAAAAATGCGCTGCGAGAATGTGGACATGACATGACGAAAAAAAAAAAAACACGCAATCACGAGCAGCTATCAATTGGTCCATTAGTACTTTCACCCTATAATATGGTATGAAAACTATATTTTTTAAATATATATTTTATAAAAATGTATACGCCAAACAAAAACACATTACGGTTGCAAGAAGTGTAAAGACACCACTTCTCAGTTATCTCAAAGTCTTATTTAAAGTTCAAAATCAATTAATTTTCATAAGTTTAACTTTGAGTGAAAATTAGTGCAATTTAACCATTTATCCACATAGTTCTAAACGATATCTGATTAAAAAAAATTAAACAGAAATATGGCTAATGAGGGAACGTATTCAGTCCAAATTCTACCAAATATCTAACATGAAATTGTATAACGGTTAGAGAATTACCACTGGCACACGCAAGAAAAAAAAAACTAAATTCATTACAATAATTTCTTACGCAAATTAATGTCTCCGGTATTCAACAGTTTGTATTTCAACGACTTTAAGTGAGGATACTTTATTTAGTTCGTTTTGGTCGCTGCATTTCGTCGCAAATCAACAATTAGGAAAAAAAAAAATTAAACCAAGTATTACTCTGAAAAAATATGCACAGGTGTTTATGTATATACGTTTCTAGATACAGTAGAGATTCAACAACTCATAATTAAGTGTTAAATCTCTGACATGCTGAATCATATATCATATGCCCTTATACATTATTAAATTAATATTTAAAATTGTATTTGTGTATTCAAATCCTCGAGTTACTAGCGCATTATAAAGGCGCCATTATGTGGATATTACTTTACATTAAGACTCTTGTTCTCACACACAGGGGGAAAAATACATTTTTAAATGGAGAGGACAACATTAACAGACCGCTACACTTTTCAAGGCAGTCCGTATACGCGTATGAAACGACCAGTAAATCAGAGTGGATGTCGGCTGCCCGTCTCAGCTCCGCACGGACTGGCGAAAAGGAAAGTGTTTCGGAGCGGGGCGCTGATTGGACGCGGGCCTTGACAGCTCTGTCCACGACTGCAGGACAAAAGCCCGACCCCCTCCGCTCATAAACTAAGTAACTCAAGCGCTCCCAATTGAGTCTGGCCATTACAGCAGACGGGGCTAAAAAAAAAAAAATGAGGGTGCCCAGTTAGACAGGTTGAAGAACTATACGGAATGACTGATCCCGACTAGCTTTTCGTATTTCAGCGCATGCATCAGTGGAGAAACCGAAAGCACAGCTCCAAATGCAGCCTCAGAGATCTGCCCACTATCATCTTCGTGCTTGTGAGGGCGAACCGGACGTTTCTTGCTGAGATTTGTATAATGTATTAAGTTCTATTTCAACCGATTTTTCCTGAAACTTTACCCACAATTATCGCAAGTTTTCTTTTTATTTTCTTTTTATCTTTTTTCCAATACTGGGAAGTGCATGCCTCTGGCTTTACCGTAAGCATTGGATCCATCAGCGTATTGTGATACTCCGGTGTACAGCCCGGATATTTGCCCAAATATGATAGCTGCACAAGCAAAGCTTGTTTATCAGCTGAATAAATACTATAATGAAAGGTGTCAAGCACGGAAGGCAGCGATCGCTAAAACGATCAGAGAAGTCTGCAAGGTGGTCTCGGACGTCTTAAAAGAAGTTGAGGTGCAAGAGCCCCGTTTCATCAGCTCCTTAAGCGAGATAGACGCACGCTACGAAGGAATGGAGGTCATCGCTCCCACCGAGTTTGAAGTCGTACTTTACCTGAACCAGATGGGTGTTTTCAATTTCGTGGACGATGGATCTTTGCCGGGTTGCGCAGTTTTAAAGCTCAGTGATGGGCGGAAGAGAAGCATGTCGCTGTGGGTCGAGTTCATTACCGCCTCGGGGTACCTCTCCGCCCGAAAGATAAGATCAAGGTTTCAGACCCTGGTGGCACAGGCTGTGGACAAATGCAGCTACCGCGACGTCGTGAAGATGGTTGCCGACACCAGTGAGGTGAAGCTGAGGATCCGGGAAAGATACGTTGTTAAGATCACTCCAGCTTTTAAATGCACGGGCATCTGGCCTAGAAGTGCAGCCCAGTGGCCCATGCCCCACATCCCATGGCCGGGTCCTAATCGGGTAGCAGAAGTCAAAGCTGAAGGGTTTAACCTCCTTTCTAAGGAGTGTTACTCATTAACCGGCAAGCAGAGCTCCGCTGAGAGCGACGCCTGGGTCTTGCAGTTCAGCGAAGCCGAAAACAGGCTGCTGATGGGAGGCTGCAGGAAGAAATGTCTCTCCATCCTAAAGACTCTGCGTGACCGTCACCTAGAGCTGCCCGGACAGCCGCTGGACAACTACCACATGAAAACGTTGCTCCTGTACGAATGCGAAAAACATCCGCGGGAGACCGACTGGGACGAGTCATGCCTTGGCGATCGGCTGAACGGCATCCTCCTCCAGCTAATCTCGTGTCTGCAGTGCCGAAGGTGTCCTCATTATTTCTTACCCAACTTGGACCTGTTTCAAGGGAAACCTCATTCGGCCCTGGAAGCTGCCGCAAAACAGACGTGGAGACTTGCGAGGGAGATTCTAACGAATGCTAAAAGTCTGGACAAATTATAGACCGATACCAATATAAGTATACAGATGCGTGTTTTTCTGTCTCGGAGATGTATGAAGAAACGACAAATGGAACATTACAAGAAAGAAAGGTACATTTCCAAATACCGTATTCTTATAATTGTTTTTGAACGTTTTCACAAAGTGTAGAAACTTACGTATAGTTCTTCACAAATCTTCGACGGAAAATACATTACAACGTGCCATGTTCGATTTTTGATCAAGTGCCCTGACATTTAACATAATAAAAATACAGTACATCCAAATTTAACGGTTGTTGTTGCTCGTTATCAGGCCTTAGCGAGAACACTAACATTTTGAAAGCACTTTGTAAAAGTCACGTTTGACACAACATTATCGAGACCTTATGGAATAAATCAAGTTAACGGTATTTTCAAAGTTTGCATCTTCAGCAATAAAACTAATTTAACCAAAAATCAGGCAGTCTTTCTCAATATCGTATTGCCCAGAAATAACAGGTAACTTTCTGAAAAGAGCAAGCAGATGGCCAGACGAGTGAAAACATAGTATAATTACGTAGCCATGTTTAAAAAACTTTTACACACATCATATTGATTCACGTAAATTTAGACCTAACTAAAATAATAAACTAGTGCTTTGCAGCTGTTACTGTAACAATTCACAATTTTCTTTACAGTGAGCATCACTATTGCTAGTGATGGGGGTAATATAAATAAATTAAAACTGTTACACTTTTAACTGTTGCAATAATACCATTTGGTGTTCACAATAATTAAAACAAACAGGCAAAAGCATAACCTGTGTTTGCTACTTCAGGAACGTTTTTCGAAAACGTTATACCTGATTCAGACCAGTAAGTCGAAAACTGTATAAGCAAATACCGACTGATAATTTCACTTCAATGGTTTGCTGCACATAGGCGGTTAACCATAAAAAAAAAAAAAAAAAAAAACACAATTTTTGTATTTAAAATTATTAGTAGCTAAAATATTACATACCACAAACAGAAACTGCATACTGAAATGAGATGGCCCAACTACACGGATAATTTTTAAAAGTGGCGCGAATTCAATGTGCTTTTGTACTTTTTTCTATATAGCGTGTACAAAATACTCGTTTTGTGTGACAATAAAATAATCGTCGTCGTCATTTCTTTGAAGCGTGTCGTGCAATAAATGGTGATTAATTAACATTTTGTCACTGTTAGAGGTGAAACGTATAAGTCCTAAACCAATTTCTCTCTGTGGAAGGTTCTTTAAAAATGAAACGAATGCAATTACGAGACACGACTAAAACGTGCAAAAACCGCTCATTGGTTAAGTCATATTACGCATTTATATTTAGCACATTTATTACCATGCTCACGTAAAAGGTAACCCTGCATGTGCCATAAATTCTGTTTTCTTATTTTTTATTTAAAATGGTTTGAATGAACAAGTGAATCAAACGAACAACAAATAATTCAATGCAGAATGCAATAATTTTAAAAAGTGTAAACCTGTGTGTTACTCATACTTATCAGTCAGGCTTAAACTGATTTTTATCTATGCATGTTATTACATAAATATTTACCTCATCAGCAAAATTTAAAAACAAACAGTAAATTAGATGCACACAACCCTATAGAATAACTTATGATTGGACAAATTGACGCTAAGGTGGCAAAATTATACATTAGCAGGCCCAGTAGGAGCCGGTGTCTCTGACTATACGTGCACGCACGTGTGCTCCGGGTGGGGGCAGCGGGGGCGTTAGCAGCAAAGCAATTTTTGCATCGCTTGAGGGCAAATCAGCATTCAAGCCAAATGACTGAAGTCATATATAGCGGGTCTGCTATACGCGGGGTTGGATGTCGCGTCTGTTTTTTAATCATTTCCACGTTTTAAAAGACTTTACTTTTGGTCTGCATTGAATACATTGTTAAATCAATCTCTTACCTTTGGATCGGTTTTCATGAAACTAGGATCTTCTTCATGCACCTCAAAGTAGAGTTCAGAGGCGGTGACTGACAAGGTGCCTTTCACTACTACTGCAGGGCCGACCAGCTGAGCGTCCACGCTAAGGATTACCGTTCCTGGTAGGGAGAGTATACGAACATCATCGGTCAGGCGCAAACCCAGCCGCTGTGCTGAAACGCAGGCAGGCAAAACTAAAAAACGTGTTCCAAAAAATATAGCTAGCGGTGACGAAGCAGGCATCATACAACATAGGTGAAAAATCCGCGTGGGTCAGGACAAATAATAGAAACAATTCCATTCTCCTACCGTAAAATTACAAGCAAAGCCTGCAAATTACATATGTAGATTATTTTCTATTGCCGCATTATAAATTTGGTATTTGGATAAGAACAACAACATAAAAAATACTTAATTGTAGCGGAAACGGAAGCAGCAGTCGCTATATACTAGCACAAGTAATTGTTGTACTATAGTGTTATTCCACTATGGAAGTCAGCTGATTTCCTAGACAAAAAAAAAAGAAGACATCAGACTGTCGTATCCAGCACGATACACTCAGTGTCATGGTCTGTTTTTTGATGGAATATCGCAGCAACTTGCAGGCGCAGACCTCCACGTTATCTTGCACGATCGATGCGGAGGCCTCGCACAATCAAACGTGCTGTCATTTGCATTGATTGCGGTATGAGAGTTCGCTGCTTAATCTCTCATCAATCTTGACGTGTCCCGGCATGACAATGAGAAGGCCGCTCAGGAAGCCGCGGTCGGCTTTGTTCTCAACCCCAAATGCACAGATACATTGTACTGGCAGATGGTTATCACGAAGGTATGGAAGCGATTTGATTTCCCCAAGCACACTCGCAGATCTGCACCAAACAAATGACTGTATTTATTTGCTCACTCTCGCATTAACCCTCTGTGCATCCGTCTGGTGTCCGTGGGTGATTTTCCTCTTTTTTCAGTCACTTGCAGACATTCAATTACGTTTGGAGCAGACGTTGTCAAGGCGCTGGGACACCGGGGCCCTGCAAGACACCCCCAGGCAATTTCCACGACATTCTGGGCCAAGGCGCAGCATCGTTCCTTGTGTGTTTCTAATTCGAGTGATGTTGCAAAGCCATTCGTTTCATTGATGAGGTTAAGACGGTGCGTGGAAGTAAGGCAAACGTTACATTAAGATTCAACGCAAGGAACAAGAAAGTACTTCAGTAAAGACGAGCGAAAGTGCTATACTGTCGTTACAATGTACAACTTAATCCTGCTAACAGAATCAAGACAACCGTCAAAGCGAAACACCTTGATACAACTATACTGAAGGTACGATGTCAGTTTAGTCGCCGAACAAGACCGAATCGAGACTAACGTGTAAAAAGAACGTATTTTTTAAACTTTCGGAAATAATGTTCAATTAGTGTTATCCACAGGCGTATATAAAATTATAAAACGGGAAATCACAAAAAATACGATTCAGAGTAGGTTTAAGATAATATTCGTGTGAATATATATTTCTTTAAATCTTGAAATTGTAATCCCCATGGCAAATAGATGAATTGTGTAAACGTGTCATGCACACACACATAACCAGAAAAATATGTAAATACAATTACGCAATACAACTATAAACAGTAAAGGAAGCGCAACCCGCATAATAAAAGTTTTTAAAAAGTATTTCATGTCGCCTCTTAACTAAAGGTCCAGGGTGTTCGTATATACGCACTCGCAAGTACACAGCAAACTACAGAATTTCACAAAAATAAATGAAGGCACAGGAGTGAAGGGACTCAAGGCCGTCGATTTCTACATGATCCCTGATTTACATATAAACTTAATACAGGGAGTCGGGCCTTAAACATAAAGGATTAATTCGATTTAATATATAGATAAGGTATATTGGGACTAGGACCCTGAAAACGAGGCAGGGTCGTAGGTTTAGTGTGAAAGTTGGTGGAAACTTTTCAGCTTTAGCAAAAGTTGGTCGGGACACGTCCCTTCCATCCCTTCTTAAATCCACGCTTGTCATCTATGTTTTGTAAAAAAATGGATGGGTAAATGATACCTGGAAGGTTTTTCGAATCTTTCTCCTCCGAGGGTGACGGGGCATCCTCGTCTCCCTCCACCTCCAGGTCACCTTTCGAGCTGAGATGTCGTACAGCGTGTTTTCTGATAGACTGTCGGCCCTTCAGAACATCTTCATCCGACACTGCATGTGGAAAGACAGTGCTTAAACATTTCTTCCGCGTCACCATTTTCACTTGTTAACGTCGTCCTGCAAAACGAAATAATCGTTTATTTAATAATAAAGCAGCATCGTATCGACTAAATATCGCAAAATTAATAGAATACATATAGACAAGTTCTTCACACTTTCGATAAATGCTACTAACAAACGTAGCCAGTAACAGGATAAGAAACAAGAATAGTTATTGTTTTAAGTGGACGTGAAGGTTTTTGCAGCACCTCAGGGGGAAGATCTGTTTTCCTGAGATCTATCATACTACTCCACTGATGAAAACTCCCCGGGAGCAGCAGGCTGGCGCAAAGATAAAGGGTTAAGTTTACAATTAAATTACACAGATAATTTCAGGGAAATTTACTTCGCAACGAGCACAATAGAACGGCTCGGGTGCCCGCCAATAACTTTTGACAAGGGCAGATTAAGTGCAGACACCAATGTAATGTTCCATAGTCAGGACCATCCATAGACGGTCAATCGACGGTTATCGTCAACAATTTTTCGTACCGGGTTAGGAACGCAAAAAGGATTTACTGTAGGCTACTCGGCGAGGGAAAACAAAATTGCCGTGTGCGGTATTAGCCAGTGTAAAATCTAACATAAGCCAAACAGGGTTTCCCAGGCAAACGCGCAAGAAACATCACACTAAGAAATGAATCTTTATGAAGTATCAAAATAAATTTAAATTTCATTCAACAAACTCTGGCGTCAGCACCCTGTGACATACGTCAAACATATCACAGCAAAGCAGGATTAATTAATTCCATTTTTGTTTTTGAGTCGTACTACACAATATTTGAGGTACAAACGGATTCTTTTAAAAGAATCTGCAGACGTAAAGAATTGCCCATCCTCTTTTCGGGCACAGAAGGGTAATAAAACCACCAAACCGTTTTTCCACTTTAAATAAATATGTACCGTACAGTTTTGTATTTAAATAAATAGTGTCGCGAGGACGGCACACTGCAGCCGCTGAACTGCGCCACGGTTTGCGCAGCCTCAACAGACACGACGTTAAAGGTCGAGCAAAACCATCTTTTTGTCTTGGAAATACCCGGCCTACTGATATTTAGAAGGGTCTTCCTGTAATTAAGTCTCCCTCGAGGATTCCTTTTTTTTGTTACTAGTTGTGAAATTACTACCAGCTTCCTCGTGCATGCGTTCCACATGCCTTGGTCCTCTCATCAGCAACAGGAGTTGGCGGGAAAATGAAACCAAACCTGTAGCTTTTAAAGGCCCAGTTTGACCCTCAGTGCTTAATCATCAACACGTACCCCTAAAACATACATCCAGACTGACTAAGGTTTACTACAATGCAGTGTTGTGCATGTTTTCATTTATATTTGTTGACAATTCTGTTCATGTTTAGCATCCAGGATGAGAAACGATATGTGAAATGTGATGACCATTTTCACTTGTCAGTAATTTTATTTGGCTGCGTAATTTCAGATTTAAAAAGATGGTTTTAACATGAAAGTCCAGTAGTAGCACAACCAACCCAAATACATTAAGTATACATTTAAGCCTACTAATGCGCATTGTTTCTGAACACCACCTTCTTCTACAGTATATTTCACTGCTACATGGAAGGTTCTACAATATGTACAGAAAATGTGCGGGTTTTTGTTAATGTTGGAATTTGATAAAGGGTGACAGTAATGAGTGTTAAGATGACTCACAGTGTCACCAGTAAGCTATACAGGGGAATGATGGGGACTTGGAGAGCACATCCATGACTAAACAGCAGTATGGATAACCTTGACCAGAGGGCGGCTTTGCGTTAAGGAGTTAGTCTGTCAAAAATGCTATCACATTATCCAGTTGCTGAAGGCTGATGAAGTTCTGCATGTGCGCGTACACGCACTGCCGTAAGATCTGGATTTGTGAAATGTTTAGAAAAAAATATATTAATATTTGAGTTAAAAAAATAAATAAAAGATGACTTGAGAATGCAGAAATTTTATGGAGAATATGGATATCAGAACCATTACGTCAAATCGCCCTCAACCCTGTTAATGTAAACAGCAGCAACTGCTTGTCTCTGCTTGGAGTCCGCATCAACTGAGCAGCTTGAACTCATTTACATTCTACTAAAGGCCGGGTTGGGCTGTCCATTTAAACTGTCAGAATTAAGTAATCTGTTTCAAAGGTAGTGCAGCCAGAAATGTGGGCATGAAGCGGATATCGATGATCCGAGCAGAAGCATTAATCTTCAGGTATTTACCACACATCTCAACTCGGTGAGCCCCAACACAAGCCAAATACGGGCTGCCGGCTGGCCCCAACAAAGCCCCCTTGAGTGGAACGAGCTAGAGAGCAACCCGTTAGTCCTGATCCACTAACGGAACTGTGCTTGGGCTCATGATCTGTGGGTGTAAGAGAGAACCAAAGTAAACCCATTCTACGTTAAGATCCGTCTTCGGTTTAGTTTAGTTGGTAATAAGTAATGTGATTTTTTATTTTAATTTTTTTTTTAAAAGGAATTTATTGAATTGCTGCAAACACACATTTATTTCTTATGCCGTTATTTTCAGGCCTGACTCAAACAAATGAACCAAGTTACACAGTGTTAACCAGCGTGAGTCTTGTTTTGGGATTTTATATTACTTTACTGAAGACACCCCCTTCATATTTATCACTTACAACAGCCTTGTGCATTAAGAGATGCTGCGTAATCTTACTCTGATTTAGAATCGAAATAAAAGCAAGGGCAGCTGTATGAACACTGATTAAAATTATACAAAACAGTTATTGACAGCATAATTATTTTCCTTCATTTACTGACTGTCCTCTTTTGTTTCAATATTTTACATTTACTTTTCATACTTAAAAATATTGTGAGTGACTAGAGACTTGGATTGGGGACTTGCACACAGTTACCACATGTGCACATCTGACCTGGGCCGTCTCATATTTGCAGAATAAATCTGGACCCCCGACACAGGACTTTCACCTGGTCTCGCTCTTAATTCCGATAGAATTCTGGCACTTTGGTGGAGTTGTTGTCTTAAAACCACATCTTTGTTTTCCTTTATGTCACTCATTTGTCTAGAGGATCGATCTTATGTTTGGTGTCTTTGGTGTCAAGCCTTTCCTCTTGAGGTCATCCACCCCACTATGATGGGCACCATGTGATAGGTTGAAGCCGAAAATTGTGACAAAGGTCACCAATTACAAGCAAGTTTCAGAAATATCGAAACTGGATTTTCGCACAGACATCAGGATCTTTTATCTATTCGTAAGATGGTTGATAAATTGCACATCAAAAAGCGCGCATTCAGGAAAACCAAAGAAGCCAAAATGTTATTTCACACTGACTGATATCTGGCTGCTGCTGTTTGTATGTTAATTAAAATGGCCAGTTTGAAAAAGGACCTGCAAAAAAAGTGATATTTTGTTTGGCACAGTTTTAAATGACATTTTAATATTTTATATTGCCATTTAACAGCAGAGATTAATTTGTGAGGCGCTGCAGTAAATTCAGACTTTTGTTTAAAGTTAATAAAAAATATTGAGACACACCAACACATGTATTAACATATAAAACTATGATTGATAATATTTAAATACTTTGACAAAAGACCAAGTCATTTGTCCTGTTTGAATGAACCAATTCTTGTTTTTCAATACTTCATAACAAGACAACCATAACAGAATAATATGCCATGCAGTGATACCTTTACTGTTACATAAAAGATCATAATGTTAAAATATGTAAATGTTTATGAAATCTACCTAACAAAAACACAAAGCTGGTAAACATAACGGTGGTTTTGTTTCCTTATGAAAATGAAATAAAGACATGCATTAGGTCACATGAAATTCCGAGGACTCTTCCTGAGATGGAGTGGCTTCACGTGTCGTGATCCTGAGCTACTGTCTACAGGTGGGACGTACGGGGAACAGGAGGTCACAGACGGACAACATTAAACACTCCAGTTGCCCTTTGCGATGTGACTCTGAACTCCACGTGAAAAAGGCAGCCTGTGATTTAATGTACTGTGAATTACAGTCAGTTTCATTAAATAGAGTTTATTATATTATTTTAGTGGCTATTTAGCTGTTTAGGTAATTATTTACTTTCGTTATTTAGCTGTTATTCTGAATAACAGGTCCTAAATCTAAATAAATACAAATGAATAAAATTTAAAAATATTTAGTGTACTTTTCAAGATCTGGCTTGCATTTTTGTCCCTCTTCTTGGTAATAGCGAAGGTGCTAATCGAACCGTTTAAAGGTGTTCGTTATAGCGGTCCGATGACATGCGATACTCAATGTTGTTATTCCTAGGCAGCACACTGCCTATCCTAGGGGTGAGACCGGGAATACACATAACACACGAAGCAGAGAGTCAGGGACGCACAGCAGCCATTCACCAGTTAGTTGAGCCCTACATTGAGAGTCACCGGGGGTCCGGCCTCATTTTCCCAACATCCTTTCGAATTCTTTGGGGGGGGGGGGGGGGGGCGGAAGGGGGGCAAAAACCGAGCCCCAGGCACCCCATTTAAAAAAAATACTGAAGGAGACAGGAATACATGGATGGTGCTTTGTGGTAGAGGAAGGTTTTAAAGAGACATCCTACATAAAAATAAAGTTTAACCATCAAGACTTTGAAAAGGACTCCAGAGTGCACATGCTCCAGCTTGCCGCTTCCTGATTGACCTTTCACCTCACAAAGTCAAACGCCGTACTGACTTGACCAGTAACGGATCTGGCCGACATGTCACCAGGCTGTCGGATATGCTGATATTTACGAAAGCAGCCAGCAGTGATACACCAGGGAAAAGTTGAGGGTAATGAAACACAGCGTCAATTCACACCATGGGGGCAGTCTTTACTACCACTGGGCTGGTGGGCAGGACCTGTCAACCTACTCAAACCAGTGGATCATTTTGCCACGTCTTGCAGTAGCAACTGTTATTGAATAAATAAGAAAGAAAAAAAAAAACAGTAGCTGCAGTCCTCATTTTTCTGACGACCCATTCAAGTAGACTCACCAACTTCTGCGGTGGCCTTGAGTGTGGCCTCGGGGTGTGTGGATCCGAGGGGGTTTCTCACAAAGCGTCGTCGCCGCCGCAGGTCATCCTCCCAGTAGTCCAGGCGCCAGAAGTCGCAGGGACAGCTGCAGGGCAGACCCACATGATACCGGTTAGCCCATGCCCTCAAGCAAAAAAAAAAAAAAAAAAGGCCCTCCTGTTAGAGCCTCACTGTCCCATACAGCAGAATCCCCCTGTTTAGACATCTCTAAGCTCAGAAACAGCACCCTGCACCCCCAGTCAAGGTGAAATGAGCAGTTAATGAATCACTAAACGGACCTGCTCATAGAGAGATTACCCCCCAGTGATGTGTGCCAGTATCAGCGTGATATCCTGTATGGTGTGCGGCCCAAGACCAAGGTTAACATTACCCAGGCTTTTCCATATTGGGGGTTTTTCCTGTCTTAATGACCAGCCAGGCAGCTAGTTAATAAAGGTGGCACAGTCACAGAAATGCGGCTGTAAAAATCACATTTTTTAGGGACAGAGGAACTTAAACTTACAAATTGACATTTCATCTCCTGAAACATTGCTGATTTGAACTAAAAATAGCCAAACTAAACTACACCCCCCCCCGGTCTGGTTCAGGAATGCGGTAATCGGACTCTCACAGCAGACGGCGTTAACGCGCCATCCTCCGTGCCACTGAGGAACGCCGGAGCGGAGACTCTTCCCCAGTCATGTTTACGTATTGCTGCCAAATGGCCCAGGCCATAATGAGCCCCGTGGTCTTCAGACACGCAAAGGCATGTCCCGGGGACACAGAACCCCAGGCGCCTGCACACTCATGCCTCCTGCACGGTGAATGGCTGTGGCTGGCCGGGCAGCCGTCAGCACGCTGATTAATAAAGCCCCATGGAATCCTATTCCACATACTTATTCCCTAAGACTGTTTTACAGTGAATGGGCCTATACTCCCAAAAGATATAAATCAGCATAATAGCTATTTAAGCACCCTCCAGGTATGGCACTGGCCTTTTACACATGCATATTTCACATAGCGTCCAGGATGCATTAGCCAGGCAGTTCATAACGGAATGAGTCAGAGAGTGGCACAGACAAAGGTTACTTATAGCTGTGGTGCGGTGAATTTATGAACAGTACTGGCTGAAAGAGCGAGGAAATATTACGTTATTATTAAGGAATCACATCTGAGATGTAAAAGACTGAGGAGAAAGGAAGATGAAAAATAGGACTTGTACAAATTTGGCCTACGTGGTGTGGAAAGTTACACCCCTGTAACCGACTGCTGAGCGATTGAACGTCGCCAATTACTGCAGGAGGTGGAGCCTTGTCTTTCCGGCTGGGTCATGAGGAAGCGAGCGAATTAGCGTAGCTGACATATTTAGATCACACTTCACGCTCATTTCACTGATTTAAATCGGGTGACATAAAAAAAAAAAAAAGATGCAGACAAACTGTCATTAGAGATCAAGGCGTAATGAATCATAAGAGCTTCAAACATAAGATGCACAGTTTCTAAATAGGAAAAGTAGTGCAATAAATCGAATTAATGGGAATTCGGCAATTAACAGACGGCATGCTTGGATGAGCAGTAGTAGCGTGACAAGACCATGTTTTAAAACAATAAATGAAATAAACCCACACTTCGGGGGGGGGGGGGGGGGCTTGTCCATCTCATGAATTATTCCATTTCATTTGAGGGTCTTCAGTCTACTCCCCTTCTAAGTCACACATGAGAAATTTTCATCTCCCTACAAAGGCAGCTATGTTTTCCCCAAATGGCTTTACAGTACAGAGCAAACAGGCACTTAATCTATTCAAATTAACATTAATTAATAAGCTCCCCCAACATGACGGTCTACAGTCAGCGTGGAGGTGGGTATACTGTCAGCAGCATACGTGCACACACACACACACACACACACACACACACACACCGAAGGCCCAAAAAGGGAATGGAACTCGGAACCCCTGACCATCAGCCTTGCCAAGAGTGGACACCCTACGTGCGTCTGTTCTGACGGAACACCGAAACTCGGACCGTCAGCCCTGCCTGAGCAAAACAGCCCTGGTTCTGACATCCATATTTTATTAATCCTCCAACTGTCCATAGGCACCTTGTAGGAATGTTGAGCAGCGTCAAGCAGGGCTGTGGGCTTACAAGCCACAGGTGAGATACCTAATGAGTTCATTCATATGAACACCAGGAGGCCCACCTTGACCTTGAGAATGACATTCCTGCAAAGATGTTTAAGGAAAACCATCTGTTAGGAGAAATATAAAGAATGAAGTGATCTTTGAGGAAATCAAAATTTTTTTAAAGCAGTCTGCATCTTTCGGGTCCTGAACAGAATAAGAAAAATTAGAGCATCCCCGAAGTTTTTCAAGCACGTCAGGAAATTATCAAAAAATGCAAAAAGAATTCATATTTTGCCTGATCACAAAATGGTTAAAACGGCACCCTTAACCAGAAACAAAACAAACTAGGCCTTAGAAAACTTGCACAGGCTAGTTATTTGTTTTTGGTGTAGGGATTTATTTTTCAGACATTTACACATCACTCCAGGTTCAGACATAAATACTTATTACTACTGTCAAAAATCAAACTAATTTCTGCTGCCCCCCCAAACATCTCCCTAGCATAATACCATATACAAGACCAACGGAATGTGTTAGATTTTTATACAAACATTATGCTCTAATTTAATATGGCTGAAAATCCAATATAGGCTCATATGAACTGCGCACAAGTTATAGTACAGCATGCGTGATCTAGCAAAACCGAATAAAAAAATATTAATAAATGCTCAGGAAAACATATATTCCTCAAAAAATGCCCTGATTTAAAATCTCCATCCTTAATGCAACACATTTGAATAGACTTTACAAGCTTCTATACATACACATTACTTTTTATATATAAATTTACAAGCTTTTATATCAGAACACGACAAAACTGTCAAATATCTCGCATCAGTTCATCTGGAGAACATCCCTTACGCTAGCGCAAAAGGGCTTTAAACAATTATTTTAAATTCATTTTGACATGTCAAATTTTAAATTTACATGCAAAAAACAAATGGTTCCATCCATCAAAGCTCAGAAATATTTTAAGTTATTTGTGTAGTTAGTAGTTTTAAAAAGAAAGGTTCGTGTAAGCACACTTTAAATAAAAATATTGAAAAACTTTATCAAAAGTGTTTGATAAGGCAAGCAGCCGTTCATAACACGGGAGCTGATGAAATCCAGTATGCAGAAATGATGCGTTTGTTTCCCCTCTTTTCCATCAAACTTCCCAGTGGCGCCCCCCAATTGCCAAAAAGCCACCGCTACAATAAAGGTCGATCTGGATTTACATAACCCACAGGTTCAGAAACCTTGATTGAGGCAAAGGAGCGTTTTTCACGATAACTCATCCGTCAGGCAGTAATCACCCTCTCAAATGAAAACGAGTCACCATTTACCTTAGCACTGCATTTAATTCAAACCAACCAAAAATAAAACATAAGCAGCTAGAATTAAACGACATGCTTTGAACGGTGGACTCGGGCTCAAAGTCCTTAAAATGAAGCTCATTTAACGTGTGTAAAAGGACAATGCTCTCATAATGGCGTGATCCAAGAATTAGCCTTGTTCAATATCAGCATTACATATCTAGTGATTTTTTGTATTTCATTATATGCAGACACGTATTCCATTTGCTTTAATGTAGCTTCCAGTGATGATATTCTCACAGGGCATCCTCTAGTACCAAAGAGATAAACTACTAAATGAAAAAATGTTAACTGGGTTTAAGTCTTTGTCAGCTAGTTTAGGTATCGTCTACACTTTGACTCAGGCAGGCTTCTTCAAGAGAAACGCTCAGTAAAGTCTACTGTCAAAATGCAGGCTTCCGTTGTAAATTTAATCGAAATATACATATAAAGCTTTGATCCTATCAGCACTTTGAAATCATCTTCAAAGCCGGGTGCTCGGAAAACCATACAATTTATACCTAATGGCTGCCTAATGGGCAATGTCAAAGTCAAGGGCGCAGACTTAATGCGTAACGCTCTGTAAACACACTCTATTACCAGGGATCTCGTTTGGACATGCTAAAACCTGGGGCCCAACGCGAGACGGCGGCAGCACATATGGATGTAAATGACCTCCTAACAAGAAGCAGACACACGTGAGGACAGCGTCGTGAGGACGTGACGAGACGCAGGGCCGTCTGAACTGGCTGGCTGAGGCTTTGATGCCTTCACTTGAATCAGCCTTTTTCACAGGATACGATAGAAGTCGAGATACCATGTGTTAAACGCACAGCCAGCACAACATTGAATGAACACGCAAACTCCACACACACACACACACACACACACACACACACACACACACACACACACACACACACACACACACACAC